>JAOUQW010000002.1:16950301-16986044 GCA_028565825.1 Olivaichthys viedmensis
TTAGAAATGTTAATATTAGAAGAAAAACAAATATGAAAAAAAAAAGAAAAAAAGATATGATGTATTGATTATGACTCAACTGCCACCAAAGTGAAAGTGTTGGTGTGCTCTACCATTTAAAGGTGGGACAAGTTTTGTAATATTTGCCTCCTCACATTCTAACTGCTGTCAAAAAAATCTACTCTGAGTTAAAAACTCCGGTGTTTGTGGTGCCCCTGGCTCAGAGACCAGTGGAAAAATCAAATGATGTGGACCAATCAGGATAAGGAGGCACCTCTGCTCACCTGTCAATCATGTTTCCTGTTGATTCAGGCAAGCCTGGACAGCGCACGTGCATGTATTTTGGGGGCTTGGCTTTTGAGGGAACAGTAAAAGGATAGGCTGTATTAGTTTGAATGGTGAGTTTCAAAACAGATAGCTTCAGCTAACTTCCACCAGAATCGCTGACTTTATCTTTAATCAAAAAGATGTGTAGTTTTTGCAGCATGTGTATTGCGCAACTCTCGAATAAATCAAGCCACTTTGTGGAGTTTCACCCACTCCAAGTATGAAGCTTGTATAGATTTTTAGACAGTGCCTTTATAAACATGACCATATATTTGATTTGTTTTTGTTGCAAAGATTCCTGTTAAAGCAAATGAAAGAAATGTACATAGAGATTTTTTTATTTTTGGCTTGCAGGCAGGCTGAAATTTGAGTTCTGGGCTCCATAGCAGATGTGGACATGGCTTTCATTTTTAGGAGACAATGAGAGAATGAAATGGCTTTTACCGACATGCCTTGTGAATCCCAACTTTCCCTAGATTTAACCGAAATATTTATCCTTTGAGAGAGAAAAACATTAATGCAGCCCACAAGCCCCGTAAGCTGTTTGTTAGGAATGAAGCCTAAAGCGAGGAGGAGAAATGTGGCAAGAAGATGTGGGACATAAAGCCTCCGATATGCAGATCGTGCATTTGCCGGAGACCTATAAAATAGATCTCTGATGCGCTATTAGATGAAGTAATGCACTTGGCTCCTCCGTTCATGTCTTCAAAATACGAGTTGCTATGTAGTTATGAAAATTCCTCAGACTAAACCCTGTCCTGCCTCCCCCTCGCAAAGTGTTGGCTGTTTCAGAAGACCTTTTGGCACAGGGTTTCATGGGGGAAAATCTGTGTTCTCCCATCAGAGGCTTTTCCTCCTTTTCAGTCCAGATCTTATCTGATTGAGGGATGGAGAGGAAGTCATTTAGAGAGGCTGGAGGGGGCGAGAGACAAACTGGGAAAGGAGGAAGGATGGCTGGGTTTGTCATTCCTAACAATCTTGCTCATCCTCTTTGTGGCACGTAGGCACAGCCATTCACATGCTGCCTCAGTAGGGTGTGTGTATATATAATTACACAAGGGATTTAAAGATTGGAGACAAGTTACAGTTCGAATGCATATTGTTTAGAGGTTAGGATACCAACCGCCCAGTTTGTTCATGAACATGAAACGAGTTGAGGGCCTCGTGGAACTGTCGACTCCGAATGCCTTTCTCTTTTGTGTCATCCCACATGAGCATGCATTCCTGTGTTGCGCAGGCCTACACTCAGGCCGCCATGTTAAAACAAACAGAGCTCGCTTTCAAATGAGGAGCCCGATGGTGGAATGTGTCCCCTGCAAATGCGACATGAAATTACGCTAGCCTCTCCATTACAAGGTTAGTGATGGTCATTTATCAATTCAGACTGCAGCTCAGCTCGCATCTCTGTGTTTAAGTGGAAAACAGCCGATGCAGTAACGAGATAGGAACGTGTGTGAGCGTGCGCGTGCGCGTGGGCGGATGGGAGAAATTGCCGAGGCATTCAGTGGGCCATTACGCCAACGCACTTATTTATTATCTTTGTTTCTATATTAAGCCTAAGTGTGCATGAGTGTGTATGTTTGAGGCGGACTCACATGTGTTTGTGTTCATCCTATCCATTCCTTTCCCACACAAATACACAGATTACACAATGTGAAGTCATCAGTTTTCCAATCTTGAAAACCAAAAACAATGCATTCAGTAGAGCTGTACAAATCACATTTTAATTGTGATCACGTTTTTTGGCTTCCTGCAATAGCTAAAATTGGCTAGTTGTCTAGCCATATATATCGCTTTTTATTTCATCTAGTAGAAAAATAAAATCATGATTCTGTTTAAATTCAGGATTTAACGGAGATACTCTGTTCATGTGACTAAGATCAAGTCTTATTTTGATTCATTTGAGGGAATATAGGCTTATAATGTACAATGTGAAATGTGATGTAAAATGGCTGAATAATTGAAGAATGAATAATGATTTCAATATTGTGCAAAATAATTGTGATCATAATTTTAGCCAGTATTGTGCAGCCCGAGCATTCAAAATTAGTTTTATATATATTGCAGTTCAGCAGATTTGTATGTTGTTTACTGTTTACCATTAGCTTTCTCATTTAAATTGGCTCATACAAGCTATGAATGCTAACCGCTGTTATGTTGTAAGCGCTGTGCAGCGAGTGGGACCCCCAGGCCACGAGCTGTGGGTGGGCTACAGATAAAGGCCTAATGAAGGGAGAGAAAGAGTGCCTTGAGACCCTGGGGGAGCGAGGTAGGTGTGAAGATGGCAGTAGGTTGGTCTTGGAGGCAGTGTGGGGGGCATCACTGCATTCATAGGCTGTGGTGAGGCAGTGCTAGAGGCCAGTGCTGTGTGCAAGCCAAACAGATACACAGTATGTGGCTGCTGTAAGGGCTGTGTGTGTCTGCTCAAAGCAGAATGTGCACAAGGCATTTTTTTTTTTCATACTGACTGTGAATTAAGCCATTTAATATCATATTTTTATTATCTATTCATAAGTACATTTCAACATTTGTATCGGTTCATCGCTTAGACATTGTTCATAAATGTTTAAAACCTTACAGTAACTTACTTGTTTTTACATTGTGAAAACAAATGACAGTGAAGCAAATATGAAAAACAGATTGGATTTTCACTTCGTTTAACTTTATCTTCTGTACATTTTTTAAATAACGATATTTTTTAAATGAGTGCAATATGGCTGGTTAGGACCATAAACATAAACCGTGTTAACCCACTGTTCACATGTTTACATCTCCTGTGAGGACGATCTTCTTCTCGACTGCAGCTGGCCTCATCAACAAGGCCCGGGACTCCTACTGACATGGACTCTCACCCCACTCTCACGACATGCATTCATACATCTCTTTTGTGTTCCGAGAGATTTTTCTTTTCCCTATTCCAACCGTATCTGTTACTTTTGAATACCGTTTGCTTATATTTCTGGGACTAACTTTCACCATTAGTGAGAAATAACAAAGAGAAGATTCTGGGGAATCCTGGCGATTGGAGACAGGAGGCGAGGATTGGGTTCAGGTGCAGAAATGACATGGCACATTTACATTAGCGTTAGCGCCAGCTGTGTGTGATAGATTAGATGTGGAGAGACACACTTCGTATAGGTTTTAAAAAGATGGTTGTGCAGAAAGGATTTCTGTGGGAAGAGTAGGGATGTGCATGTTTTATCGTGAAAGAGGGGGGTATAAAGAGAGCCAGTGGAACGGAGGAATGCGTGACCAGAATGGCGCATGTTTGTGAAGAGTGTCTCACTGCGCAGAGCTTAACGCTGTGAGCGAGAGACTGAGACAAAATGGTTGGATGAATTTAAAGAACAGTGTGTGTTTGTGGAGCTTTTGGGTGTGTGACACTGACACACACTCCTTTTCTTCCTCCCTTTCTCTTCTCCTCCACTGACCTACTTCCAGCAGAATTGTAGGATGAGGTGATGAGACTGAATAAGAAATGGAAGCAGTTTTCTCTATCTTTCTCTGTCCTTTTGCTTTTCTTTGCTCGTTCTCTCTGCACAACTGCTCTTTGGAGCATGCACAGTGGACGTGCTCTGCCTCGAGGCCTGTGTGTGAGTTTGCATGTGTGCAGCCAATATCAGAGACCTATTGCTGTGTATCAACTAACATGAATATCTTTTGCTTATTTCCCTCCAGTGCATGAAAAAATGTTCTTGTGTTTATTCCTCTCCTTCTCCACTTTCACTGCTGATGCTATGCCATCATCGATTTTTCACCTCCAATTAGAGATTAATTTCCTCACCTTGTCTTTGCAAAGGACAATTTCCACACTGCTAGCTGTGAAGGACTGTGCAAGGCATACACGCACAATCTGCTGTGGCAATGTAGGGGCCTAGAACCACTCGGGCACTATCTTTCTGCAAAGCATGAGTGTTTTCTGAATGACAATTGTCACTGTCATTTTATAAAGAACCAATTTCTCTAATATAGCAACAACTGAATGAGGCTGCAATGGGTGCTGGTTCAATGGAGTAGGGCTGCACCTTATGGACAAAAATAGCATATTGTGATTTTATTGCTACATATTGAGATTGAGTGGGCCAGCCTTATATAAGGCATTTTTTCTTACCAACTGACTGATTGACTGATCCCCATTGGTGAAACAAGCATGGCCAGGGGGTCGCTTACGACATCTGTACACTAGGTGGTGGTATACACCTAAAACGTAGACAAGCAATAGATCGATAAACTCTGGGAAGCAGGGTACCATCTGTATTCCGACAAATTTTGCCTCTTGTGCTATTATTCCCACCTCCTTTGTTGGCTAGTAGTTACTCACAAGCAGTCCACCAGTTCGACAATTGACAACCAGATTGTGGAAAATGGAGACAAACATTGAGCAAAAGAGGTTGGTCGAAATACACATCTCTGGTGCGTCTAGTTCCACTGTTTTATTATGGTTGCTACAGTGATGTGAACAACTTCTCGAATGTCTGGTCGGTGGACTGCAATCTGGCAAAACTAAGCCTGTCTAGTTTTGTTTGAATTATGCCAATACCATGATTGATCAAAACACCTGCAGAGAACTTATATGGAACCTCTGAGATTGGCGCAAGTTCTCACAAAGCAGAAGCATTTCTCGCCACTCTATTCTTCGAATTATTGATAGCTTGGAGAAGGAGGTGGAGTGATATGGAGATGAGAAAAAGGAGCAGAGAAGGATCTCCACTTTTCACTAATTCTTTCCGACAGGTCCAGGAGGGATGACTGCTCACTGACACGATAGAGAGAGAGAGATGGAGAGTAGAAAGTGATGGTAATTGGAAGAGACTCGAAAAAAGACTAAATAAAAGACAAGTGGTTGTCGGGGAGGAAGAGAAGAAAAGAGTCAAAAATAAATGGGGCAAAAGATCTGAGTCCAGAGCTACTCAACTGAGAAAGTCCTGTGTAAAATTGGTAAATCATGAGCAGGAATTGCAGTTAGAAAAGATGAACAATTAAATAATCATACTGCCTTTAGCCAGAGCCATCTAATAGTGTGTTATCTTAGTGTATGCCTTGTACAGGTTGAGTACTTTCTCCCATTGTTTCCAAAGCACAACCCTCACTCCTCTCGTAGCATTAGTCTAAAGATATCAAGGCAAAGTGTTTACTGTCTGAGGTGTCAGGAAACATGGAACATCTGGAAGTATAGTTAGTGTAACCCCATCTGGGGTTCTTGTAGTTTTCACTTTTTGCCTGGTGTTATGAAATGCCTATGAAATTTGTTTTGGGGCAGTGGTGGCTCAGTTGTTAAGGTTCTGAACCAGAGATCCAAAGGTGGTGAGTTGAAATCCCCAGGTCTTCCAGAGACTACTGTTGGGCCCCTGACCAAGGCCCTTAACACTCTACTGCTCAGCTGTGTGCTTGTCATGTAACCTGTCCTAAATATAAGTCACTTGGGACAGCTTCTACCAAACAAATAAATGTAAATATAGAGAGGGTTATATTTTTCAGTCAAAATAAAAAGGTATAAAGTTCCAGAGTGGCACTGGTAAATCTGGCGCTCTGAAGTAAAGGTGAGCCTTACAGGTTGGATGGGTCAAGAGTCCAGGAGAAATGCAATTAGCAACTTTCCTAAATGGAAGGAAGTGGACAATAGAATCTCTCTCTCTCTCGAATGAAATAATAATGAATTCAAGCATCTATGGATTTGCTTAGTAAGCTGAGTAGTTGGCATTTTCTTCCAAGTGCATTGTGGGATGCATCAGTGTCTCAGAGTGAAAAGATGGGGTGGCCAACCTTGTAGACAGTAGAGGAAGTGTGGTCAGCCTTCACTCTTACAGGTTGGTGGACATAGTGGTGCAAGGCCTGGAAATTAGTGACTAAACTGCTCTTCTGTGTAGATTGTCATTGGTTATTAAGAGGGAAGAATGTTGATTTTTGGAGACCCTCCACCCTTTTACCCCACCTTGTCGGATGCACTCCACCCTTTTGTAAACCGCGAAACCATTAGGTATGCTCTTTCACCTGTCTTTGTGAATGAATGTGGAAAAGAAGGAAATCTTCCTCTCTTCCTCAACAGTCCCCATTGAACCATTAGGGCTAATTCATACAAGATGGGTAATCAGTGTATTTCCCTTTGCTGTCCAAATCTGAGTTCCTTGCTCTCTCTCTAACTTTCCTGTAGAGTGTATTGCTTTCCACTCGTAGCCGTGTTTGTGTGTGAGTGACTGATATCTTGGCCTACTTTTCAGGGCTGTAGGATAAGAGCCAGTCTGATTGAAGGCTGTGTCCAGGTCCAGGCTTATGTTCAGAATGAGTGTGTGTGTTTTGTTAGAGTTGATTGTAGGTTGAGTAGTATTGGTAACTGTGTGTGTAATCTTGTATGGAGGTCATGTGGACAGCTGGATTGCCTCTTATCAGGTGAGTCGGAAGAGAGTGTTAAGAGCAATGCAACACATAGCAAAATAGATGTCCTCTGCAGTACTCGAGGACAAAAAAGGCTTTGGTTCCTCTCTTCCCATTAATATGAGCAATATTGTGCTGGCCATCTGCTATCAAACACCAAACAGTTAATGTTCACCTACAGAGTGTGTTGAGGATCATTTTCAGCGGAAGGTGTGTTCTTGGCCTGATGGTCAGATTTGGCTAAAACATAAGAGAAAATGTCATTATTTCCCTCCAAAATGATGCAGGCAATAGTCTCATAAGTCATCATTGCTTGAACAGCGTTGCAGATAGAAAAAACGACTGGTTATTGGGCTGAATACAGATCAACTGGCAGGCGAGCATCATCATCATGTGAATCACACATTCAGTCCTGACATACAGGAGCTCCGAATCTGCCGTGAACATTGGCAGTGGGTTTCCATGGAAACAAACACATGAGGGAATCCTCTTACCCATACACTTTAAACTGCCATCTTTTGGCATTTCTGGTTAACACGCATTTCACTCTCAGATTTGTACGCATTCAGAACAGAAATGTCTTTTCCATATTTGAATATGTTCAAACCCTTAACCTGCGTAGCATTTTTATTTACGTTAGCGCCCCACATAGTTTGTTAATCATTATTGCAATATCGCTCTCTGCAGTACTGAGATTGCGCTGGGTCGCATTATGAGCCTGTTAACAAATCACTGAATGTTTAATTGTGTGGCATGAGCATCCTGACCAATCTCTGATGCTCCAGATAAGTGTTTCTGTGGCATTCACACATTTGAACAAACAGGAATAATTTTCGTCAAATGCAGGACACACTCTAACTATGATCATCAAGGGATCAGCCATGTGTTTTAATGCATAGAGGGGTATTTTCACAATTTCAGCACGTGGCAGTATAACTGCTATAATGTTTTGTCCATATCATGTAGCCGTATTGTGTATCCAAGCACATAAGAGTGAAAACTATGGTTTCCTGCTGGTGCTGCCATAACCTTGCGTTCCCCTCCCGCACATCTGCAGTGAACAGAGGACACTCATAAAGAATTTACCACTTAACTATTTTTAGAGTAAAAATACATTTACTGTGGGGGAACTTCACCAGAAAGCGGACAGCTGGCTTCAATTTACACTTATATTTAGAAGCAATAAAAATGTATTGTTTTAAAGATGAGCAGGTGTGAAACTTTGGCAGAACTCATAATAGATTGTTAGTGGATTATAAGAGACTTGGTTAAAAATAAAACGAGCTGGTGCGTATTTTTGCATTGTGTTATTTGTGGTTGACTGTATGTTTGAGTACAAGGAATAATGCATCGTTTTGTTTTTGTGCGTTTGCTTTCCATCTTGATGTGTGCGGGTTTGTGTGTGCGGGCCCTGATAAGTCATTCCATCCTCTCTTGAAGCAGCGTTTTGAAGCCCCTAGTGCCCTGATTGTGGTGGATGCATTTGAAAGAACAGGCTGCTCATAGAAAACACTGGGCTATTTTCCTCCTCTTGTTTTTCTGGTTCTGGTGAGGGTGTGAGCGTGCTGGGTACGGCCGGCTTTCCCCCTATTCTCCCTCCCATCCCTCTCTTCTCTCTGCGCTACAACAGAAAGGCCTTTGTGCCAGCCAGGCTTATGCCAGCACACACAGAAAGGTGCCAGGCTGCTCCCATCTCTGTGCCCACAAAGCCTGAAGCAAGTTTGAGGAAAGATGAATGCTGATTCTTTCCAAGGCTTAACATTCTCCACTCCAAAAATCTAAAAGGTTGAAGCTCCAGGGCTGCTTCAAACTCCAACCTGCTTTTTTCTCTCTTGCTGTCATTCTGGGGTTCAGCAGTTAGGATGAACTTCCCAAAAGTACTATAGCTTCAGGATCATGTTAACTTTTGGAAAGAGTGTTTAAAGTAAAGCTATATACAGCATTTAACAAATTTTGTTAAACCCTTGTGCTTCCATGCTTTTGTGAAACCAGATCCGGAGCTGTGGGCCTGGATGGCAAAGCTTTCACGGTCAGTGACTGCAGACTCGTGTGTGTTTGTTTATAAGACGCACACAAATGCAAGATCGGCGTAACATGAGGGCTCTGGGCATGAGGGTCAGTAAACCTCAGTGGGACTCTCTGTGCATGTCGGCACCATTTCTGTGGTTTAATAATAAAACATAGGCTTTTAAAACTTATTCAACAAGGCCCTATCAGTCAGGGAAGTCTGTATGCTGCCTGTTTTGGTGTTTCATTGAGAGCTTTATAGCTGTTGTGATGTGGTTTGTGATCTGGAATATTCGTGGTTATGGTCCCTGTCAGGTAAAAGATTGGTGAATCAGTACTTGAACCTGAAGTGGTGTAAACCTGAGCCCTGATCATGTACTTCTCTCTGTTTTCAGATCATGCGCCCTAGATAGCAGACTCTGCTTGTTCGGCCCGTCCAGCGCGGAGAGGATGCCTCCCCGGAAGCGCACGCGGCCCGGCCTGGGCTTCCTGTGCTGCTTTGGCAGCAGCGAGCCCCCTGAGATTAATCTAAAGGACAGCGTCCCCCTGCAGCTGCTAGAGTTCAGCGCCCCCATGCCCCCGGAGGAGGAACTGAATGCCCGCTTTTCTGAACTTGTGGTAAGTGGTCGGCCCTTTTTACCTCATTGTTAGCAAAGCTAATCAGAAGTCATACTCTGTCAATTCCTATTCACTCTGATGTGTATATATAAGGCAACAATGCATTTAACGTGAAGTACAATTTAGCAACCTGGATTCAATCAAAGACACGCACTTGCTGACTTCTTCCTAATTGAAGTCAGTTGGTGTTGCACAAGTGATGGTCCAGAGATCGTGTTTCTGGCCGGCACTGAGAATCAAGCACGCATATCTTAATGATGCCACGTGGCAACTTGGTGCCAACCTCTCTCTGTAGCCAACAGTTGCACTTTAGCCTGGTGTTTCAGAGGGGTGGAAAGTGGGCTCAGGCCAGAATGCATGCAGGTTTGACCATTTAAATTAAAGCATCCTTAGATTCTTCTCCAATCATGGAACAGGGCTCGAAGCTGACTCGTCTGTAATTTACATAGCTGACTTCATTGACCAAGTCTGCAAGTGCACCAACATCTGTTCATGCTTTCCTACAGTCCCTGACTCACGTAAGAAAACGAAGTGCTCTTACACGTTTAAATTCCATTATGAGAGCAGTGCATTGTTTAGACAGGAGCTCCACATGCTGTGTTTCAGCTAAGCGGTGAAAAGGTGCTTATTGGTAGGACGCAAATAAAGTATGCTGGACATATGGGAGTGCTTAGGCCAAGCACGGCAGCCTCACGCTTGACAAAATGAAACGACTCGCAGCTTAGTTATTGTAAATATCTGGACTTTGCCGAAGGCAGACACAGCAGACGGGTGAATGCTCGAGAATGTGGAAGAAAAGCTGTTTTTGTTGTGGCCACAAAAAGCCACATTTAACTTCTAAATGGCTCGTCTGTGGCGCATGCAAAGCTATACTTTGTGCATGGCATGAAGAAAAGACGTATACCAAATAACATATCAAGGGATGGACGGGATGGAGACAAAACATGAATGCTATTTCTGTTATCATAAAGATTCCTGTACAGGAAGTTGGAATGGCACTGACAGAACTGGGGCGCACATAAACTTTGTTGATTTTGGATAGCATTAGCATTTTTATGATAACATCCAATATCAATTCCCTAAATCACAGTGTAATTAGGAAGTTGGATAAAATGCAATCCATTTTGCCTTTTGTATATTTCCATTGCTAAGGTCACGGATAAGGCATCATAAAACAGTTAATAATAACCACAGTCACATCAGGGAGATACATGGAAGATATCATTAATTAATTATTAATTACTGAATTGAATTTACAGTTCAACTTCTAGCTCCTCACGAAGATTTTGATAAGGATTTCTATATTTCATAAAGGTGTTATAAGCTCCCAAGTGGCAACTGTCTATGGTTTTGCCCCATAATTGGGATATCACGTTCAGATCCTGATGATGCCAACTGACACTACCAACTGACCCCTCACTCATCTTTGTATTGTGTATAGTATTGTACAGTGTTAACTCAGGGTTTATGCATATTGAATATTATCTATACTGTGCGTTTTTACTGTATTTAGATTGCTTAATTTTATTGTATTTGGTGTATTTGTGTGCGTGTTGGGTTTAGGGTTAGGGGGTTAGGCATCCAAGATTTTCATTCACCTTCACACCTGTGTAAGCGTAATGTGACAATGAACATGATTTGATTTTAACATGCCACAACCATCCATAGCCAAGATCATAATTGGTTCTGCAGACAGTGGACATTGATTGACAGTGAAGAGACCACTGTCCAGAGCGACACTAGCCAATCGTGTGCGTCTCCTCAAAGTGTGTTTAGTTCCCCAGTGATGTTGCATGAGCAGCAGTTCAAAAAGATGAGGTAGCTGGCCTCACATGTCTAGGAGGAAGTACTTGTTCTTAGCCCTCACCCTCCTGGATCGGTAGCTGTCGTGCGATAGAGGAAGACATAGACAATGTGGTGGGAATAGGCAATTAACTAAATTGAGAGAAAATTGGATTTTAAAAAAAATGAAGGCGTTTTTTAACTACTCTGGAAGATTACATTGTCACACTCTGACATTCCCTCCTTTTGGCTTAAGCATCAAGGTTACCAGTGCCCGTAATGAGCACATGCTGACTGGTTCAGTCCTTTAAAGCAGAGACCACATCACAAACTCTAGTGGCTCCAATCAGTCACCAAAAAGCCTCTAGAACAGTGTGCAGTGCACATGCTGCTCTGTGATGCATCATGGGTACTGGAGCCCAGCAATGCCCACATTCATTAGTTTTGAGCTTTTGCTGAAGATTTGTCACTGAGACATGCAGCAGCTTATTTTTTTAGTGGCGAGTGTGTCGCACATGTAGAAGTAGTGAAAATGTAAATGTTGTTAATCTGGCGACTTGATTAAAAGCAGTGATATTTTATTAACCGTCTGGATTGGATTCACATTCAAATCTTTTGAAGTGGGTTCCCTGTAAACTCTTGGAAGTTTGTGCTTGCATGTGACCATCCGTTGTTTGTGTATCGTGCAGCTTTGTTTCCGTAGCTATGGAGGAGAATGGACATGAGTGCTGAACTTCTGTGTGCATGCAGCATGTCGTTAATAGCTGCCAATTTGTAAAGGTAGAATTGTGGCATCGTTACATGCATGCAGACATTAAGCTTGTATATTTTCAGTTTGCTCTGTGTACCAGTATGTTGCAGGAAGATGTTGAATAGCCCAGCTGTGGATCAGGGTTATATAAGTTCAGGGTACTGGTTACAGTCTGTGACAGTAAAATGTGAATGTTAAAAAGTGTTGGAGAGCTCAAGGGGAGGAGATGAGAGGCGAGTAGACATGTGGCGTCCATGTGTTTGTAACTCATCTTACCCAAAAACCAACCCTGGCACTTCCTCCAGAGAAAACTTATCTGGAAAAACAGGAGGAAAACAACTTAGAAGACGATAAAACTAGAACCTTTTTGGGTTTTGAACATTTCAGCGAATGGCAGTAGTGGAGAGAAGGAATAAAATGATCAAATAGATGCTAAATAGTGTTTTGGTATATCACGCTATAGCATGCGAGAGTGAGACCAGCAGGCATTTGTGTTGGAACATGCAGGAAGGGGATTGTTGATTTTATTTGAGCAACATCAGCACCACTGAGCTAACATCTGGTCAACAGAGGACATATGACAGACGGATTATTTCTCTCTATCTCTTTTGCTGTCATGCTTCACTCTGTCTGTGTCACTATGTAGGACAGTTTTTTTGGAGGGATTTTTATTTATTTTTTTATTTTATTTTTTTAAGTGGCGCTAACTTTTTCTGTTCCATGTTGTACTAAGCCAACATAGAGCTGCACTAGAGCTGCACAATATTGGCAAAGATAGCATATTGAGATAACACTGCTATTGTAATTGCGATATGCAACAAACTGGTGAACCTGCCATGTGTCACACGTGTAAAGATCAGCCGGCTGTAATTTACAACATAATCTTTTTCTTGAAATTTCAATGCCACATTCCATACTCAAATGCCCACAGAAAACTGAACTGAGTTTCATCAGAAAGTTTCATCAGTTTGTTTAAAGGCGATAACGATTAAAAAACAATATATTGTACAGCACTAAACTGCACGATTAATCTAATCGAGATTATGATTACAGCTATTTGCAAAAAAGCATGATTTATTGTGCTTACAAAAACCATTTAGTAGTCCTAAAAACATTTTTAAAAGAAAAACCTATGAAATTGCCATGGTTAAAAACTCTTATGGTTCCAAAATGTTCTTTAAAAAAAAAAGTTGTTTTGCAAAATTAAATGTTATTTTAATAAATAATCATAATGCTAATCCAGGTGTGTGTAAAAAACACGGGTACATCTGAGCTAAACATCATCCGTGATTGCAAGCCTGTTCAAACCTCTTTGGAAACATACAAGCTTTGGATTGATCGAAGTTTTAGTTTATTACTTTGCTGCCAAATATCTAAGAAGAGTGCGTAATGACTACTTATAATGTCAGAAAGCCTTTACTCTTGGGGGGTGGAGTGTGGAGGTCAGTGGGATCAAGCTCACCCTCTTCCCTTCAGCTGAAAGCTCTGGGTGGGAAAGTGTTTCCTGGATCCCTCTGCCACATCCATGTCCTCAGTAAACCCCAGCTCTGCCCACATACCATGATTCAGCAACTGCAACTGGAGCAGCAGGGAGAGGGCCCGAGGAGGTGATGACTATAGAACCTGAGCCAAACCCAGGTCACTGACCCATAATGGGCTAAACTGCGTCCGCTGAACAATGGGTTTGGGCATTGTACCATGTCAATTTAGTTCTGAGCCCTGTGACTGATGAGGGTGTGATGATCTCACTCACCATAGTAGAAGAAATGCCTTCTTTCACAAATATAGTACATATATAAACCTCTCTCTCTCTCTCTCTCTCTCTCTCTCTTTCTCTCTCTCTGGATATCTGGTTGTGATTGGCCTCTACAGTTTCCTGTTGGTCCCCTCTGGGCCTCATATGACTTCCTTCCATCTTGATAGTCTGTGAATCATCTTTCCTGTCCCTCCTTTACAGAACATACACACGTGTACAAAGGCACTCGCACACTTTTTCCTTTTTTCTATTTCTCAACCCCCCCCCAAAAAGCACTTTCTTGGGTTGGGTTCGATCCAATGTTCACTCTTTGACCTTGACAACCACACAGCTCAAGCTCACATTATGTTGGGTGTCCTGGATGTACCTGAAATGCATCTGACATTTTATGTAAACACTAGCGGTGTTTTAATCAAAACATGAAAATATGAAAATGTGTGGAAAGATTTTATATATTTTTATTCATGGTGACCAGGTGAATCAATATTAGTTTAGCTTTATGTGAATTCCACCGATTTTGGAGCCAACTTGGATCATGTGATCCAGGTGGTCTGATAGACTGTACCTTGAGGTTTGTTTTACTGTGTGTGAGTGTGTGAGTGTGTGTGTGCGTGTGTGAGTGTGTATATGTATGTGTGTACCAACATAGAGGTATGAGAGTTGTTAATCATATGCATACTATTCCAGATTTGAGCCATACCGTGTATATAAGGAATAACCGATTTTGGAGCCAACTTGGATCATGTGATCCAGGTGGTCTGATAGACTGTACCTTGAGGTTTATTTTACTGTGTGTGTGTGTATATGTGTGTGTGTGTGTGTGTGTGTGTGTGTACACATATACAGTACATAGATGTTATTCTTTTAGCTTTCATACATGTAGCTATAACCATCCTGTGTTTATAACTCTACTATTTGGTGTTTCAATAGTGGCTCAATAACTCTCACCTCTTCCCCTACAGGATGAACTGGATCTCACCGACAAGAATAGGGAGGCCATGTTTGCCCTGCCTGCTGAGAAGAAATGGCAGATCTACTGCAGCAAGAAGAAGGTTAGTTTTTTACACATTGTGCCTCCCAAGCTTATGTGCTTCCAAACTGCTTTCTAACCTCCCTTAAGACCTCTTTACCTCTGTGAAATATTAGATAAAGATTTAGGGAAACTGGAAGGCAAAACAGCGGGATCCTAACTCCGATTCTTTTAGACAAAGAACTGTAAAACCTTTTTTTTTATGATGAAAGCTTTGAAATTGAAATGCGTAACCACAGCTCCCTCTAAACCACTGGCCAAGATGGCCACCATACTCATCACACTTATCTCCTCCCTTCCTCTGCCAAACAGGGCCGATCCCTTAGTTTGTGGTCGGCTGCTCTCAGGATATTACTCTCTCTCTCTGATTACAGTGAGAGGGCTGTGGCGGCCAGCGAAAGCCTTACCGGATCTCACATTAAACAAATGCACATGGCTCCCCTCTGGATCGTGTGTTGGTAATTGCTATTCTTTTGGCAGAGTGAACAGAAAACGGTGGATCGGAACTTCGGCAATTCTGGTTTGGCATCCTGCTGATTTCAGGCCTTGATGTTCGTTTCATCGTCGTAAAACCTACAGCACACAGGCTCTGATCTGCAATACTGACCTTCCTGCAGCCTGTTATGGCCTCTGGTCAGGAAGGCTGTGTTGGTATTGGAGGCTGGGTTGGTTGTGCAGTTGTGTAAGTGTGTGGTTTGGAGCAGAAAAGGGGTTCTTGCCATGCCTCCTGGAACCAAGTCATCTGCAGCCCATGTTCTCTCTTTCTGACAGTCGTCTAAAAAAAAGCCTGACAGGTTTCCTGTCAGTGCAGAATGTTCGAAAGGAGGTAAAAAGGAACCAGAACCAGGCAAGAACTTGCTCGGAAAAAACGTCATGAAAGAAAACAAAAAGCTTATTCACATTGGCTGCAGTGGAGAAGGACTATGTGAGTCCTGATTAAAATGCAGCATGATGTATACAAAGAGACAGACTCTAGTTACTAAAGCAAGTACTTAAAGGAAAGTGGTTAAACAAAGAGAAAGAAATCTAAGCCCCTTACTATGAAGCCCAATGTACCAGAAAGCCATGCATAGTATAGCTAGGTGACAAGAATATTCCCTCATTATGCAGTTTCAGAGACACACGCAGACTTGTAATATTCCAGACGCCAGACTGTTTGGTTTGGCTCCCTGAATGTAAAGTTTTGCCGATGCAATTTGCTTAAAATATTGGCTGCGGTTAAGGTTCTGCGCTAGAAACTGGAAGGTTGCGGGTTCAAATCCCAGTACTGCCAGAGAGCCACTGCTTAAGGCCCTTAACCCTCATCTGTTCCAGGGGTTAACCTTGCTCAGTGACCCCAACTTCCTTCCGATTTGGAATGTGACAAACCATTTCCTATTGGGAATTACTAAAGCATACAGATATAAAGAAATTAAGAAATAAGTAAGATCGGCATGTATCATTCTTGTTTAGAATGTTCAAAGCTGATGTGGTATTTCTGTTACCAGACTCAGTTACTTAGTTCTTCAGTTTTTGGAGTACACTTTGTGGATATTTTTGGCCACCCTCCAAAAGCTGTTTCTGACGGTACTATGAAGGTCACCCATCCGTGGAAACAGTATAATCAAGTCCAGACTATAATCCAAATTTTCGATGGTAGATTGTGAGGTTGATTTCTGTAATGGCATGAAGGCACACAAAGCACCAGTTAGTTAGACCATGCACGCTGACACTGCAACTCCATTACATCCATAATCAACACGCCATTATATGCATTCCAGTGCCAATAAGAATATCTTGGCTGTCAGGCAGATGTTGCGTAACACTGCTGGCTGGATGTGCATGTTTGCATGTTTGCGTGCTTGCGGTCAAGACCTTGTTGTAAACGGTTCATGCACTTTTAGTTTGTGGTAATGTGTTCTGAGTGACCTTGATTTAGCATGATTTGAAGTAAGCAGGGGCATACAGTCACTCTTTGTGTTCGCTTGCAGCTCTTAAACATACAATGACACCGTAATGCCAAATGAACAGTAAGATTTGTTGTAAAGTAAATTGAAAGTTGTTTCTTTGAATCTTTGTATTATTTCTTTTGGAAACATGTAGGATTTATTTTCATTTTGTCCGATTCGGACTAACAAGGAAGCAGAGAATTATTGGATTATTTTTATTTATTATTATTATTTATTTATTTTTATTTTATTTTTTTTTAAATAGTGGTCTTTTCCAATGAGGTTTTTTTTTCTGGCTAGTGCCTTGTCGTGTGTTTTGCTTAAATAGGATGAACAGGGGAGGAAATGCTTAAGCTCTTGTTAGGAACGTCCCAGTTTGCTGCGTGCTTTTATTGACGTGTTCAGGTTATTAAAGTAATTACCTCTTCAATAATTAGCACAGGTAGCTTCTCAGTACATCAGATGATGATGCATGGAAATTTGTCAGTGGGCCCTCTTGCTTTAGATTGTTTTTTATTATCAGGGGCTCACACATCTGGATAAGTCATTGCGATGTACTCCGACCTGGATTCTTGCAGCTGAAATGGGATCTCTGCATTGGATTGCAGGGTAAAGTAGGGCACAGCCTGCTGAGATGTTGGAACCTGGCAAGATGGTTGTCTGGCCTCAAAAACATGGCTGATTACTGCTCTGGCACAGGGGCAAGCACAAATCTGTGTGCTAATATGATTTAAGCAGGAGGATTCTGCAGAGCCAGGCTGTTCCTGAAGGAAATGACCGGCTTCTTGTTAGCCTGTAAGATATTTACAGTAACTTACCATTAGAGATCTTACTATTGAGCTTGAAAGCACATTTCACTTCTAGGTAACAAGGCAAAACAGTGAAACAGCAATGAATACAAAGTAGGTTTAAAGAATAATGCTAAAGAGAGGCCCCACAGTGATAAACATTGTGGCCATATGGGTCTCTGCAGCCTGAGCTGTTACATTTATGCTTACATATACAATGTGACGTACCACAATCCAGGTGTAAGTGCACTAAATACCTGGTTGAAATCTGCCAGAGGAAATATTTGCATGTCTCCTGTCTTTTTGTGTTCTTAACCTGAGTAATCACTCCGGTGGAATAACAAGGAACAGTTTCTCCAAATTCCCCAGTTCATATTATCAGCATTCTGCGTCAAAGGCTTAAACAATCCCGGGTGCATCCAGAAGTATGTTCCATCTCGCATAATAAGCTCTATCTGAAGGAAACATGCAGATTTACGCAGTAATTCAAATATCCTGTGCATTTCTTTTCTCTGGCTTGGAGTTTATTTGCCCCTTTACGCAAAAAAATGGGGTCTAGTATAGAACCTTGCTATACTTTTACTCACCCAATATAGAAGATCACATGGTAATATTGCCTGAAAACGAATGTTTTGTCATTATTAAGAATAAAATGTATATTAAATTGTGTTTTCCCCCTGTGAGGAGAATAAAATGTAGCTCAAGGAATGTTATCCTGTAACTTAATTACATGCTTCTCTGTTTCACTAGCACAATTGAGGGCTAATCTTTGAAATATTTCATTTAATGCATAATAATTATTTTACCCAGTATTGTAACCCAGTACCTTATTTTAACTATGGTTACAGCTGCTAATTTTAAGCTGTCGTGCACGTAGCTAAAAAGCGTAACCATGCACAGAATAAGGATTTTCCAAATGTCGAGTGGCACACAACACGTGCAAAATTAGCTGAGGATTTTCTGAGATAGTAGTGATGTACCTATGTGTATTGTTAAAGGACATGCTCTTTTTGTAAACTGAAGCGTTCTGTGTTTTGGCAGCTGTGTCATCACGTTTGCATTTACACAGCTGCTCCTCCGAAGGAGTCTATGGGTTCAGCCAACAGGTTCCCAAATCTCCACAAACACTCAGCAGCCCAATCTCAGGCATGGATACACCATTCAAAACGAAACCACAGAAAGCAGAGAGGCAGTGAAATGCTTTGGTGAATGCACACGCTCAGGGGTCACCTTGGAAAAAGAAATTTTATTCCCCGAGACTGAGCAAGCGAGATCCTTAAGTGAACGCTGCCAAACCCCACTCATGTGATAAAGCACATGAGGAGACATGAAAGAGAAATGTGTCCCAGAATCGACAGCACACGCCTCCACAGGGAGAACACCATGTATTTTAGGTGTGTATATCGTTTTGTGGGGTCATGACGAGGGCATTTTATACAGTCGGCACAGGATCATACTTCCAGTGCTTTCCTATTCAGAGCACTGCTCAACTAAAATTTTAAGGGACAGTTTCCAAGAAGCTGCCTCTTCTTCTTTTTTTTTTCTCCTCCTCCTCCTTTTTTTTCTTCTTCTCCATCTCCTTCTTCTCATTCTTCACTGTGTTCAGGCTGATACTCTAAAGTCTATTCCCTACATTGGAAGATTGGGCCCATTACATAGAACACTATTATAGGAAAGAGAATTTGTGATTGAAGTAAACAGTTTTGTACACTACATTACATGGGATTGCTCATCACTCTGCGACAGCAGTCACATTTCGTCGCATAAACGCGCACAATGTTTGCTAACTCGCTATCCACACAATTATTTTCATTAGGCTTGATGCAGGTTAAACCAAGCTAACTATAAACCGAACATGTGTGACTATAGAAAGGACTCCACATTTTTCATTTGTGAGAAGTCTGAACGGATGTTCCAATCTTAGCTCGCTGTCTTCCTCAGTGAAGGTGCACGCAAATCAAACCAAACAATGCAGTGCATTATGGGTATTCCATGGCCGCTAGGGTACATTATTTGCACACTACCCATCACAGTGCATTGTGGGATTGAAAGAGTGCACTTCATATTTTCCACTATGTTTTTGGACACCACTACAAAATGGCAAACCCCAGAAATAGTCAGAAATATCGTTTTTTCTTTTTCTTCTTCTTCTTCACCTTTTTTCTTTTTCTTTACCTTTTTCTTCTTCTTCTTCTTCTTCTTTACCTTTTTCCTTCTTCTTCTTCTTTACTTTTTTCCTTCTTCTTCTTCACCTTTTTCTTCTTACGTAAACTTCTTTTTCTTCACCTTTTTCTTCTTCACAGCGCTTTTCTTCTTCCTCCTCCTCCTCCTTCTTCTTCTTTTTCACCTTTTTCTTCTTACGTAAACTTATTTTTCTTCTTCACAGCACTTTTCTTCTTCCTCCTTCTTCTTCTTCTTCACCTTTTTCCTTCTCTCTCTCCTCCTCCTTTTTCTTCTTCACCTTTTTTCTTTTTCTTCACCTTTATCTTCAACTTTATTTCTTCCTCTTCTTCTTCTTTTTCTCCTTGTCCTTCTTTTCCTCCTCCTCCACCTCTTCCTGCTACTTCTTTTCCTCTTTCTTTTTTTAATCTGCTGTAAATTTCCTCTTAGGTGTTGTGATAGAACATGTACTAACAACTACATAAACTATATGAATAAAAATAATGGTGCTCTATTACCAATTTCCCATGTTATGTTGAATACTATGTACTTATACATACAACTTGCATATGTTGTTATTTCTCATTCAAGATATTAATAAGTTATCAGTTGGGTAAAAACACAGCCAGACATTAAGAAAAACCTTAAGCATTAATAGAAGCTAGTATTACGCTTTAAAATATAAATAACACAATGACAAAATATGTGGGGTTCTTTGTTAAGGCTCTGCATCACAGTAGCTCGTCTGTTCAACCTGGAGCCATGGCAAGCCTGTGCTGGCCGAGAGCTCGGGTCATGTT
This sequence comes from Olivaichthys viedmensis, assembly GCA_028565825.1. Lineage (NCBI taxonomy): Eukaryota > Metazoa > Chordata > Actinopteri > Siluriformes > Diplomystidae > Olivaichthys > Olivaichthys viedmensis. The sequence continues at coordinate 16,970,621 of JAOUQW010000002.1, forward strand.
TATTATTGCTTCCTCCACTCTGGCTGCTTTAATAGCACAAATATTGACACATAGGCGGAACAGCGCACTACCGTGTTAACCTTAAACCAAACAGGCCCGTCTCCTTCATCTCTCCTCATTTGTAGCCAAGGGGAAATTCACCACCTCCTAATGGCTGTTTATATATTAGGCTGCCAGGAGAAATGTTCTCTACGGTGTGACGACGTTCAGACAGCAGGTAATGAATACAAAAAAAGTTGTTAAGCTGATAATCTGGTTAGAATCAGTCTGGCTATATGAGCGGCCTGCATCTGTGTACAAATCAGAGGCTGAGAGAAATTAAATTGCAGAACAAGGTACAGTCTGAGCCTTTATTTTGCACTCGAGCCTTGTTTTGTTTTATTGTTGAATGTCTAAGACCACAAAGTGGGAAGTACTTTTTGGATCTGACCGTGTGGGTCCTGAGTGGCAATCTTGTGCTGCCTTGATCGTTTGCACATCCATACTCCATACCAAAAAGTCCACATGTCTCCATTATGTGAAACCCCATCAGGTGTGAGACAATTTTAAGAGTAAATGACATGTAGGCCTATTGATGTCCACGTCTCTTGATTTATGATAAGGAGGTCACATTGTTTCAGTTGAGAAACTGTATTATTTTTCAGTCGCAGCCACATTAAACAAGCTAATTGGCCAAACTGGACTGTGCTTGACACAGAAACCAGTCCTCTGGTGTTAATATTCCACATAAACTTGTACTAAGATATCACTCACATCTTCAGCAGAAAGATTATTGGACTATCTGAGACGATTTTGGGTGACAGAATTCTGCACATTAAACTCAGATCATCATGCATGGAAAACCTCAAAACAAGGGATTTGGATCTCTGTTCTGAAGGAAGCCTTGATGCTAAATACCACTAGGTTCTAATTCATTTTCCAAACAGCTTGAGGAGTTTTTTTGTCTGATGCTTAACAGGAGAGGTGATCGCCACATGGCCTTCCTGCTGTTGACCCATTTCCATCTCATGTGCGCATCGATCATTATGTAAGATGGAACACACGGTGATCAGATCAGTGTGCATCTCCCTGAGGGAATAATGATGAACTAACAACATTTGGTTCCCCAGCTGGGCTTGGAAACGACCAATAAGGGAGAAAAAAAAAAACTACACACAATTAATGGATCAAATAGAGGCTCAAAAGATGATAAGGCACATAGTTGGGCCTATTTACAATGCTCTAGCTTGAGTAGACTAACAAAGACTAAAGCGTCAAATTAAGATCCTCAGGGTGCAAGTTAGATTAAAAAGTGTAATGTGTTTGCGATCACAGTGGAAGAACAGTGTTAAATGTTCAGGGGTTAAATTAGGCGGGTTTATGTTAATCACGAGCGAAGCTGAGCTCTGGTACTATAATTTGATGGAAATGTAAATAATTTTTAATGCAATCTTCATAAAATCTATGTAACTATTCAATGTGATAAATCGCACAGAGAGACGACTCCTAGACAGCCACATGCTAGCTACACTAATTCCTCTGACCCCTCCTCTTCTATACAGTTCCACTTTTTTTTTTTTGCCTTGGCATGTTTGTATCAATAGTCAGGTCTATTTTTGTTCGGTTATGGTCCGCTCCAAACTGGCCCTTAAATATGTATTTTGTCAGTATTAAGTTTGACGTCTTGCATATGACAACAATATTTCTATTTCTTTAACTTCAAAAAGACGTATTAAATCTCTGGCAACATTAGTGTGACTTTTAAATTTCAGGCGAAGATGGGTTTTTTTTTCTCACATCTTTTAAACGTCTTTGTGCTCACTGGGAGAGCTGTTGGGTCGGCTTTGGCACAAATTTCCAAGCCTCGTTTGTCACATCACCACAAATACATCATACGCTGGCCTTAAATTGGGTGGGAATTTATGTGAACTGCTGAGGACCTGAGCTCCAGTACCATAATTTGATAAAAATGTAAATCATTCCTAATAAAGTATTCATGAAATCTATTTAACTATTTAATGTGATAAATCTGACAGACAACCCCTAGACGGCTACTATTTACATTAACGCCCTTAACCCTCTCTTTTCTAAAATTACATGATCATTTAGGTCCCTGACTTTTTCGTTGCTGCATGTTTATAGCTATGATTCCTCTCGTCCTGCTGATTCTCAAAATCGTTTTCAATCCTTTCTGTTGTTTTATAGTATTTCAGCTTGTCACATGAATTAGTTAATGATGCCGCAACCTTTTACATAGCCTAGATTATTGCCGTTGTGTTTTTGTTCTGCTATAACCTTATCAGAAGTGATTCCAGAGCATTCTGTTGCATGGGTACCTAAATAGCTAGTTGGCCTACTTTGCATAGCTGAAATTGTCACCACTGAGCTTTCTGGCTAAATCAGACGTCTTCATAGAGTAGGTCTGTTTTATGTGAATAGATTTTTATTAAATTTGATAGACAATTTATTCACTTTGTAGTTAAAGCTCGTAGGACAGGATCATATATCAAAAACTTGTTTTAATTACATATTCATTAAAAGCTTCACATAAATTGAATGGTACACATCGTTGGCACCCATGAAAGAATCCCAATTTAACTTGTGTATGGAATAGTCTTGCTTTCATAAGATGAGATCTTATACTTATATAAGAAAGCATGTACTGTTTCTAGAAAGCAATGTACTGTTTGTCTCCATGTTCCCACACAGACATAAAATAATGAAATGTTTATTAATTTCTTATTCATATTCATCTTATTAATTTTCACCTCGTATAAAAAGCCATTGTATGGTGTCTTGTCTGCGGAGTTTACCACATTGACATGGAATACCTCACAAACTCCCCTTGCATATGTATGCCATGTAGACGTTGATGGTAGTATCAATTATCCTGATGCTGCGGCTTTTTCATCTACTTAATGAAAGATCTGAAGCACACATGGATGACCATGTGATTTGTGTGGTTGCTTTAAGCCTGTAACAGTTTTCCAATGGTGAACTTGACATATTTGGTGTTGCACTCAAGCGGTTTTGTTTTCCATGTTCATTTAGGAGCAAGAGGATCCCAACAAGCTCGCTACCAGCTGGCCTGACTACTACATAGACCGCATCAACTCCATGGCTGCTGTAAGTGCCTGTTTTAGAGCACATTCTTTCCTGCTTTTCATCCCACGATCACAAACAATTAACAAGAACAATCCTTCTTTCTATATCTCTTTCTGTCGCCCTGTCCTGACTTATTAACCATATAAAACCATTGTGTTGCAGCTTCATAGTTTAGACCTCGAGCAGGTTCTTGACTCGGGTGACTGACTCATCAGTCTTGAGTTTGGATTTAAGAAAAAAACACGTTTGTGTTCTAGAAATAGTCAAACCAATACATCTCACTGTTTAGTCCTACACTATGAGCAATTACAGCAGCACAGGACACTCTCCAGTTCATGAATTTAGGAGTATCTATTTTTAAGTGATACTGAGCCGCCATTTGAGTATCATGACTCTAATAGTTCCGTTACATAATTCTTCAAATTAGAGTTGAATATGAGTGACCTGGAGATCGGTTTCAGTCACGCGACCTCTGCCCTTCCTCTGGAGACACCAAGTCTGCCTCGTATGTGATGAACAAAAACAGACAGGTCACCAGCAGATCAGGAGATGAAACAATGAGAAAAAAAAATAAAAATCCCATATGTTTGGACTAGTCTTGCTGTAGTTGAGGATCGATTTAATTCAGTTCTCGATACAAAATTGGACTGCAAGGTTTTCTGACGTGCTGTTGGGCCTTCATGTTTTTTGGACATTAGACGTGAGTTTTCAATGCTCCTTGTAGACCTACTAGCCAGAATATTTCCACATTAGCATATCTCTTTGTGAACTTCAGACTGGTGAAATATCAGTGAGGCATGCTGTTAAGGGCGGGCCATAAAGCAATCGCCGTTACATTTTACAGTATTGTTTTTATTTATTTATTTTTATATATTTGATTTGCAGACATAAGGTACTCCTAGCAACACACTGTTTGGAGGTCTATTAATTTTGCAGATGTTTGTGTTTATTGGCTTGGTTTGGGAAGACGGTCTCCTCAAACTGCACAATTCCTGCTGGGTTTTGGGTTCAAGAGTACATATGGTAGCTCATCAGGGTTATTATCATGTTTCTTTTAATCATTACCACAAGGGTTATTTTTGTGATCTCAGTTAATGTGTTAGTGTTCACATTGATGAATGAGCATTCTAATTATAGACCAATTTCTGATCTTCCATTTCTGTCCAAACGGTTGGAAAGAGTGGTTGTTTCTCAACTACAAGAATACAACTGTCTCTTTGAGCCTTTCCAATCAGTTTTCCACCCTTTACATAGCACTTAAGCCTCTCTTGTGAGAGTCACTAATGATTTGTTTCTTTTCCCTGACCCTGGTGCCATCAACATTCTCATTCTCTCAGATCTCTTCCGATCGCTTTTGATAGAGAAAATCATAACATTCTTCTCTCCCGCCTTTCCTCTACTGACATTTTTTGCATGGGTCATGTTTGATTTTACATCTTATCTTGCTTAATAGAGCCCACTTCATAACCATCAGTAAACATAAATTCTCTACTCCCCCTTTCACACAAAGTATCCCTCAAGGATCAGTCCTTGGTGTCCTCCTTTTCACCATATACGTATATGCTTCCCCTTAGCCAGATCATTCGCCAACACGGTTTTAGCTTCCACTGTTGTGCACATGATATTCTGATTTATCTCAGTACTAGGTCCACCACAGCTCTCCTTCCCACCTCATTAAATGCATGTATCCATGATCTAAAATCATGGATACAATTAGAAATGTTCCTTTTTGCTCCCAAAATTCCTAAATTTGACATAGATGGCGTCACTGTCAAACCCTCTACAAATGTTGACATTTTGGCATAGTTTTTGATGACACACTCTTTTGAACCCCATATTAGGTCACTTGCCAAAAGCGCTTTTTATCAGCTTTGCATCATTGCCCGACTTCAACCCTTACTTAGTTTGAAAGATGCTGAAACCCTGGTTCATGGTTTCATAACCTCACGCTTAGATTACTGCAATTCACTTTACTTTTGGCATTTCTGGAAAAACCCTAAATAGACTCCAATGGATTCCAAACTCAGCTGCTAGATTACTTCCTTTATACCAAGTGCACAGCACACGTTATACCCATGCTCCAAAAGTTACACTGGCTACCTACTTCATAGATTATTAAGTGAAGAAACGTCTTTTCACATTTAAAGCAGTACACAGCCTCGACTCGCCTTATCTCTCTAAGCTCTTGCAGATCTACACCCTAGCTCGCACTCTCAGATGCACCAATACTGGTCTGTTGGTGGTTTCTAAGACCAGACTGACATCAATAGGGAGCAGATCTTTTAGTGCCATAGCCCCCAGACTATTAAATGCCATCCCCCAGGACCTATGTTACTGTTCTTCCTTATCCTGATATAAATGGAACCTATTAGTAGTAGTAGTAGTAGTAGTAGTGGTAGTGGTAGTATTATGTGACCTATAAAAGTAGTGGAACAGGATGAATTTGACATTGAGACGTTACTGCAGAATTAGTGTAAAATGGTGTGAGATACAAAGTGATACAAAGGCAGTGTGAATGGAGGGCTAGATCACTTCTTTTATACTTTTGTAGCAGTTGAGTGTTGTCGCTCACACACACTTTTTATTACCTGTTCTATAATGGCAAGTCCACACATCACAGGACTTGTATGGAGCGTGTGGAAAGGTTGTGCTATGACTTCATGGCTTGGAGAGGATGTATGGCGGTGTGCTCATGGGATCGCTCTGGGTAGCTGAATTATTGAATATGCTCATTTTCCCAGTGTCTGCTTGGCCCAGCGAAGTTACACGCTGGCTTCCAGCAGCCATGCAGAACACACTGTCAAGACTGATGTGGTCACGCTCTAAATGGGAACCCTACGGATCCCTTCTATTCGCATCAGTCTTATAGGTATCATTTTCATAATGGCACTGCCATAGATCAGAGGATTTAGAGGGCAACAACCCAGGCCAAGACTGAATACCCTTAAAGTAAGTCTAGGATGAAACTGCTTCTTTGGTCTTCAATCATAAAATCCCTGTACTCCATAATTCATACTAGATTTGTGCCTTTACACAATTTATGAAGCGCAACTGCTCTGTTAGCATTGAGTCAAGGCACCGCTTGTTAATTCTCTGTTTGTTCATGCATGCAAGCACATTCTGGCTATTTAATAAAAATCAACTGTAAAAGTTCATGCAATACCTGCCAACTTCAGCTCAGTGACTGCATGGATCAACAATTTCAAGGTATGAAATGTCATTTGAGTTTATGGTTTTCCTATTTTCATGAAGAGAGATCTGGTTGTAGACCATCACGCTTGGTAGATAAGGTCCCTGACCTCGGACACGCTTAATCGGCAGTTCGGGTCATCAATCAGAGATGGCTCTGTTTAGAAAGTGCACATTTAGCCTGCAGGACAGACATGGACTTTAGCCGATACTCCATCCTCACTTCGCCTCTGGACTTCCACATCCTACCGCCCGCCGTTTAGGACACACATATCCATTTAGGGAGCTAAGCCTGAGGCTTTGCAGCCGCGCCAGTGATCCCCGAGCCATCTGGACAGGGACAGTCCAGATCCGTCCACTGGATGTTATGGCTGAAACATCTGCGCAGCCCCACGGCGAGACGAGGGCCTGAATCTGGTTGAACATGAATAAGAAGACCCTGGTGCCATATCAGCTTTTTTTTGCTTTTTTTTTCCATAAACATGATCTATGTCCCTTTTTATAGCGGTGCCAGTCTACCAAGCATGACTCTCAACACTTCCTTTGACCAAGCCAACATAAGTCTTTACTTTGGGAACCTTGGCAAAGTTTAAGTCTTTTTTTTGTTTGTTTTTTTAAACAGTAACGCAGGCAAGTTATTAGACAGCCTTCATGAATAGGATTTAGTGTGTGCAGTTATAACACACATTTGTGAATCATTTCTGCTTGGCATGAGCCCACAGTGGAAGGCGGAAGGCAGTACAGATGCTGAACAGAAGCCTTGGCCAGATCAAATGTGCACAACTGCACTTGGATGCTATGTATAATAAATTAATGTATAATAAGCAAGCTAAGGATTAGCAGAGGTTTGATTGCATTATTTTTCGAGAAGAAAAACCCTCTTTTTTTTGAATACCTACAAAGTTTTTTTCTGTAATGAATAATAAGCTGCTTACTGTCGCAGTGCCACAAAATGTCATGAGAAAACAGAAAAAGTCACAGAAGCACCAACACTTTTACCCTCATCAAGAAATTCAGATTCAATAAATATGCAAATTGGAAATGCCCCCAACCTGCACGCCCCACCCCTTTCCCCTGGTAAATCTGTGTAATAACAGAGCACATTTGCATAATGGAACATGATTGGCCCTTACATTTTATGATGCAGTAACACTTGCCTGTCACATGTTACATGCCTGTCATGTCTTTCAAATTGCACTGCATTGACCATTTCGTGTCTTGACCAGTCTGCCCACTCAAATTAATTCCCCTGAAAGGATTTAATCATTAAAGCCAACCTAAACTTTGTATAATGTGTTTTATTGTGTGCTTATAAATGCAAATGGATGAGGCTTGCTCCAGAGTAAACCGCGCAGTTTGGAAATTGTTCAGATCTATTATTTTGTACTGCACTCAAAACTCATACTAAATATTTTTATCTTTTTTCCCCGATCTTCTTAAAGCAAAAATAATTAACAGTAGGTTCGGCTGTGTATTCCAGATGCAGACCCTTTTTGCTTTTGATGAGGAGGAGATGGAGATGAGGAATAAAGTGGTGGAAGATCTGAAAACAGCACTTCGCACTCAGCCCATGAGGTAAGGACCATCTCTTTTTATTTTATTTTTTAATTTATTTTTTTGTTGTTGTAGCCTTTAATAGGGCAAACTTCACACACAGTCTGAAGCACATACATGTAGCACATACAGTTACTAATCACACATTTTATAATAGCCTGACCTCTTTACTTCAGTTCAATCAGATGTTGACACCAATTTTCTATGCCTAAATCTTTATGGGCTGTGACTATGGACAGATTTATTAGTTTAGCTCGAACATATGAATGTAATGTGCCTAGTTCAGAGAAAGAGAAGTTGAGAGGGTCAAAACTGAGTTGATAATTTTGGATATAGTATAAGCTGTCAGAAAGTCAGACCCAAGAGAATACATTTTTTCCAAAAATAGCCAGGAATTTTACAATGGGTTGCAAAGGTCTTCAGAGAATAATATAGTGAAGTATATTTCATCGGGGGTCCTCCTATGTCTCAGATGTTGGAACAGCTTTAGTCTCTCTTTCATCAGAAGTCGGTGAGATTTGGTTGCCACATTATGGCGAGTTCTCTCAAGTCACTGCTTCCCTTTTACCATATATGTGAGACCATCTGGCTCGTATCTACGGTTTTGTGGTCTGTCTTTTTATCCTGCAATGGAAGGAGGTAACTTTGATTTATTTTTATTTTTTTAAGTCTGAGGACCAGTAGCTGGGTTTGTAGTGCTGGAATATTAGACTGAATAAAAACATGATGTTATCCAAGCAGTGCCTGCAGAGGCAGGAAGTGTGTGAGTTCACGAACTGCTGCAAGAGAGACTCGACTGGAATAGCCTGCAATTTGGAGGCAATCAAAATGTTATTGGCTTTTAATGTGTGCTATTCATGAATGTTTTATATTCCTTGAGAGCGGCTGGATGAATCTTGAACCTAATCCACTGCTTGTTCTTTTTTCTTTATTAATGCCTGGATGAAATCTCACGGTAGTGAGAGAACTTTGATTTGAAATTTTACAAGAGTGCTCATATTTTAGGTATCATAGTCCTGCATGTGAAAGGAAATGATTTACTACCCAGTTTAGCAAAGGGCTGACTAAACCTGCAAAATATGGCCCTCTGTCATTGATTTTATTTAAGCAAGTGTTTATTACAGTATTTGAGAAACTCCAGATTTAGAGCCACCCTTTGACTTATATATGCTTTAGTAGATTTTAGGCTCCTATAAATCCTAATATTGCCCAATATCAATTAGATAATATAATCTGCACGTCAGCCATAAACTGCCTACTTACTGTAATTCAAAACTGAAAGCACTAAACATAACTTCTTAGTAGGCCAGGCCTTTCGTTCATGAATATAGTTGATCACAGGCTCATAAATGTATTATAGCTGTGAGTGTGCCTGATTGTTTGCAGCTCATTTTTTAGCTTTGGCCCGACATTGTGAGAATTTCCAACTTAAGTGTTCTACCAGAACCCGAGTCACTGTCCTAAGTAAAACAAAACTGACAGCTAGGAGTCAGGCTCGATGCTCGATTCAAAAGATTTGTTAGTCAGCATAGACAGTCTGCCGCCAATCGTTCATAACACTGGCTGCATTGATCACACACAAACAAGACATTGTGGTGTTTTGGCTCTGACGTTGTACTAGGTCATCTCTGTGTGTGCCATGAACACAAGTGCTTGCAGATGTTCACTTCCATAACTCTGACTGTAAATCTGTGTCCTTCTAGGAACAGAGGATACGCTAGAAGAATACACAGAGAGGGGGGGGTCACACGGACATAACACAGAGACAAACGATTAGTTAACGTGCTGATGTTTCCCACTTTCTACATCAATGTCTGAGGTTTTTATTGACTTCTTTATGGGCCTTGCCATGACAGGAATTAAGTGTGAACTACAATTAGCAAGACACATTGGGGTTAGACAGAGGCAGTCTGCTGCAAGATAAGGTGCGAGTTCTGAAGTTGGCTTTCTGAAGCCTGCTTTATATGCACTCAAAAGAGCTTCTGAGAACCGTCTGAAATAAACTTCTAAAAGCCTGGTACGGTCATGGTTTTCCGGAACAGTAGGGAATTCTTAGCTACTTGCAGGCTGCCCATGAAAAATGGGGGAGGGGTAGTAAACAGGTGAAAGCATGCAAAATGGCAGCTAGGGTATAGAAGTTTTCAGTCACCTCATCTGAGGAATGCAATATAGAATCGTACCATATCAGCAGTGTTGGGGAAGATACTATAAATAAATTTTGTTCAGCTACATTAAAGCAATCTTTCAGAGAAATGTTGCAAGCTACATGGCAAAAGTAGCTTAGCTTATGAAACACACAATTAACAAAAAGTTAGCCAGTTGTTCCTAAGCACTAGCTTCACTAGAAACAACTTCATTGCATTGACTTGAAAGAGAAAAGTGCCACCAACCAACTGACAAAAATACATAACTTGATGATTAAAAACATATATTGTGTATGTTGCGAAAATGAAATGATTTAGCATTTATCAACAACACCACACAACTCTGTCAATTCAGTAGTTTAATTCCTTACAAGCTGCTTGATCTAAAGTACCCCTAAACATGTCATTGTAAACTGTGTAGAATGATGAATTGTTTAATTCGTTCATTAATTGTATCATATTTTATTTAATGTCCAAGAAACCACTAAAACGGCCTAATAGCATCTCTACACATTTATATTCATTAAAAATGACTGGATGAATATGCATGAATATGTAATTTTGAAACGCCCCTTGGGTCCTTGTATCCCAAATAGCCTAATATGACTAGTATTAGCTAACTTAGCTAGCTGGCTAACTAACTGTTAGTGAACTAGCTTGCATTTGTCATAGATCAACACAAGTGGGATTTCAATATCAGACTCATGATTTACATCGTCATATCCTCAGTGATTTATTCAACAGTAGGCAAACCTGTCAAAATATACAATCAATCAAAGTTTTTGTTCATCAATAACATTAGTTTGGTTAGCTAGCTGGCCCACTCGCTTAGCACAGAGGTTCTCTGACTAAAAGTTTCTCGCACCCCCCTCTACAGTGCTTTTCCGACCTCATGAAGGCTTCAGAAGTCTGTTTGGAAGGAAGTATAAACTTTAGGGAGCTAATGTTACAGGATTTCAGAAGCCACAGGAATTTGTTTTACAAGTTTACAACACAAATTGTTACTGTAATTTAATTCAATCACAGCTAATTCTGCAAATATTGCTATGTTTACTCTGAAAGTTAATGCTATTCCTGTCATGTGTCATTACTTTAAGAGTTTGCTGACTGTGTTAATTGGATGAGCTCTGGAGCAAAGTAGTGGCTGCCTGGGGAGACATGGCTGAGGAGAGTTGAAGTGCACTTATGTTAGTGAGAAATTTGTTGTGCGTATGCCTATCAGTCTAAATTAAGTCCCTGCTCTCCTACCCTGAGCTCTGTCTCAGTCTCTAATTAAAGCTATTAGACTTCTTCCTTCCTCATCCTGCTCCACTCATCATTGTGTCACTTCAACTCTCCTAACACTCACATTCAAAGTGGAGTTAAAGGTTTCTCATAGATCTTTGGGTGTTTTTCCACTCCTCTGCTCTCTGCTACGAGGATGGGCCGGATGACGGGCCTTTCCTGGTTTGGTCTGGGTGAAGTGTACAGTGCAACCACAACACAGGCCCCCTGTCTACACTCCACTCCTGTCCTCCCTATACTCCATCTCGCTAATGTAGACGAGGTCCTGAAATAGCTTCTAATGAAGCCTGGATCACTCAGCACTGCAAATTAAATTCTGATCTGAGGGAGTCTGCTTAATTTATTGTAGTAATAGGCATAGACTTATTTAAGCTAGGGTCAAGGTGAAATCCGTGTGTGTGTGTGCCTGTATAGTCTATCCAGCTAGGTGATAAAATGCATCTATGTGGTGGTTTCCTATGTTTGGGGAATGCTCTAGAGATATTTTGATGCCTTTTGAGAGATGAGGTGACCTGAGATTGGTGGCTCCCTGCCCTTTCAACAGCTTACATAAATAATCAAAAGTTCTCTCTCTCTGTGTGTCTCATTCAAATATTAGGCTTCAAAATATTGACAGTATAAGCTCAGAAAAGGCTAAAAGGCTAGATAGATTGAACCTACCAAACGTCTTTGTTTTCGCATTTGTCAAATGCCTTCACGGAAACTCAACACTGCCCCTTTGAAGACTTTGGACAGAGTTGTGTTTTTCTCCCGGTGCCGTGTGAATATAGTAGCTAAGCTCTGCACAGCCCAAAGGGAAACGAGAGGAGAGAGCAGACGAGGCAGCTTTGGACTGCAAAAACCATCCTGTGAGGCAGCGTTTGTGTTGGCCAAGCATTAAACAGCGCTGTGCTACCCCAGCTGTGTCTCCCACACACTCAGCTTCCAACTTGATTAAATAAGGAGTGTTTTTGGTAAAGAGTAGAGTAGGTGTGTGTGTGCATGCTTTTGCCGTTTTGTCATTTCTAGTTATCGGACAGTTCATCAGAGCTCAGGTGGTTGAATGCCATGTGTCCCCAGAGGGTCCTATAAGTTATTATAGCAATTATGGGAGTCAGCAGTGCTAATTCATTCAAAATGACTCAAATTCAAATTTAGCGTTTTATGCCCCCATGAATTGTCATTGCACATGTTCTATCCCAACACACAATGTTCATTGGCGCCCAATTCCCCAATGCCAAACTTGCACCATATGGCATACACACCAGCCTGGGCCACCCGTGCTATTTCCGCTGAATGATTTATAGTGTTTAATTCAGGCTTTTGTTCAGCAGGGTTGCAGAAGAAGGATCAGATGGATTATTTTTATAGGTTATTTATGCAGAATTCTACTGGTATTATGTGACATTTCCCCCATGAGCTCCTGACACCTCTGACGGCAAGTACTGCTATGCTGCCGTCTGCTCTTTCACAGTAGAGGAAAAAAAATTATATGAGATCATTCACATGTGTGAGGTCTTTGAGGACTAAGTCACAGCTGGAGGAAAGAAAGATGTAGAGGCTCGGGGAGACCACAGGACACGCGTAGCTTATTTATCTTTAATAGTGACAGGAGTCTTAATCTGCTAATCACAAACCTGCTTAAAATACCACTGCCAAAAATCCCACCATTTTTGAGGGAATCACTCTTTTAATGAGGGAAATCCACCTTCTGAAGCTCAGAGTATTGTTCTCCAGCAGTGTTAAGCCAGTCACACCTCTACTATGCTTTTAAAGAAGCACTTTGTAATTTTTAAATTGCCTAAAAGGCCTTCCCCTTCCCCACTAACCAATCCCACTCCCCTAGTTAAAACTATGTATTCCTTATGAGTTGACAAGAAAGGGGCAGAGTTAAGAAGGCCTGATCAGATGTGGGCGGCGCTGATTTCCAGGCCAGAAGAATGTAATCAAAAGCCTGAAACGGAAAAACTAACAGGATAAATTACATCCCAATATTGCGAATCACAGTTTTTCTAAAGTATCTTCTGAAATTACACCCAGACCCCGATATTCTGACTCCCGTTATCCAAATTCCTGCTACAACAACTCTTGTTTTTTAATACAGATTTCCTGCTATCCAACAAGTAAATTAAGCATAACGTATGCTAAATTTTGCGCAAAATTTTAAAAGATGGGCCACGGAAAAACAATAGACTACCTCTTGGTGGTGCTCGTATACGATGCACTTATATCATGATCAATAACTGCTTTCTTCACAATTGCCTACACCAATTTTGCAGGATTGCTAAGAGAGCTAGAAAGTCCACACTATCAAGGAGAAGTTGGAGATTATTGTGAGAGTGGAATAGGTGTGCTGTACTGTTGGTGTAGCTATTGTTATTTTGGTGTTTTTAGTGGTATTTGGAAAGTTTAGGGGAGTCCAGGTGGACTTGGAATGCATTATAATTTTTTCTATTTAAAATAAAGGGAAATAGGCTCCCACTTTCCTGAAATTTGCTATAGATACAGTTTTCCAGAACAGATTTTCTATAGATACAGTTTTCCAGAATAGATCAAGTCTGCATAGCGGGATTTGGGTATACATGATTATTACAGGTTTAAACAAACACTTTTAAATTTACCAACCTTTTAAATATACTTTTAAAATAAATTTTTTATTGAAACTAAATTCACAGCTTCAAAAAGGTGGCCCTTTTAACTGGCTTTGCCATTCAACCCAACTTCATTATCCCAGAGCCAAGGCTTAAGTGGAGGCTTCTTTGGCACAGACTGTGTCTGTCTGTGTCTTGGCTCATATTGCATGCCGTGAGGTCTTTCTTTCTGCATGGTGTTTGGGCGACGGGGGGAGTCCGTGTCCTCAGAGTTAAGCATACAGCATCTGTTCCAGAATGTATGACTCTTTGCTGAGTGGCACAGGCAGCACAGAGACGAATATGTTCCATACTCGCATTATTAATGATGGATATGAAATAGAGGTAGTACAAAGAGAGTGATATGCCTGGTGAGAACCAAGCGATCATTCAACATGGGCATTTCTCAGCTTTAGAACACGTCAGCGTCAAAGCCGAGCTTCTAACTGAGCTTTTAGAAGTACGCGCATGTGCTTGTGTATATCTCAAATGGCAAGGCTGACATTTTTAATTTATTTTACTCATTAGCTCATGAGACTATTTATGGAGAACAAATGCGAGATCCAAAGCCAAATGTCACTTGTCCTCCCAAGTAGTCCAGATGTTATGCGCATCTAATAGACAGGCAGTGAGGATTTAAACAGCTGGTGTGTAACAGACCTGCATTTTATTCTTTAACATCACTTCAGAACAGACCGGCTAAATCCATGCCAGAATGCAGATCATGTGAGAAAGATTACGTTTAAGCGATCTGAGTGCTCGCTATAGGTTTGATGTGGAAATTGGAGAACAGGCTAATCCAGACTGTCATGTTAAAAATTGAGTGTGTAGAGTAGCAGATTGAGTGCAGGCCAGTCATGATCTCATGCTCCCAGAGATGCAGAGACCCTTTGGTCAGTTCAAAGACAGCTGTGCTCTTCCAGGTGAGCCATGTTTGCTCTGGAAAGGTACGATCAAGGGCATTGCGGGAGGCAGAGCGCCGTCCTGTATGAGATAATATTGTAGTGTAGGGATCTACCAATCTGTGTACTGTGCATGCGTGTGATGTTAACTGAGACAACACAGATTATGTATGTGAACACAGGACATGACTAGTCTTAAAGGACATGATCATCGCACCTCTGATGTTTTGTATAACTTAAAAACAGAAGCTTACCAAGAGTTGACTTGGTTACTGTGAGGATGTCAGTATCTGGTATCAGCAGTTAATCAATCAAAAAAAAAGTGGGATTGGTGCATCCGTAATGATTTTGTCCCATTGGAGGAAGGTCTGTGGTTTTCCACAATTGAGAAAACAGCAGTAGGGTTGGCAGTTTCGTCCGACAACATCAAAACAACGTATCCATTACAATTAGCAAGGATAAATGGAAGTGTACCTTCTCCGTAAGTCTCAGTGGGCGTGAGTGCAATCCAGCCTGGTATTGGGTTCAAAGGAAATATGGCATAAATATAGGAAGAAATAATGTAACTGGGGAATTCATTAAAAGAAAGAAAGAAAGCTTCTTTATTGTCACATATACATATACAAGTACAGTACAGTGAAATTTGATTCTTCGCATA
>JAOUQW010000002.1:17006637-17037822 GCA_028565825.1 Olivaichthys viedmensis
GGGGGGGGGGACGACAAGCTTTCTTTGAATTGACTCTCCTGTGGAGACTCTGACTATCCTTTTCCCTTTTCCTTCTCTTCTTTATTTTCTCTCTTCTTACCTCTGCCTGACTCCTGTTTAGGATTGACCACTACCAGCAGAGGCTCCAGTCCCTGTTCTTCAAAAAGAAGTTTGCAGAGCGACTTGCAGAGACCAAGCCAAAGGTGGAGGGTAAGTTTAGCACTGTGAATTTAAATCCATGCAATATGGAACATACAGTGGGCTCTATTTTCATGATCATGACACAAGCGCAAAAATAAGGCATAAGATGTGTGCAGTGTTTGCGTGTGGTAGAAACATTTTTGGTATTTTTGTGACCATCGGTGCAAGCGATAATCTGGCAAATAGCAGCGTAATTGTTAAAAACGGGTCGGGTTAGAATGAAAGCAAAAATCAAGAGGTGCGATTGGGTGATATCCAAACAAATAGACTCTTTTCATTCCCGAGTGTAAAAACCGAGTGTGCGCCTGCGGCTCAGTGCGCTGACATTTTCATAATGATGTACCATTAGATTTCACGACAATATTTAAGTCCTAAAATTAACCGACTGGCCGACAAAACTTACAACCAATGTGTTATCTCTCTTCTTGTGCACTTTCGTAGGTGTTCGCTCACGTGTGAGCCGCTAGGACATAGCTTTTATATCGACTAATTCCTCTTCTGATGGCAATAAATTTGGCGAGTCTGGTATTTAATTGGTTTTGTTATACATTATATTGATTCTGATAATTATATAAATGATCCATTCATAATGGAACATAAACTGTCTTTTTCACATTTAGTAACCACAACTGAGGTGTTTGTTCTGTTTTGTTACAGATAAAATAATTCTGTCAGTTATATTTAATTAGTAGTTGAATGAAGTGGCCTATCTGTTTTGAAGTGGGGTGACAATAATAGTTTACACTATTAGTCAAAAGTTTGGACACTAGATTGAATAGATATTTTTCATTGTCGTAAAGACATTTTGATAAAGGCTTATGGTTGAAATTTGTTTTTAAGACAAATGTAAAATAGTGAAGTTAATGCCCATGTATAAATTTATTTCTGAATCAAAATGTATTTCTTTAATAAGTAGATAAAATTAAATTGTTTCCCCAAACAAGTCATTCATTTAGAATTTAGGAGAAGCAGCCAACAACTCGCTCGGCCTATTTGGAAATTTTAAGAAAAGCCTCCTGGGTGAAGCTCCCTCATGAGTGTGCAAAGCTTCATCAGGAACACTGTTAAGAATTTAAAATATAAAATATTTTAAATATATTATTGTTTTAATATTTGTCACTGCATAATTCCATAATGTGTTATTTCATAGTGTTAATGTCTTCATTATTATTCTATAATAGTAGAAAACAGTAAAAATGAATAAAACCCTTCTATGAGCAGGTGTGTCAACTTTTAACTGCAGAAGCAGAAGCTTTTTCATTTCTGACCATGAAAACAGCAACTGGGTGAGAATCGGAAAGCATTGGCTTATGCCCAGCCAAATGAGCAATGGTAGTAGGCATTATAATACTATGCTTGCACGAAAATGGAGCCCAATATAATATCAATGCCTGTAACTTTTTTTATGTTTGAGATGAAGAGTCGGTGTTGGTAGGTCTCTGTATGTATGGCTCTAGTGCCTGAATTTCTCTCCAGTTTAAATAAAGAACGGAGTTACCAGGGAGGCTGTTTTGGAAAGCTGGCAAATGTTGAGGAGAGTCGCTCTCATAAGCACGGCTCGTTGCTTCAAAGAGTTGGAATACGCTTCATGCAAAGGGCATTGTGTGTGGGTGGGTGGGGATTAGGGATTAGTATATGTTTGTGTAAGTGTATGTCAGTGAGTTTGTTCTGCATGAAAATAATCTACTTTGGTGTGTGGCTTATGTAGTCCTCATTAATAGTTTGGCTCACTTGCAAGGCTACTGCAGCAAACCCGTCTGAATGAATGGGAGAAATCTGTAGAGGCATTGAAACAGTTTGGTCTCTGCACCACACATCATGAAAACACTTTTCACAGCTGAAATGCTAACAAGGTATAATCTTAACCTCAAATGTTTGTGTGTTTTATCTCATGATATGGACCTCTGTGTCACACACAACAGTTCAACAAAAAAAAATCCCACACTTTCTCTCCCTCTTTCTGTCATGTCCTGTATGAGAACATTAATCTAAGCAGAGGCCACCCAGGGCACTCAGTGAAAGACTAGTGTCCAAAGTGGCTTTATAGACTACGGAGAATGGTTTTGACTGCCAGTGGAAAGGAACAACAAACGCTGGCCAGGATCTGTGACCCACCCCATTCTCGCTTGTTCACTTGTGTCAGAATCAGGGCGTTTAGAGTGTTTTACCATGATTCGGAGTCTGAGGCTAAATTTAAACAAGCTCCTTTGGGAGTATGATTTGTATGAGAGAAAGTGAAGAGAAGATTGCGGCCAGGCGTCAGAGCTGTGTGATGATTCAGTAATGGGAGCTCATGATGGGAATCCCAGTACAGTGAGGACTGATGAGAGTTGAGACCAGTTCATCCTCAAACACACACTGATGCAGAAATTTATAGACTTTTTTTGATCTGGCTCATAGTGCGCACTGAGGTTAAGCAACAGTTTCGTCTGATGCCAGGGGCTTTTTCGGGAAATTTGGTGGTTTTGTCTTTGTGTGTTCCCAAGAAATTAATTTTTGGAAAAGAACAAACGAGAGAGACGCACACAGAGGGAAAGATACAGTCTTGTCTTATTGAACTCTTTGTGCAACATGTGTGTGGTTTGGTACTGATCATATGGATCAAACCTTGTTTTGGCCCATTTATGATAAAGAAAGAATGATTGAGGATTTGGTTTTAGGGAGGACTGCGTTCATAATGTGGTGGCTCAGTGGTTAAAGCTTTGGGCTACTGATCGGAAGGTTGTGAGTTCAAATCCCAGCACTGCCAAGCTGCCACTAATGGGTTCTTGAACAAGGCCCTTAACTCTCAGCTGCTCAGTTATATCCTGTCTCAATTGTAAGTCGCTTTGGATAAAAGCGTCAGCCAAATTAATAAATGTAAATGTAAATAATGTATGTCAACACGAGTGGTCTGTAAAATCCATCAGCCCTTTAACGAGCAAAGCAGCTCCTGGTTTCCTTTTGTGCTCAACAAACAACATGTAAAAATGAAATCTATAGAGATTTTTGAAAAAATAAGCTCAAGGTAATTGTACAAAGGTAGATAAACAGATATTGCAGATTTATCATATGGAGTGGAACTGTTATATAAAAGGTCTTTTTTATTTAATTGTTCATAACTGTCTTTTCATAATGAATATTTCTTAATCTCTTCACTGTGTGTACAGTGTACAATGTCAGGAAAGTCAGTTTCTTCATCTTCCCACGTCTGCATTCTCCTTAGCTATTCTGTGTGCGTCCCGTGAGGTGGTGAGGAGTAAACGCCTGACTCAGATTTTGGAGGTGGTCTTGGCCTTCGGGAACTTCCTGAACAAAGGCCAGAGGGGGAATGCCTTTGGCTTTAAAGTGTCCAGCCTGAACAAGATTGTAGACACCAAGTCCAGCATAGACAGGTCAGTTCTGCACTTAATCTACACTGCATCAAGATTCAGCATTGTGACTTGAGGGATCACTACACTACGGGACATTGTGGTTGGCTGTGATTGGCACTTGAATGATGTGGTCTCTCTAAAGCTATTGAAATATTTGTGGCATCTTGAGTGCATGCTTGAGTGATCATTAAGTATGTTTATATGTACATTAAATAATACAATTATTATCTGATTTCTGTGATATCACAAGCATACTTGGATGGAGAAGATTTGCCCCAGAAACAGTAAACCCCACAGACTTTACTGCTTGAAGAAGGACAACATTGTGTGGAATTTACAACCGTCAAAAACTACCAAATTATTATTTTTCAGTAAAGCGACTTCATAGCAGGACATTTTAATTGTATGTCATGTCTATCTTCTTCGGTGGGTTTATTGGCCGTTTGCAAAGCAACTGTAGAGGCACGTACATCATGTACTTGGAAAGAAATCCAATTATTGACTCGTATAGACCAGGAGTTTTCCCAAAACCGGATTACTTAAATGCATGTAAATGCGTTGCATGAATTAATGACAAATTCTGATATTTTGTAGTTATCAGATTATTTTGTACATATAAATGCACTCATTCTCATTCATGATTATTTTGGTTATAAAAACTCATTAGTCTCCAGACAGTGCATCCATTCTAATGGTGATCACACGGCTTGGGGTTTTTTTGGTTTGTTTTTTTAAAATGCATAAATTAAGAGAAAGGTTGTTGGAGACTACTAGGTAACCAATCAGAGTTTGTTTTTTTTGCCCCGTTGAGTGTCGCATGGAAGTTTGGAAGTATGATCAAGGTAGCACAAACACAAAATAAGGATGTTTTTGATTTTATTTTATTTTTTTTAACATCTGATGATATGAAAAAATATTTAATGCAACCAAAATTTTCCTTTTTTTAAATTTATTTTTTTAAACATTTGAAAGAGTGGAGTGTTCACTTACTGTATGCTCATCTCTCACAGGAACATCACCATGTTGCACTACCTGATCATGATCTTTGAAAAGAACTATCCCGACACCCTCAACATCCCGCAGGACCTGCTCAGCGTACCAGAGGCAGCCAAAGTCAAGTGAGTAACATATTCAACTCGAGCCACTCTGAAAGTTCTGGAAAATATAATGCAGTATAAAAACATAAAGATGAATATAATCATTACATAAGGAAACCATCTCTACTTATTATACATTTTAATCCTTTAAAAAAAAAAAATTTTTTTTACATTAACTAAACTCTGGCGATTGTGCCTAATCCCGGGAGTTATAAACAAGTCTTTTGTTCTTCTCTGAGAAGTTTTTGTTTTGGAGATACAAGAGTTCCTTCTGAGGCTGACGTTTGATTTGTTGTCGCTCTGTGCTCAGCCTGGCTGAACTGGAGAAGGACGTCTATAGTATAAAGAGTGGACTGAAGGCTCTGGAGGCAGTGAGTATTCTATTATTTATTCCTGTGGTTTATTCAGAACTCTGTTATGAACAATATTGAGGCACTTTATTGGCATTCTGTTGTGGCAAAATGAGTCTCTCCCAAGCCTTTCAAATAAGCTTGCCAATTAAAGGAACGGTTCAGCGAAAAAATCAAATTGCATAATTTTCCACTTACCCCAAATGTAGTCGATCAGCCAAGCCATGTTTGGTGTCCAATGTTTGCTTCTTAAGTTTGCACTGGCGCTATGAGGCCAATGTAGCTAACAAGTAATGGAACACAAAATCATTTCTGTAAATACATGCCCAAATCTTCACATACATGTGTCATAGGTCATCATTAAGCTATGCAATCTCATTTTTAAATAACGGATTTTGTAAAATAGCAGAAATAGTCCGTATTTACAAATTTAAGTTCAAAGTGGAACTAAATTACTATCTAGATAACTTTCAGCCTTCGGAGACCGTTCCGTATTCCAACTATGGGAGGCGGAGCCTAATATAATATAATATAATATAATATAATGGGGATTATATAGTTCCACTTAATTTGACATAAATGATCTATATTATAAAAAAAAATATTTTAAAATGAGATTATATACTGTAGCTTAATGTCATTTGAATTAAATACCTAAAGATTTGTGCTTGTATTTATGGAAAAGATTTTGGGTGAGATTTGTTTTTCATTATTTGTTTGCTTGTTAGGCTTGTAGCTCCAGTGCAAAGCTAAAGAAGCAAACATTGGACATCAAACATGTTCTGGCTGATCGACTACATTTGGGGTAAATGAAAATTGTGTAAATTAGTTTTTTCACTAAACCATTCCTTTAAAACCATCTTAAAAAATGGAAGAAAAGCTTGTGATGGTGGAAGCAAGAAAGATTTTGCCTGACATGCCAGGAGTACTCCCATTGTACATGCGTATGTGCAGTTGTCTCTGTTCGTGCTAACAGATATTCCCATTTGTGCAAGTGTGTTATTAATTACACCTTGGGTCCATATGACCCAAGGTGTTAAAATGAGCTAGGAAATGACTGTTTAGTGGCCGCACTGTTCAGCTGTTCAGTCATGCTCAGCCACTTGCTGCTTCTCTTCATTTTTACGTAGTTTCGGAATGGAAAGGGGGCTCAAATCATCGCCTCACCACTCTAAATGAGAGCAAGGCAATTATCAATGATGTATGCCCATGGACATATCCATTAAATGATTAAGAGAGAGGCATGTAGAGGAAAGCCATGACTCAGAGCTGAGCATGTGCGTTAAGCTCTCTGTCTGCACGCCATGGAAAACAGCAGCATGTGGACGGTTTAACGGCATGGCATGAAAGCACGAGATGCCAGAGCACACCCACAAGCACTGTATTAACAAATGATTAGCAGGAAACGGTAGGAAATCAAAAAGAGAAAGATGATCTGCATTGCTTTATAAGCCTTGTCTGCCGTGAACCCGCAGGAGCTGCAGTACCAGCAGAGCCAGGCACGCGACCGAGGGGACAAGTTCATCTCCGTAGTCAGTGACTTCATCACGGTGGCCAGTTTCAGCTTCTCTGAGCTGGAAGATCTGCTGAATGAGGCAAAGGAAAAGGTAAGATTCCGTCCATTACCCAATCAATCATCATCATCATCATCATTGTCAGTGAACCACTCAGGTTTTTATATCTGATGATCTAATACTTTAGGCCTACTTTTCACCAATTTGCGTGGGACTGCCAAAGTTCTGCGTCCTAATATAATTAAGGTATCTGCATTCTCATCAAAGAAAACCACCTACTCTTCCATCTCCGCTCCATGGAACACATTTATAGAGCTTTCATCTAAGCCAGATGCAATTGCACAAAGGAATTTGATGGAATAGAGAGCAAGGGCTTGGTGTTTTTTCTCCCGTAGTCCCTGATTCTGCAAGTGTTTTCTTTATGCTCGCCTTGAGAGTCGTTGTGGAGGTGTGAGGTGTTTTGCAACTGGTTTTCTTTGACCGATTATGAGCAGAGAGAGTTGCAGGATGGACTCTTTCTTGCCTGCAGCCCTGCCAAGCTTGTGCAGGAGCCATGGAGGGAAGGGCGAGTGTGAGAAAGACGGAGAGAAAAGAAAAGTCTTTGTGTAGCCTTCCCCATGTGGTGTGATGACTTAAACATCCCGGGGAAGCCCGGTGACTGGGCCCGTGTCCTTCAGAGCTTTTTTCTGTGTGCAGAGGCAGAAAGAGAAAGAGGGAGAGCTCTTATTTGAAACGTGGCAATGAGGCCTGGTACCGCTGCTATGCTGTGTCCCCGTTTCTTAAGAAAAGAAAAGTATTCTGAAGGCCTCCTGGGAATGAGTTGGTGTAGTTGTGTGTATGTGTGTGTTGGCCATTATCTCTTGTTCCCTCTTCCCTCGTGTTAATGGAAAGTGTGATGGGGTTGAATTGGTCAGTGTTACCTCTCTGCATGGACTGACCACTCGCTGCCAAGCTCAGCTCCCAACCACACAGCCTCCACTGTAAATCCACCCACCATTCGCCTAATTATTTATTTAAGGAGCGCCGTAAAAATGAAAAGTCTGTTCGGAGCGGCGTGACTGGGGGGAAAAAAGCCTGACCCTGAAAGACCATTTGCAGCGGGGGGAACAAAAGCACTGCTGTAATTCTGCAGCCCAGTCTGTTCCTTCCAGCCTTCCTGAGGCCAAACTCACTCCTGTTGCTGTTAGTGTCTCCTAAATAAACCCCAAATATTTATTCCTCAGCATGCGAGTACATTAATTTTACTCATTGGACAGCTCAAGTTAGTTTAATGTTGGTTCAAAATTGTTTTGGAAAAGTTAGTGAACATGTAAGTTTTATTCTTGGTCACAGTCGTGACCGGTGGGAAACTATAGAGTCAAAAGTTGCATCAGTTACTCAATTAAACCTAATTGTTTAAAAATGTTTAAAACCGTACAGTAACTTTATTTCACTATTGTTTGTTTGCACAATAGTTTAAAGTACAGATAATAATAACAACACAGAATGTATTATGACCTTGTAGAACTTTAGATTCAAATAACAATATAAATAAAAAAATAATGCAGTATGGATAGTTAGGCTTATCAACAGGCAGTTCTGTATTTATAATGAGCCATGTGTTGTCCCACATAACATGTTCCCATCTTCTGTAAAGGTCATATAAATATGGCAGTACAATCTTATTAAAATATCAATAATACACCCTTTAAAGATTATATGTACCAAATATGGTCACCGTGTCTGTATTATTACGTTTTACTTTCTTACATCCTTTTACAGAGCTGCAATGCAGATGTCTTTTTTTTTTTCCTCAGGTGCCTGCTTGAAGTAAATGGCTCCGGTTATTTGACCAATTACACTACCTACATAAAAACGTTCATATAAAATCAAGACAACCTCTAATTTTATTTCTAGCTTGACTTTCATTAAAAACAAACAATTGCGACCAGTGGGATTAAATGGGTTCACATAAACACTTTCTTGCGACTAACAGAGCCTAATATTTAACAAGCCAAGAGAAGTACAAGAGTGTCTAATAAAGATGTCTAGTACAGATGTGCAGGATTGTCTTAGAAATAATGTATAGCTGATCCATAGTTTGGCTCATACAGTTTGAAAAAAAGCTTATAAACTGTACCATCGCTTGTCACTGGAATGGCACCCTCAAGGGTACATCTTTTGTACCTTTAGTATGTATCTTTAACCTGGGAAAGTGAATGTAGTGTAACTGGTACATAGCTGTTGTATCTTAAATCAAGGGTTCTCAACTCCAGTTCTGGGGACCCACTGTCCTGAAGAGCTTGATATTTTCCTTACTGCTGACGCACCCGATGATCAAATGATCAACTAATTATCAAGCCCCTTCATAAGTTGGATCAAGTGTGTTGGGAGTAGGGAAATTTTCAAGCTGTGCAGGGCAAGTGGGTTCCCAGGGCTGGAGTTGAGAACCATTGCATTAAAGAAATTTTAAAGCTATAGTACATTGACTTTCCCACGTGAAAGATACATACTAAATCTACATAAGACTCTTAAGGGTACCACTCTGACAAGCAAGCAAAGGTACAGTTCAGTAAAAAAAATTCTGAGTGTTTGTCCCTGCATACTGGCATGGCTGTGACAAACCGTAACCTTAAATGCATTGTTCCCCTTCAAACACACCTACCAGAATAGAGTGGCTTTCCTTAAGCGAAAGGCTAAAATGCTGAACTACTAATGCATTGCTGTTTCATACAGTCGAAAGACAGAGAGCTTGGCCCAACTCTCAGTGGGAAGGAAGCCAGCAGGAGCCGGGATAAATGCTGCCTGGATCTCTCCAGAGCAAATCTATTGTGGATTTGGGATGCTCTTGGCAGTCACAGCAGTCTGACCTTAAAATGGATTTACACTTTTAGAGCAGGAATCGTATCTAAATGAAGGCCTTATTTGAGCTTTTAACACCATGGTACGCCAAACCAACTCTAAAAAGCAAGGCCGTGTTGAATGTAAGACTGGGTCAGTGCTTTTTTTTTTTTCTTTCTTGTTCCTATATTTATTTATTTTTATAGATTTTGCATTGAAATCTAAGGCCTCGAGTCAAGACAGTCCAACTTACTTTTGAAAATGTAGTCTAGGATAAAATTCAAAACCAAACAAAAATAAGAGGTTCGTAAATGCTGTTGAAGCCCAGAATATCCTCTCGTTTTCTCTTCCTCTCTCTCTCTCTCTCTCTGGCAGTGATCAGCGGACAGGTGGTCATGATAAGAGAAGACATATGGTAGTCTAATCAGGCGTGACCTCATCCATCACGCACACAGGAGGAATGAGGCCTTTTCTTGTTGGTGTACAGTTAGTGAATGTAGTTGTGATTGATGTAGCTCACTAAGTACACACATAAGCCAGCTGATGATGTGGCTCTACATCAGCTGGGAGGATGCACTGACCTGGTACACGCCGGGTACACAGATTTGTCACTGCATGCGTACGCACATTGCTATAACCTTGTCATAATGTTTATAAGTTTGAATTCAGGTGTTACAATATTGCCTGGATACACAGAACCACCCCTGTGGAATCAGCCCTCGTTCTTGAGGGATGACGGTGGAAACACAAGGTGTGGGTTCACACAGGGATTCATGTGTGATTGGTAAATGGTTCTCCGGTGCTATAACATAACCACAGTGTGTCTGATATGGCGGTTGCATCAAGCTTTTACGCGAATCACGCTTCATTTGGAAATCAGCCGCCTTAATAAAAGGCTCTAAGTCAATTGAAAAGATCTGAAAATCGTTCGCCTCTCCCATGGTAACCATAGTGATAACATCGCTGAACAGAGCTATAGCTTATTTATAGGCTACATGTCGAAAATATTCGACCATGAATAAAAACCGTTACCTTTTGACAACTTATTTTAACCAAAATATAAACTTCTGTTCTGTAGCCATTTGAATGAGTGATTCAGATTCATAAATCAGTCAAACCTGCAACTGAGGTAATTTAGCTAGTTAGTTAAATTAACTTGCTAGCACGCCTTCATGGAAACAGAAATAAGAATACATCCACACGCTTAATGGTGATTTTAATTACTAACGTTGGCTACGAAAGATTAACCACATCATATGCTCATTTTCTGCTTCTGTGTCAAGTTTGCTAGCCAGACTGGAAACGCCAATGCGATTATCGCGTCGCGACCACAAAGGTTGAGCACTTTTCAGCTCTGAGGTGGCTTGTCGCACCGCCCGTGTTACTTTTCCTTCCCGCCAGCCTCTCATTGAAAATGAATGTGGAACGAGCGATTGTCGCGTCCCGTGTGAAAAGCCCCTTAAGCATGCTAAAAGCATGGTTTATTTATGGTTTGTTTTTTAGTTACTGGTTTGCCTTTATTCCCCTTTCTATTACTATATGCTTGTTGTTTCAAATGGGCTCCTGTCTTCTTCTCCTCAGTTCACCAAGTCTCTGAAGCACTTTGGAGAGGAGCACGGGCGCATGCAGCCAGATGAGTTCTTTGGGATCTTCGATACCTTCCTGCAGTCGTTCAGTGAGGCTCGGCAGGACCTGGAGAACATGCAGCGCCGCAAGGAGGAGGAAGAGAAGAGAGCACGCATGGAGGCCATGGTGAGCCACGTATACAAATACAGACTACAGTGTCTTGTTTTATCATGTTTCATCCAAATAACTTTATCTGTGCATGATCATTTCCCATTTTAATAGTCTTTACCTCCTGGTCTCAATGAAGATCGTTTCATGCTTTAAAAGGCTTAAGAAGAGGTTTTTAATATCGCTTTATCAGTAAAAACAGTAATTATCTTTAATTCATTAATCAAAGGAATGAGCAGACTTAAAATAAGGGAGCACCTTTGTTACACATGGTGTTTTCCTCATTCTTGCCATTCTTTTTTCTCAAACTTCTCTCATTTCTCTCAGTTTCTCCATTAAATCTCTGGTCGCTGATATGACCAGGGTTTCAGTATGTTCTGTTTATTGTTTATCTGCCCCCTCCCCCCTTATCTTTACAAAATAGTCATTCCGTCAGATCAGCCGTCAGTAGACCTCCAGCCCCTCTCCATTTTAGCCAGTACACTCCGAGGTCTTCCCCAGGGAATGCCGGGAATGTGAGCAGAGAGCAGAAAGAGTATGGGAACCAAACAGCCTCTTTGATTTCTCCCTCAGCCATGCAGAGGGAGAGGAAGCACTGCTGATTAGCTAATACACTCACACACACTGTTAGTTAACATAGATCACACACATTAATGCTGGTGTCACACACAGGTAACTGTATACACACACAAATAAATCTTTACATGTTCAATCTTAAGAAAAAAAGGTCAAATCTAGGGTTCTTTGGTTTGTCCCTCTGGGGGGGAACCCTTAAAAGTTCTATGTAGCGCCTCCAACAGAATGTTTTCCTTTCAGAGAACCCTTAACTATCCAAAGGACTTTTAAGGAACCCTTTTTTTTTAAGAGTATATACATCCATACTAAGGAAAACAACACTTTAATGTATTTTACTGGTTTGTAGATAGAAAGCCAAACTACACTGTACTGTGTATTATGCGGTACTAGAAAATTACAGGAAATGTTTAATAGACATGTACATTCTTAGGAAAAACCCTCAAAGCTCTTCAGTTTGTCCCTCTGGAGGAACCCTTAAAGGTTTTATGTAGAACCCTACACCAGAGTGTTATTAGAGAGGGTTCTAAGTAGAACCCCTTTAGAACCCATAACTATCCAAAAACTCCTTGTACAACCCTTTTTTTCTAAAAGTGTAAAGAGTTAAATCCTCACATAACACCCCTAAACTTCCTTAACTGTGCCGCCATTTGGTCGTGTTTGTTTATAATGTGACGTCTCACACTGTCAAGCCAGAAGTTTTCTGAAAATTTCATAAAATTCTGAATTCCCACCTGTTAATTACGACTTTGACGAAAATGTCGGAAGCAAGTCGGAATCTTGTTATTACCGTAATTCCGTAGTTCTAATTCAACAGGGTCAAACATGGATTAAAAACTGTGGTTTCACCTTTTCCTGGATTTTATTACAATATTACAATTGATTTGAAACAAAAGTAACAACATTAATGTGTGTAAATTATACAGCTGACGACCATTTTGTATCAGAATTTTAAAAAGCTAGACAGGCCATGCCCACAAGCAACAACAGTAGCTGTTGCTTTACGCCCACAAGAGACAAACTTTGAGTGAAATCAGCACCTTGCTAGTGTGAACACAGGGTAAAGGGTAGCCCCGCAGGCTGATCTATTTAGTGTTTCCTTACATTGGCCTCCCCTGGGTCATAACCATCAATCAAGTTAATGTGATTTCTCCCACCTTCTGTTGTTTTGTAAGAAAACTTTCAGCATTCCAAACATGATGCCCTGTATCAACAGACTAGTTTACTCTCAAATGATCCACTGGAAAGGAAGGAAAAAAAAGTCAAAATGGAAAACAAATCTCACTGAAAAAAGGTTTAACATTTAAAAAATCTGAGGTTGAATCAGAAGTGATGTCTGTTAACGAGATGTGTACCTCCCCAGCTGAAGGACCAGAGGGAGCGAGAGAGGAGGGCAAAGAAGAGCGCAGGAGGGGGCGTGTCCGAGGAAGTGGGAGAGTTCGATGATCTGGTGTCGGCCCTTCGCTCAGGAGAAGTGTTCGATAAGGACCTGTCGAAGCTTAAACGCAACCGCAAGCGCTCCGTCAACCAGCTCGTGGAGAGTGGCGGGCGCGAAAGACCCATCACCAAGGTCAACTATTGATATTGACCTCTGGGAAAGTTCCGTTTGCAGACTCGCATACTGTACGTGAAGGAAAAAATCCTAACTGCCGTCCGCCTCCCTCTTCACCCAAACATCTTGTCCTGACCCATGATGACTGGCTAGCTAAAGACGGACAGATTCATGGACATTGGTGAATAGTTCTCGGTGTGCCGGAAATTCTTACAGCACTGTGCTCAATAAATAGGCTTTCTGTAACCTTGTTCTTCTCCCAAATTCTACATGGGCTTTCTCCGCTACATGTTCAATAGTTCATTCCTCCAAGGAAACTCAAAATGCAGCCTCAAATTGCTAAGCACCATGGGATTTTTCCTGTATCCAAGTGCACTAGCTTGGGTCCAGTCCTTAACATTCACAATGCAGATAAGATGAAGACTACAGATGACCTGGTGCCATAACCAGTAGGACTAGTTTGCGTAGTGAAAATTGGGGCATTCATCGAACCACCACTAAAAACAAACTGTTGAAAAGACACTGCCAGCCTTGTTAGGTGCTGATACCCCATGTGCCTCTCTCTCCATCTATATTTCTCTGGTGCTTTGACCAAGAGGACAATTGGCGCATATGGGAACTACAAAAAGGGAGAGAGAGAAACCCATATCTGCAGCTCCTAACACAGTGATGGGTCCAATTAATATTTTTCCTAAACTGAGTGGCAACCTTATACATGGAGAATAGTGGAGCAAGATGAAGGAGGAGAACCCCTTAATGTTATGGCCAGCTAGGAAAACAGGACAGTATGGTCTGAGCCGTGTTGGCGGCGATACCCCTTTTCCCAAGTGCCTCCACAAACCGATGGCATCCCCAAGGACGACTTGAAAGTCAGGACATGCAGAGAAAGCACAGCACTTCTGGGGAAAGATACAGCGGAGAACCGAAATGCTCTGAGATAAGGATGATGCTGTGGGCAGGCACAAGTCATTGCCAAGTCAAGATTTTTTCAAAAGGATTGTGGTGGCATTACCTGGTGCCAAAGCGAAAAAGCAGGAAAGTAAATATGTAGTAGACAATAGTAAATGCAAGTAGAATGGCATTTATATATTTATTTATACGGAAAAAAAAAAAAAAAAAGCAAACATGCTAATTTCAAAACCTTTTTTTTTTTTTTACTCTTCATATTTTCTAGTTTGTACCTCTAATACTTTTTATTTGATAGGTATTTCTTTCATGTGTAAAAAAAAAAGAAAAAAAGAAAAAAAAAAGATAAAATCTGTGCTGCCCCATCACTAGTGAAGCTCATTAACCTAAATCACCAAAGTAGTGCATTTCTTACATTGTGATGACAATTCAAACGGCAAAGGTGGGTTGTTTGGTCCAAATGGTTTACTGCGCCACTGCAGATATTTGTCTCTTATTCCACCATCGATCATCTTTGGGTCATGGGTTACTTAAAAAATGACTAATTCAACAATCTGCGTGAACAATTATTCATTTGTTCATCTGCATACTCCGAGCGATCCCCTTGAAACCATATGTCTTACTTTAATGAGCTCAAGATCCACATGCGGCCCTCTTGTTTCATCTAATTTTTGTTTCTATTGTTTTTTTATGTTATGTATATTAAGTGATATATCTGTAAAGGTCGCGAATGCATGGGCAGTGATGTAATTTGGATGAACATGGCTCCCAGGAATAAGAGGTGACGAAGGACGGGGAAGTCTAAACAAAAAACAAAAAAAAGTTAAGAAAAAGGGTACAGTTAAAAGTCCTTGGTGACAAAAGTAAAGTTGAAGTGTGAAAATCTGGAGGATATTGTGTATAAAGTATTGTTCGTAGCTTTGTAGTACTTGGGCTAGTGAGCTAATTTTGGAATAGAGTATGAAGAAAATTTGACTTAAGTGTTGGCTAGCTGGTTAAAGTAATCCCAAAATGAGTTTAGCTTCATCCTAAACTAGTTTGTGTGTATGTGTTTCTTTCTCTCTAATCTACCACAAGTAGCCATATGGGGGAATGTTGGGGGCTTAGTAAGAAGATCATTTGTGTCTTCAAAGGGATAATTAAATATTCACAGACTTTCAGCTAATCTTTCATTTGGTGGTACAGCTCCATGCTGTTGAACATGTGAAGTCAGGGCTTGGACTCTGTGCTACTTTCCTTTGTGCCAATAGGACACTTTTGGTACTTCATCATTAAGCCAAAAGGTGGACGAGGGACATGGCGTCCTTACAGAACGTTCATGTTTTCTCATTATTCTTTTTAGAGGGGACAGGTTTCCTCCTTCACACAAATGATGTGTCAACTTTTTTTTCCCCTCTATTGAGTGTACACCAAAAGTACTAAGTGTTTAGTCTAACTGATCTATCTAATCAAACACTGCCTTATTTAATAAGTTACTTTGATGTGAGCTAATTAGCTCGTATTAGATAGCTTTGAGGGCTGGAGTACATCCAACTCTTGATTTACCCAATATGTGCCAATAATTACCAACGGTAAAGCTTAGGTTTATGTGGTGAAATGTGTTACCATGATTCTGATGACGAACCTGTATGTCTCAAGGTCTAAAGCTCTGCACAGCCGTTTGGTTTTCCCCTCCTTTTCCTTCAGTGTGTAACTAAATGGTGAGAGGGTCTTTCTCCTGTACACCAACACTGTAAAGCCACAGTATACCAAATTGGGGGGGGGGGGGGGATGACTACCTTAAAAGCACTAAAACGTTGACCCTTTGGAATGCTTCCCACATTGAAAATGTGTATAAATAAGATGTCGATGAAGGGAAAGGAGATCGTGACAACTGAAAGAAGAAAAAAAGAATTTCCTCCATGCTGATTTAAACGTAGGCGTTTTCTTTCTCTTCGGCTCGTTTTCATCAGCAAGTAGAGCTTTAGCAGATGATCGTAGAAAGACGTTGTTCCACAGAACAGGCTAAGCTTGCTTTCTTTATTCCAATACCATGTAGGTATTCAAATTCATCAGTATTATTGTAATGTTTTTTTTTTGGTTTTTTATGTATATTTGGTCATTGACTGGCCAGACAGAACCGAAAGAATAATAAATGTAGCTTGTTGCTTGATGCACTTTTCGGAGGATGGCTTTTTCCTGCACCCTCAATATGGACACAGTCATGCAGCTCATCATTAGAGACAAAAAGAGAGACGCAATGCAACTTAAGCAATGACGAATGGAAGAGTAAAAAAATGTGGTTTGGTATATTTTTTTGTAAGTAATGAAAGACGGCCCTTCTAAACCATTATAAAAGGCTGGGTCCTTCTCCACTTGGGTGGAACTGAATGTATATCCATAGAGGCAAACTGTTTTCAACTCGGTTTGCACAGTTATGCGGTTACATTCACAACGGGACAGGCAGGGCCGTTCAAACTTCCTTTAAATATGTTCGGCATGGGTCTGGTGACGCACTCACAAGGAGGTAAATATATAGGGAATGTAGTTCTTTTAAAATTTAACTTAAACTCTTAACAGAGAGCACCGATCTCCACTGCCTCAACGTGCATCACTCCATTTTGTATCCTTTTGTATCCTTGTATTGTTACCTTTCACCTTTTGTCTGGTTCAGTAATGCACTTGTTTAGCCAGTCACTCAAAAGTGGTGCACAAGTATGATCCTTTGCTATAGAAGATTTATATTATGGGTAAGTTATTACCCCAGACATGAACACACCACTTATGCGACCTTTGTATCGGCCAGCTGCAGGTTGTATATTGTGCAGAGCAAGTATTTTCAAAGAATGACTTGATAAGAGCGTCACCTGAAAAGATGTATAGTTCTGAAATATTTTGTACACCGCTATAGTTGAAGGGGGGGGGGGAGTGTGAAAAGGAAAAATATGGTGAGGAATGTTCCAATTATTTTTTTTTTTCCTGTAAATTGAGTCTCTATTTATTTGCCTTATTTAGTTTGCTATATTTTGTATGTATACACAACATTACAACACAAATGTTACATGAGAAGTATAAATATGAATAACCATACTGTGGTCCTTGTATGTCAGATTCTAAAGTCTGAATAGCTTTCAATTTTTTATGTTTTTGCTCGCCATGCATCCTTTTGTAGGGTAAAATAAACCTGTTTCCCTTACGTCTCATGTGTGTTCTCTTTGACGCATCCTAAACAAAGCTCAACACTGCCCTCCAATGTTAACGTGTACATCACTATCTTCTTCCAAACTGTGAAACACACACGACAAAATCCCAAGCAGTTGACTTTTTAATATTCTTGCAATGTTAAGTGAAAAATTAAATGGCCACTTTTTACCAAGATTAATCAAAAACTTGATTCGATACTGATTATAAACTGAATGGAAATGAAAATCACATGAATAACAACACGCTTGCGGAGCATGCACGCTTAAATGAATCAATGTAAGACCACAAAAATGATAAGCCAAAAATGCAAACTCTTGTACATGGTTACATGTATAGTGACAGTGTCTTACAATCACCTAGTACAATTTTGCAAAAAACATTAAAAGATGTTCATAAATGTGTTATAAATTCTAATAGTAGCTCTAGCATGTCTTTGGTTTCCTACCTAGTGTGTCTATCCGAGGGCTGGTACAGTGCAGTCTGTAATTGAGAAATCTCTACTCATAGGATCCAACACATTAGATCTGAAATGAAACGATGATTATGGGGATAAATAGAAGAACCGGTTTAATTTCCAACAAATCATATCAAGTGACTGCGGCGTATGCTATCTGAACATGACGGCGAGGTTTCAGCGCAATGCATCTGGCATCCTGTATAATCCATGTCTAGGCTGCTCTGAATGCCAAAGAAGGCACAAGATGCTCCGCAGTGTACTTTTACCACTATTAGGTGAACTATAGAAAATTACTGATCATTTAATACATAACCCCGCCAATTTCCTTACTGGGGTTCAGTTTAGGTGACTGACGTGACCTGACGAGAAAACTCCACTTTTTGGCCCTGATAAAGTCCAGTCGCTTTAGTATTATGCTTAGGGTCATTGTCCTGCTGCAAGGTGAAGCACTGTTCACTAAGTCACCAGCTAAGATGCAGCCATAAGTCCCACCATCAATAAAGCAAAGTGCTGCTTGTACATTTTAAGGAAAGGGGACCATGTATAGAAAAGACTGCAGTTCCTATATAGCCTAATATCGATGCAAATATCCTCAAGTGAAAGTCATTATTTCATTTCACATCCAATGTGCTGAAGAGCCAAAACTAAATTAACTGTCATTGTCCAATTGCTTATAGACTGCTCTGCATTCTAAGATAATAAGATAAGACGTTGATTGTTCCGTTTTGGCAATGAGGCTTCATAATCTAAATCCAACCACCAGACCTGTGATTGAAGCCTTGAGTCAGGCCGTTTAACACATTCATAATGATTCGATTATGTGAGCCTTCTGCTCACATAATCCTGCTACAGCACTGAACACCCCTTCAAAAAGTAGCACATCTCATTAACACTCATACAATCTGAACATTATCAAAATATATCCAGAATAAAATAGCATTAATATCTCCACAATTAATGTTTTTTTCTGCTACAAAGGCAATGAACACTACAAAAACGTCTGAAAAAAAAATAGTGAAGGATTCTAAAGGCACAATAGAGATCAGTAAGAGCTTTGTTATGGGGAAATACTTCAGTTTGGCTTTGTAACACTTAATGGAAAGGCTGATGTAGCTACAATATAGCATCATGGGCGCTTTGTGTGGTTCAGCATTAGCTGGTGCGCTGAAAATCGCCTCGCTGTCCTCCCGTCTTACTCAAAAGTCTGATGTCAGCAATAACAACGTCACGACTGACTGCCTTACACATGTCGTAGAGCGCCAGGGCGGCGATCGTCGCCGCCGTCAGAGCCTCCATCTCCACTCCAGTGCGGCCTGTCGCCTGGCACGTCGCCAAGACAACAGCCACATGCCCCTCCTCCAGTAGCTCCACAGTGACTGAGGTGTGGTCAAGAAATAAAGGATGGCATAGAGGAATGAGACTAGAGGTCTGCTTAGCGCCCATGATGCCTGCTAGCTGTGCGACCGCCAAGGCGTCGCCTTTAGCCAGCTGGTTGGCACGGACCAGGCTGAAAGCTTTGGGGCCCAGTAGGATGCGGGCGCTTGCTGTGGCAGTACGACGCGTCACTGCTTTATCGCCAACGTTCACCATCGAGGCTCTGCCATGCGCGTCGGTGTGGGTCAGCTTGTCAGAAGTTCCATCTTGGTTTGGGTTGTGAGACGGTGCGCTAAAGCCATCAAAAGAACCTTTTTGGTTGTGACACCGTCTTATGTTCTGCCGCATTACGTGTGTCTGTTTGGGGATTAAGACTAAAGTGTTGAGGAGAGATGTGGAGAAAGGCTGGATGTCTCTTGGCGAGTTGTGCCTGAGATGGCCTACAGGTCGGTGTGCGTGTGTCAGCCGTGCAAACATGTCTGTGCGTGTTTCAGAACTGGAAGCATACTCAAAATCAGAAATTGCATTACTACGAAACCCCTTAGAGAAAACCTGCCTCCTTCCCTGATGGACATGGTAAACATTGAGTTGCGTCTCATTTTCATGAAACGCGCCAGAGTTTGTAGAAGCTGGTGCATTCATGGCAAAAGTGCTGTTGCTCAAGTCCTCACCAGCCTGGCCACTTCGGTGTAGGTAGTAGGGTTTCTCAGAGTGTGGCAAGGCTCGGCCTGGCAGAGATGTGTAGGGAGTGGGGAGAGGATGTGCCCTATGCCCACTTCTCAACACGGACACAGACTGGCCGCCTTCTCCAGCTGAGGAACAGGAAGCAAATATGTGTTTAGCAAGTACCACAATCTGTTACCATATAATAAGCTAATGGATTAGGGCTGTCAATTTACTTTAAACACTGCATTCGAACGTTAATTACTTAATTCATTAATGAGCCTATAATTTTATACTGCCACATAGTGAACATTAGCAGCATTGCTACACTACGTGTTCGCAACGAGGAGGCAATTTCATAATGATATCATAACCTTTAATGTTTTAGATTTGTTTACTCACAATAATTTTTTCTTGTCTCCTAAATAATGTTTCTTTTTTAGCTAGATTTTAAATTTATTACGCTATCCACCATCTTTAACTTGTCTTATACAGGAATGGTTAGTTTTATTCAAGCCTCCTCCAACGCAGTGAGGCAAAATACCAATTGTCTTCCTATTCACTATATATGCTCACTACATAGAGCATAACATTATAGCATTCTAGAATATACTGTATGTAGTGGACATTTTTCCAAAACAGTAAGGAAATACATGTTTTGATTAGTGGATGAAAAATAGATCACGCGATCTTGAACAAATTCGAATGTGGATTTTTGTCTTCGAAAAACGGAAATATTATGAAAATTCAAATAATATTCAGACAGTGAAATACATGTGACAGCCCTAAAATGGATACAAAGGAGCAAATGTAAAGATATAATGAGCAAATTGAGACAATTTTGAGTGCCTAAAGCTCAGTGAGAACTGGTTAAAGGTCTATTACGTACAGCTGTCACCCACCAATGAGGATCATCGGCCTGTTCTTCATCTGGGATATACTGAACATGCCTGTGGTGATAGACACATACATACAAAAGCACTTAGAAGAAGAGGAGGAAAAGAACAAGGAGTACAGAAGAAAGCTGTGATTCCATTAGACTGCAATGGAGGAGCATTAGCAAGATGAACTGAATATTTCTCCATTAAGATCAGAGGAGGTGGGTTCCACTGAGATGCATGACCTGTGGACTAAAGCTGTGGGAGAAGTTGAGTGAGCTTCTTACAATTGGTAGAAAGGAAAACAACAAGAACGATGATGAGACATGTCAAACAAAGACAGGGAAAGGAGAGGACAGATGGAGGAAAAGAAGTGAACAGAGTGTTGTGGGTTTGTTCTGTTCTGTGAGTGGATGTGTACCAGCGTGCTGTTTCTTCTTCCTCCCAACTGCACCTCCTATAATCTGCAGAAGTTCCTCATCAGATGCTCCAGAGCGCAGACAGTCTCTCAAAGACACCTCGGAGTTTCCGAACAAACACACCTGCCACACACACACACACAAATCCAGTATACAAAGAGCATGAAAGTCTTACAGACCTAAACAGAAAACAAGAAGTGACACGGTTAAAGCTTACACTCAGTACGAGTGTAAGCTCAAGGTACGGAAATGTACCTTGAGATTGCCGTCAGCTGTGATGCGCAAACGGTTGCAGGAGCCACAGAAATGATCGGACATCGAGGTGATGAAACCCAGTTGGCCCTGAAATCCTGGCACTCTGAAAGCCTGAGACCCCACACACACACACATATCAAATCAAAGAATAAAACCATGACCAAACAAACTGTCCCTATTCAGCGTGCAAGCCAGCGTCATAGAGAACAAAAGTTTACAACCACCTTAAATGAACATTTAGGCCAAAAATAAAATTTACACAATGTTCCCTTTACCCCAAATGTAGTCGATCAGCCAAGACATGTTTGCAGGTATAAAACAGCCAATATAAAATAACACAATACAATTATAACGATTCCCCAAGAGGACAGAGTGAGTATAAAGGGCACAAGGCCCCCACAGTAATTAATCTTAAGCCCTGAGGCAAAATAAGCAGCATTGTTTAAAGGAACACTGGCCCCAAAAAATTTACCATCAATATATTTGTTGTCAGCATTGCTATTCGAGTCTTACAGCGGCTTACGGTTATTTTTGCAAGCTGGCTCACTAGCTAGTGCCGTTGGGCTAATACAGAAGGAAGCCAGTTAGCTAACTGTCTTCAAATCATCATTATAATGGAGAGCATAGATTACTGCAGCGACAGACACCATTCGTCAGATGAGGATTGTTTTGATTTACTGTTGCATAGCGATATACAACTGTACATGTTTAAGCCAGAATATAAAGGAGACCACCTGCGGCATAAAGACCAATCAGAATTGGTTGATCGCGATAAGGATTCCCAATGATTATATGATGTATTTGCGTAATGCATGTCAGATATTGTAGTACTTATAGCATTAATTGTAGCATTAATGGGCAAAAACCAACAGCGAGACGAAACTGTGAACTCTGTCAAAATGCGGAGCCTAAGAAACACAATGCTGTGCTACAGAATACTCCATAACAAGACAAACAATTTAATGCCAAAATGCTCGTTTAATGAGTTTCAGTGAGGACTCAAAAATGTGTTATAAGTAATAATATTAGTAATAATTTATGGCAGGGATGACTTATTCAGCAGGAGTTGGGAGGTGGGCTGACCTTGGCGGTGCCTGTCTCATCTCCAGGAAGAGGCTCCAGACTGGGCCACTGCTGCTTAATGCGGTCCAGCATCTCTGCGTAACTCACCATCTTCCTGAAGTTCCACTTATTGCCTGCAGAGGGATTGCCAGTCAAACAGAAAGGATGCTGTCAGTGTACAACATCGATACCAATATACCAGAATATTAAAACAGGCTTTATCAAGGACAAAAGAAGCTTTGGAAGATTTCTGACAATATACCTGGCCGATTCAAACGCAGGTGCATGGCATGGTAGAGAGGTAAACGATAATGTAGGCAATTCTGTATTTAGCCGTAAAGTACTGTATTGTCTGGACTACCAACTCGAGGAGGATTGAAACATGGCTAGCAACAGGGTAAATGTTACGGATCTCCACGAAGACAATAATATCATTCAGCATTATATTTCCGATGAAATATTTAGATGGTAATTATATATTGCACAAGCCTCATGATTTGACCAGAATCACTTTGGCTTATCACAGCTGTCAAAATGTCTAGATCCAGTTAGGCGAATGAAAGAAATAGATGAACGTTATAGTCTTCTGTGCAACAGTAGCCTTTATTTTTAGTTTGGATTCCTGTATGACAATAAGCTGCCTTTTGAACATCCAGAATTCATATCACAACTTCAAGCCATTCAGGGCTTTACAATAAGCGTCAGAGTCACAGTGAACTAAGGGAGAAATTACTCATTGTTTGCACACCCTCTCCAACACATTCTCTGACAGACAGCTCTTTTGACAAATGTCTTTAATCAGTACCTAATTTGTGACACTGTTTTTTTTTTTGACCCTAAGTGCAAGAACACTTCACAGGGAATTATCGCTTCTGCCAAGTTGGACAAAAAAGAAATCTCTATTTTCAGGCGAATAAATGAAGCGATTGTTGTCGTGGACAGCGTTAAGCTGGATGATTAATGATTTTACACACACACGGCTAGCAGTTCATCAATCACGGCCCATGAGTGTAAAGCAGGTCATTTGGTACTAGGAGAACTTGGGCACATGCTGCCTGTAACCAGACATGCTTCAAGGAGATTTGGTTCAAAGTCCAAATCTCTGCTACCATTTTCTTTTCCATAAAGAAACATCTTTTACTTTTGACAGTTTTTGCTGCTCGATATTATACAAACTCATATCCAATTGTTTGCCTTTGTATCGATGAACATAAGGGTGGGTTAAAATGTTTAAGAAAGTTTACCATCGAAGGGCATGTACTCTATGAAGCGCACATCCAGAGGCTTCTTCTCGGTCAGAGCCACAAAGTCCAGCAGCTCATCTTCATTAAGGCCCCTCATCACCACGCAGTTCACCTGTGGGCAAAACCGGCACTTAACACAACACTCTGGACATTATGTTGCACTTTGCTCAACACCCTGGACATCTGGCTGCAAATTACTCAAAACCCTGGACATCTGGCTGCACTTTACTCAAAACCCTGGACATCTGGCTGCACCTTTCTCAAAGCTCTGGATATCTGCTTGCACTTTACTCATCACCTTGGGCATCTGGCTGCACTTTAGTCAATGCTCTGAACATCTGGCTACACTTTACTCAACGCTCTGGATATCTGCTTGCACTTTACTCACCACCAAGAGCATCAGGCTGCACTTTACTCAAAACCCTGGACATCTGGCTGCACTTTACTTAACTTTGTTACTTAATCTGGGCATCTGCTTGCATTTTACTCACCACCCTGAACATCTGGCTGCACTTTATTCAGTGCTCTGAACATCTGGCTGCACTTTATTCAGTGCTCTGAACATCTGCTTGCACTTTACTCACCACCCTGAGAATCTGGCTGCACTTTACTCAACACAGCACTCGGGACAGTTGGTTGCAATTTACTCAACGCTTTGGACATCTGATTGCACTTTACTCAACACCCTGGACATTAGGCTGCACTTTACTCAACAATCAGGACATCTACAACAGGTACTCAGCAAAACTGATGAATCTGTCACACTGTCCTTGTAATAACAAAAATTTATTATTACAATTCATACAATTGCAATTATTAATATCATGTAATAATATTCCAATGCAGCGAGTGAAGTGCACTTTAGTTTAAAAAATTAAAGGTCTTATCTTCAACAGATGGTGTCCAATGTGAAGTGGACCGCTAAATGTTATATCAGATACCACTGATGGATGATAAATGTCCAGCTATTGGCAGCTACTACTTCACTATTCAACAGCAGCACAAGACAATTCTACGAAAGACATTTGCTGTAAATTACAGACCTGCAAACACAAGCTTCAGCAGAAAGAAAAAACGAAGCTGCACTCTGCATCTCATTCTTTCCACCTTTAAAGTGTTATTTTTTTAATGCATGCGTCACTATATACATTATATAAGAAAATAAAAGTTAAACTTGATAGTACATACAGTATAATAAAATGTATAATGTTTTACCTTAACTGGATTGTAACCCAGCTCAATAGCTTTGTCAATACCTTCCATCACTTTATGGAACCCTGTGGCGGAGAATGGTTTAAAATAATACCAGATAGCAAAGACTCATATCTACAGTGTATTATACAGAAAATTAGGAAATGAGGTTATATCAGAAAACTTGTATCAGAGAGCTGATGCCATACTGTACATTTAAGTCTTAACGGACATGAGAGTGCCTCTGCTGGTAATTTCTACTACTCTGAAAGCCCGTGTAAGTCTCTAATTAATAGGCTCACAGTGGGCCTATTGTTCTTATCGAAGGAATAAACAATTTACTCAAACTACAGCACTAATCGGTGACAAAGAGCAAAGAGTACCTTGCTAACAGGGCTCTCTGCGTCAACACATCACACTCCCAGGAGCACAGTGATGATCCCATGGCTACATTTATCTTGTTAAATAGACAATCACTTTGAGATTTTGAACTCAAAATGAAAAGTGCTATATAAATAATAATAATAATTATTATTATTATTATTATAGACTAGAAATTAGTGCTAGACCCTCAATCCTGGTCCTGGAATAGTGTTTTTCCTCCACTAAAACCCATTACAACCCAGTTCAGGCTTCAGTTGAGGAGTTGAATCAGTTGTGTTAGAAGAGGGAAAATACTAATATGTGCCTGGCAGAACTACTCCAGGACCAGGATTGAGAAACACCGCACTAGACTGAAGCCTTCACACCAATGACCTTTCCATAGCACAAAGTCACATTAAATAATCGGGTGCGAGTAAAGTGGCAGAAACTAACTTCACTGTACACACTCTCCAGGTTTTCCTGTGTACTGCTGTTATTTCTCCTGAGCCACACTCCTCCATCTGTCTCTGACACTGAGGGATCCGCCACCCAAGGATCCAGCATCCCGTCATTCCATTTGACTTTTTACAGCTCTGCTACATCAGCAACAAGATTAAAGGAATACACCAGTGTTTTTCAAGCTAGTCTGTACCCACCCATCCCTGTGGTGCATGAGCAATTACTAATCCTTTTAACACACTGTCCTGTATTGAGACAAGGAAGGAAAACCTGTTTACCCGGAACTCAATTATAACTGAAGTTGTTGGAGCAGTCGAAACACATTTATGCAAAACATATTTTTGAAGAATCCTTTCATGAATTCTTCGCGCCTTTAGATGACTTCCTCATCGGGAAGAATTTGTGGTTATGCGTTATCAATGGATACCACAAACAAATGCTGGAGTATTCCTTTAACAGCTGATCACGACTATAAGGTTTCTATAAGTTTGCTGGTGGGTCTATAATTATAACGCCTTCCACTGACTGTGCTGGGTTTGAATATATATTATGATTTGCCTTCCTCTTTGCATGGTGACTTAAACACGCTCGGCATCTCAAAGAAAGACTTTATTAAAGCTTGCCTACCTTTGCGTCTAACGATGAACTCGAACTTGGCTGGCACTAATGAGTCTAGACTGATGTTGAGCAGGTCCACGCCAGCTTTCTTTAAACTGGGCAGCAGCCTGGCAAGGTTCATGCCATTAGTAGTCACAGCGATGGTCTTCAGACGCTCCATCTTCCTTATTTCTGCTGGAGGTCGTCGAGAAAAACATGCTCATTTTTACAGATTACAGATTTAATAATGTGATAAAAAATGTATTATTTGAGAATCCTTATGTTAGAAAGATTTGTACAAGCTAAAAATTGTTTGGGTCTCCCTAAACATTAATTATATGACCACATGATCTGTTGAGCAGA
The DNA here is from genome assembly GCA_028565825.1 of Olivaichthys viedmensis. Lineage (NCBI taxonomy): Eukaryota > Metazoa > Chordata > Actinopteri > Siluriformes > Diplomystidae > Olivaichthys > Olivaichthys viedmensis. Next base: position 17,033,246 of record JAOUQW010000002.1, read on the forward strand.
GTAGCACATGATTGTTGATCTTTTCGTCACATAACAACAGACAGTATCACAATATATAGTGTATGTAATATTGTTGGGTTGTTACAGTGACTTGGCTTCAGTTAAAACTACATCACCACCAGTGTTTCAATTAAAAAACAATATTTGGTGTCACAATTTCAACCAAACACAACAGCACTCAGGTGGACTTTATTATGACCAAACAAAATTGTCTATCCCTGCTGGATTACCAATAATATGGAGGACGTCAGGGCGGATAAGGGGTTCTCCTCCAGTCAGGCGGATCTTCTCCACCCCCTCATGCACAAAGAGTCGCGCCAGAGTCAGCACCTCCTCTGTGGATAAGAGCTGATCTCTCGGACTCAGCTTCACCCCTTCCTCTGGCATACAGTACTGACCTGAGGGAAAACAACAACTCTTTTATTCTACTTTAATACCTTACCCAAAGAACTAAATAATGAGTCAGATCATGGTCATCATGATTAAAACAGGATTTATTCACAATATGTACATATTCACAAATGTTATTTGCCTGTTAGATATATATATTTTATATTATACCACAGCGCTGTTGGATTCTCGATTCTAATTGGTCAGAAGGTTGTTGATTATTTTCCTATAACTGCACGGCATGTCTCTATCTTCTACTTGGAAGTTAAAACTGGAGAAACAATCAGGACCCAGATTCCCAAAAGCATCATGACGTTAAGATCATCATAACTGGTAGAGAGAGTGTTCAAAGTGATGCTCGCTCTACCATTAAACAGTGATCTTTGTGCTGCGATGCTTTGGGGGAAAGTCTGCTCTGATTTTTTAAAAAGGCCTTTATGGACCACCTTTGGTCTTAAACAACTCTAATGAAAAACCACAATAATCCACAGAAAAAGAGAGACCTAAATTCAGTACATAACTCATTCATTTACAGGTCACACCAATGGATGATTTAGGGGTGTGCAATATGACGATATGATATTGTTATTGCGATAAATTATGTCACAATATGCTTTTGCTTTTCTGATGACATCATCGGTACTTCTACAAGATGGACCAATATCACTGTTACTCGGCGAAACAATGAACTGATTGGACGGTAACATTTTCAAAGGTTTAAATATTTTATTTTTATCTTTTTCTTTTTTCTTTCATAATTGGATGCATCGTTTTTCATATTGTGACACTGCTGTTTCGCTAGTATGTTGCATGCATTCCAACATCAGCCTCAACAAAACTAAATATTGTGTATTGTAAAAATGCCTGCACATATTGTGATGTGATATGATATTATTGCCCACCTCTGGACTAAATCTTTTTTTTATTTTTTTTATTTATAAGCTAAGTCATGGGAACCTGCAAGAACCCATTTTGAGAGATGATCCTACTCACAGCGGAGGTTGCATTTTTCTGTAAGGGAGATTCGCAGATAATTGTGTCTTCGTCCAAAAGTGTCCGTGAGGAATTCTGAGAAAGGTAGGACGTCCTTCAGAATTCGCCTCTGACCGTCCGCTACAGTTATTTTCTAAATGTGAAGAGGAAGGAAAGATAAGTAAAAGAGAAAACAGTTCAAACAAGTGTCTTAATGTACAAAGTCATTCTACAGAAATTGTTCAAAATGCTGTCCCCCCCCCCCAAAAAAAATATATAATTATATATATTTATCTAAGTATTTTTTTATGAACTAATGTTAAAAAAATCTGGTTACAAATACTGCAGTAGGCCTTGTAGCTCATAGCCCAGTTGATTGAAGGTTGGTTAGACATAACAATAAGCGAGATTAGAAATAAACATAGAGCGTGTTCGTCATATCTTTATTATAAATATTAATCATGGAAAGACAATAGGCCCAACACACCACCTGCCACTGTATGACTGGATCCATTTGAACAATTTTACAGCACTGTCTATGCGTCAATCTTTTTTCTTTTTCTTTTTTATAGTTAGTCAGTTCAAAGCTACTGCTAATAAAGCACATGGGTATTTCTTTCCTCTTAGGAAGACAAGCAAAAACAAAAGTGAACATATGAAATCGTGTTAATGCAGAGAGTCTCTCGACTAAGTTCAAAGTAGTGAGGGGTTTGGTGTCTGACCTTCAGCATTTGGTTTTTCTACGCAGTGTTACAGAATAACTGAGGTGCATCACAGTGATCCAACTCTTTTTGATGAACCAAAGTTAATCTAACATGCAAACGTGTTGCACAGCACTCAAAGACTTATTTCCATTCCGAACTATGGTTAAACATATTCATTTACATTTTTCAGTGTTAACACATGGTCATGTTTCATTAAACCTTCATTAAACCTTCCACATGCTTCTGTGTACAGTGCTAATGTAAATTCTTAGCGAAGCCTTTAGGAAAATGAACCATGTTTTTTTTTTTTGCTGCAATAGAAAACCGTCCCTTTGCAAACCATGGTTACTGTGGTATGTCTGTCAGTTTTACTAATACTATGGTCACCACGTCACCCCTCTAGTAACAAAATTAAAATAAACTTTGAAGGAAATATAAGTGGAGTTGCAGAAATGTTTGATAAGAAGTACTATTTACTGTGTGGCGTATGAATGGTATGATGTACAACATGGCTACAGTACTTTTGACAATTTTTTGTATTTTAAAAAGTAACATTACATTATAAATGAGCAAGGGCTTACCATGGTTGTACAGTTGAGGCAGGATCGTGTTTTTTAATTGAGCAAGCCTTGACCAGGGTAAAAACCAAACTGTGGTTTGTTGAGCCATTATTAAACTATGTCTTTCAACCGTATAGCAACTTTTTTTAGTGTATAGTAATGTGTAATCATCTGTGTCTGTAATGGCCTTAAACTCTGGATCGGTATCCGATCGGATTTGAAGTATTTCCCTATCCACAGAATGTATTTTATGTCACGAAGGCGTTGACTGACACGACACACATTATGCCTTAAACACAGGACACAACTTATATTAAAGCATGCGGCCATCACGCCTGATTTCCGCATAACTTGAGAACCGAGTCAGTTTGGTTACTCTCAGTAAGGGTGAACCGATCTCACTTTTCCCATGTTCAGTACGATACCGGTAACAGAGCTCCGAGTATCGGCCCATACCCGAGCCGATACTGATCTGATACTGACATCCTTACAGTAACCGAGCCTACTCATGCCAAGTTATGTGAAACATCAGCGGCCCGGCCGAGGGCTTTAAGACAAGTTGCGTGCTGTGTGTTCATGTGCATGATCCATGTCGTGTCTGTCAACATCACGCGTCTTAAAGGCATAAAACACAGCAGTGGATTGGTTTGGAAAGCACGTCATATCTGATCCGAGTCCGAAGAAGCGTTTTTGGGCCCGGCGTCTGTCCCGACATCCAGGTAATAATCCCAAGACGTCGGATCCGTATCAGACATCAGAGCTCTGATCTCGGTATTGTGTCGACAACGGAAAAAGGAGGATCCACAGTAGTGTCATGACAGTTAACATGAGTGCCACAGTAAAACCATGGTTATGTCATGGTCACTATAGTTACCATAAGACCCCATAATAAAGCTGAGGCAGTATCACAGTTGAATAGATGTAATAAATACAGTTCCTATATTTACTATGCAGTAAAACCACGTGGTATTGTGGTTTGACGTACATTACCTGCGGATTTTGATCACCATAGTTACCATAATGCATAACAGTAAACGCATAACGTGTGACAGTAAAGCCATATTAATATTATAGTTCATTTTCGCAAGGCAGAAGTGTTACACATGGCAGAACGCACAGAAAGCACCGTTCAAGAGGCCCGACACAGCCCAGACAGACGACCATGACCAGGCCGAAGTTGTAACCGATATTCAAAGTGCAATTCTAGAAGTGTTTGGCTTTTTACCTGCTCGGGTTGGGAGTTAGCGCTAGCGTTAGCGTTAGCGTTAGCGCCAGCGGTGTAAGGTGAAGCACTCGGCTCCGCCACAGACAGCGCTTTAATTCGCTGTTCTCCCCTCGTCACCCCCGAATAATGTTTACATGCCCGGTCTCGAGCGCACAGGTTCACTACCCGCAGCGGACGAAGGGCCTGCGCGGAGAAAAGCCGGCCACAACGGCCGCTGTAGAAGGCCATGGCGCGCGAACACTTCTCGGTTCGGTCGTTACGGCTCCATTCGAACCTCTGGAGTCCGAACCCGTCTCGTGCGCAGTCTTCAACACGCGACACGCGCCTAAAAGAGGCGAGTCGCTGTTCAGCCAATCAGCTGCAAGGTACTGTAACTGCATTGTGGGAAATGTAGTTCGGCAGTGTTCGGGGGATGTATGCTTGAACATGTATTTTTTTTATTTTTATTTTTTATTATTATTATTAGGGCTGTCAATCGATTTAAAAAGTTAGCGCGTTAATTTTTGTCAATTTGCAATTTGCGATCAATTTGTGCAGGTTATTGTAATGTGCAGGTCATTGTAATGTGCAGGTTATTGTAATGTGCAGGTCATTGTAATGTGCAGGTTATTTTAATGTGCAGGTCATTGTAATGTGCTGGTTATTGTAATGTGCAGGTTATTGTAATGTGCAGGTCATTGTAATGTGCAGGTTATTGTAATGTGCAGGTCATTGTAATGTGCAGGT
>JAOUQW010000002.1:17071864-17083501 GCA_028565825.1 Olivaichthys viedmensis
ACAGTCAAACACGGTGGTGGCAGCATCATGCTGTGGGGATGTTTTTCTGCAACAGGGACTGGGAGACTAGTCAGGATGGAGGGAAAGATGGATGCAGAAAAATAGAGCAATTCTGGGTGAAAACCTTTTCCAAAGTGCCCAAGATCTCACGCTGGGGCGAAGATTTACATTTCAACAAGACAACGACCCGAAGCATACCGCCAAGAAAACACAGGCGTGGCTTCGGGAAAACTCTGTGAAAGTCCTGGAGTGAAAGTCCCAGCCAGAGTCCGGACCTGAACCCAATAGAGCATCTCTGGAGAGACTTGAAAATGGCCGTGCACTGACGCTCCCCATCCAATCTGGCTGAGCTTGAACGATTCTGCCAAGAAGAATGGGAGAAACTTCCAAAAGAAAGTTGTGCCAAGCTTTCATGACTTGAGGCTGTCATTGCTGCCAAAGGTGCTTTAACCAAGTACTAAGTGAGGTGTCTGAATACTTATGTAAATGGAATATTTCAGTTTTTTACTTTTAATAAATTTACAAAACATCCCAAAAACCTGTTTTTGCTTTGTCATTATGGAGCATTGTGTGTAGATTGATGAGAAAAAAAAAAAAAAGATTTGAATCCATTTTAAGATGAGTCTGAAACATAGGTCTGAAAAATTTCCGTATGCACTGTACATACATCTGAAAGGGTGGATCTAAGCGAAAGGGTTGGCTAATAGAAAGATAAACAGGGCTGTGTCTGTCAATCAATCAATTCCAGGGGGGGAAAAGTAATCACCCTGTAGTGCACACACAAAGATAGCGGCCCATATTAAGCAACTGTAAAATCTTCACAGAACACAAACAGGGATTAGGACATAAAGGATTTCTAGAATAAGCCTGAACTGAATGTTCACTAAACCGCGGGTACACGTCTTATGCAATTGGCTTTAGGTACACAATAACAATGAACCCAAAAAGACAGGTATGGCCACTTGCAAATACCTTTAATTCCCCCTAGAACTATTTATCAGCTTATTGGCCTTTCACTCTGCCAGGATTACTCTCTCTTGATGGATAAGAACATGCTTCACCACACAGTAAACAGAACGACGCATTCATAAGCATGACTTCTCAGCATTGTGTGTCATATATCCCAGCTAAGCACACCATTGTGTTGTCATGACACCGTGTGAGTGTCATGGCTTAGCGCTCAGGGTGCACGTTACAGCTAGCGATGCGATGATCTCCTTCTAATGTAGGCTATCGAGTGAGAGACACAAGGTGTAAAAGGGTATTCACAACATCGTGACTCAACCTGAGTGTGTGTAAACTAAGCTTCAGTGCCAGGCTCAGGCCAGAGTCAAAAGAATGTGCACTGTTTACTTACCACCAAACACATTCCTGATGAGAACTATAAAAATAAAATAAATTCAATATGAACATGACCCAACCTCATGAGGAGAGTCTCGCACTTTTGACTGTGACTGCTCTAAAGGTATAGTCAGAGATTTTGGTGGACGTTGAACTAAAGCTAGCAGTTAAGAAAATAAATACAGCCCCTCCCTTTAGTGTTCCCTTCAAAGCCACACCCCAGGGCATCTGCAGGTAACATTAAGGTAAATACATTTTTTTAGACCATTTCAATGCCACTTCAAATATAACTGTAGACAAAATTTTCTGTTATGATATACCAAATATAAAAATATTCAAAATACCACACATGTAAAGAGCCTGAGCTGTGGAGTCGTTAGCGGACGCAGGTTTTTAACCTGCGACAGTATTTAACGCTTTTGGTTGAGTTTCCATTTCTCTAATTCGATGTGTCTCTGTGTATGCTAGCTCAACAGCAGGTAGCTAGCGCTAGCCTCAGTTTAATGCACACCCCTGCAATGCACGAAGCACCAATTATCCAGTGTGTGTGTGTGACGTGATGTCAAATGTTTTCCAAACAGATTCCATCTAAAAAAAAATCTAATGACAGATTCAGAATGTCTAAAATCTAAGACCCTGTAAATTCAAAAAGTAAGACAATTTAATATATATTAGGCCTTGAATTTGTAAGATGTAATTTCAGACAATATAGGACTTTAAAGGACCCATAAACACCCTGCACGCCCCCAAAACACATGGCTAGGCCAGGCTAGTGCAAGACAGAGAGCTCTCTGAATTGACAGGCAACATGATTGACAGGTAAGCAGAGAGGCCTCCTTGTCATGATTGGTTGGATGTTGGTAGTCCACATCTTTTGTTTTTACTCCCGTTTACAGACGGCTGCTGGAATGTGAGGAAAACTTAATATTAGATAAATATTACAAAAATGGTTCTGACTTTTTCTTTTCTTTTTTAAATCACTGACTCCACCATGAACAAGGCAATTGTGAGCGGATAAATAGGAATGAAATACTGCTCTAACCTAAAAACCCACTCTTTCCAAAGGCCCATATGCTCACTTCTCTTTCTCTGTCACCTATTAGCTCATCCCAAGCTACGGTCAACACACCTAATTAATGTGGTCCATTTTGTTGCACAGATGAACAGTTCAAAAGTGGAAAACACTCAAACGCTCATCTAATGAACACTCTTCTGTCAATGAGCTCATGCAACACCAAAATGTTTCCTTAGTGGTTTGAATCTTCACCTTCTATGATTGCGTGCTAGATTCCTGCTTTCCATTTATTCTCTCTTACTACTACGCACGACTACTACGCACGAGTAGCAACGCTAAAGTTTAAGAATCTTGCATGATGTAAAGCAGGGCGAAAGTGAGAGGGAAATGGTATAACTGAAGACCTATTGCTTTAGGTTTATAAGGAAGTGCTCAGAAACTGTCACATGGAGGCAATTCCACAGAAGTTTGAGGAAACAAGTTTCTGTGGAAGAGTGAAGAGGGAGGGGTTGTGGTGTGTATGTGTGTGTGTGTGTGTGGGGGGGGGGTGTCTGTGACCTTATAGGTAGGTTATACAGAGGTCAAGACTATGCTAAACAACATCAAACATGGAGATTTAAAAAGAAAAGAAAAAAGGTTTTAATAAAACATTTTCAAATGGCCTTCCACTCAAACCGTACAGTACTGATGGCATTCCAAAAATACTGTGAGTGCACATAGGGGTCTACATAACACACCCCACATACAGGCCTGTTCGTTTGGTGATGCTGTTGGGTTATTCAGAGTATCAGGCCATCTCGGTCCATTCACTCACTCTGAAACATGTCTGTTCTTAGAAAAGCAGCACTGGCTAAAAAGCATCAACATGAAATATCATCATTTACTAGGTCATGAGTGTTCTACTACAAGCGTCCATCAGAGTTTGTGCGTATTTGTATTTCAGGAGAATTGCATTCATCTCAACAACAGTACCAACAGTACCCTATGTGATCAATGAGGATTAAAAAAAATAAAGAATTTTATTCAGGGTAGAAGACGCTGAATCTTCAGAGAGATAGAGAAATGAGAAAGAATGAAAGTGAACGAGCAAAAGAAGGTCAATGACAAGACGTGTCTTTTTTGTGTCCGAAGGATGCCAATTTTATGGAAAAAAAACAGCAAAAAAAGAAAAAATGTATATACACACACACACACACACACGGAGGGAGGGGAAGAAGTACAAAATAGTAATTCAGAATAACAAACAAGAAAAACCAACAGATGTTTTTTTTTTCCAAATAAATCTCTGTGGCATATTCCTGAGAATATTTCTTGTGGTTTCATAAATACTTTTCGTCATTGACCCAAACAGAGATAGTACACAATGTTCCAGGAAAAATTCCTCCGTCAGCTGTGCAAACGAAGTGCTTCTGAAACTGTCGGGGGTGAAAAAGTTTTGTACTGTTTCACCGCCGACAGCTTTAGAAGCACTTTGTTTGCAGAACTGATTTATATATGCTACAAAATTTGTGAACCCTTCAACGTGATTGTTATACATTAGATATTATAGAGATATGAAGCTCTTAAAGCATATATTGTAATAAATATCCTAAATACTAAAGACTTCCCACATATAAAAAGGGATTTGCACTCAGAGTTAATAAGAATGTGATATTCAACAAATCACCAGATAGGCTTGTAAAAGTAAATGAACCCTTTTAAGTCAATAAAACCTTCTTTAGCAGCTTCACATAGTAGCCTCCAATAAAAATAAGCAGTCACTTACATCTTGGTGAAGGGATTTTTCTTTACATTGCTTTACAAAACTTCACCAGCTCCGAGAGGTTTAAAAGATGTCTGAATAGACAGCCCTCTTCACCCTCTCAATAACATTCAGGTCAGGGCTTTGACAAGGCAATTTTAAAACCCAGAACCTCTTGTGCATAATCTTTAGTGGACTTACTTGAATGCTGCCTTGTAGAAACAACCATTTTGTGCCCAAACTGATGGACTGACACTCTTCTCAGAATTCTTGATTAACCTTAATGATGTCAGGATGTATGATGCATATACATAGATATCGTCGCTGTCCAATGAAAAACATGTATCCCCACTTTTTGCGTTTTTTAAAACTTTTTATCACATATAGAATGTGGAAAAAAACCTCCATCTACCCCAACAGCAGTTAACATCTAAATGACTAATGAAAAGCTGACACATCACACCATGAATTTCGGATTTATTGTGTATGATTAATTATATGAAAAAGTGTTTTCTCGTGTTCCTGAAAAATTGGAATTTTGGAGATACATGCTTTTCATTGGACAGCGACGATATACAATTACTGTCTGTTGCTATGCACAGTTTGTCACCCCCCCTCTACCCCTGTCCATCAATGGAAAGGCACCATTATAGGACCACCACTGATCAGATATTACCTGGGTGGTGGACCATTCTCAGCACAGCAGTGACACTGACATGGTCGTGTGTGTGGCCTGGTGCGGCAGCATTTCTAGGGCTCTTAATCACACTGTCACTGCTGAGTTGAGAATAGTTTGGCAGCCAAAAATATCCAGCCAACAGCGGTGCTGTGGCATGAAACTGACACTGATGAAGAGCTGAAGAATGGATACAACAAACTGTGCATGGCAAAAGATGAGCAATAGCCTTTAAGTTGCAAAATAAAGGTAGTTACATGGTAGGTATACCAAATAAACTGGCAGCTCAGTGTAGTTCTATACCTTACAATTCCTTATAATTGCTTTGGCAGTACTGTAAAACAGCCATGCCGATACAGCAAACTTTGAGAGGGGGAAAAACGAGAAGAAAACACCCCAAACAAACACGAGGTCACGGTTGTAGCAGTGGTGATAATCACTCGTCATATGTCTTCACTGGTGACACTCGTCATGCGTCATGGCATGGAGGCATCAGGGCGGATGCTTGCAGGCATGACCTTTCTGCCACTACGTCCATCACTGTCACAGCTCCACTCTTCAGCACTACCACACACTGCCTGACACTGTGCCACCAGCCCCTAGCCAAGGTTAGCCGACCTTTCCTACCACCCTCTCCTTCAAGAGTACCAGTCAAACCCAAAGCTTGCTCTTATTTAACAAAAGAACACAAATGAAGCATAAAGCACTGAGGAGGTGGATTAAATCACCACCACCAAAGGAGCCAGAGGCTAAAAAAGTGAACTAAAAAACAAAAAGCATAAATCTGCTTTTTTCTTCATCCAACATCGATAGGAATTACATTTAAAATAAACAAACAAAAAATATTTCAATTCAGACAAAACATAAGCACATTGCACACATAATACTTTGTTTTAAGAAACAACTAAGCCACCCTCTAAATTTCCCTGAACTAAAGAGCACCACTTCACTCTAAGCCTGGTTGATTTACAGGAAGCTTTACAAAGATGGAATTTTCCAACATCAATAATCCTTTGCTTTCCAAATGCCATCTTTGCCATGGCAAACAATAAGCATATTGTCCCGGCCTAAAGCTTGTCTTGGCATTAAGCACTGACATCATAGCCACAAGGCGCGGCTCGTGTCTGTCAAGATGCAAACCCGTATTTACAGAAGATAATTTATGTGTTTCAAGCTGCTACATTCTATTTATGAGGTCACCTATTACACAAGGGGTATAAATCACCTGTTGAAGTTTGAACTTTTTAAAACTCATTAGGCTAGACTCTTACTAGATTGTTCTATTGTTGGTCTTTCTATTACCAGCAAGTCTGCTATCTTCACTATAACCAATGGCATGCTGCATTTATAGCCACACATTCTTCCTGAGCTGCAGCCAATTCATTCCCAGCAGAAACATCACTGTACTCAGGAAGCCAGGCTCGACTTCCCTGCGAATCCCGGAAACCGGAGGAGTAACAGCCTTCCTTGGTAATTTGTAACATGATGCAACATCGCTCTCTGAACGACGCAATACTAGGGTTGGGTTCTACATTGCAGCTTTTCTATTATGCTAGTAGTATATTGTCGATATATTATTCAGATTTCTACCGTTTAATATTTATGATATGCAACGATTTATAATTGCAACTTCTGCATGTAATGTTTATTATATATAGTATATATATATTTAATATTTAATGAATAAAGCTGATATGAATAAATGTTATTATTTCAAGAGAAATGTTAAATTCTTTCTATTATGGAACGGTAGGCACATAAAAGGTAGACAGTGAACCCTTGTCATATTGTACACAATGAATTAAACACATTATCATTTAATTTGTCTAAGGCCTCTTTTTAACCTTACTTGTCAGAGGTAACCCATTTCTATGCCTTTAGGAGGACTCTTATGCTAAATTAAGCTAGTAGAGAAGAACTTGCCCACACTGGTTAAATAAGAAAGGCCTTTAATTCACTAAACGTTGAACTGGACTTCTAGAGAAAAAGACAACAACCTAAGATAACAACCTGACATATTGGTCCTTATGTTCATACATTTCTCTTTTATTCCCCATCCAATGTTTACTGTAAATGGCTGCGCACACACACAAGTCCCCCCCCCCCCTTCACCCCCATGTCATGTCCAAATCACATTTCCTGCTTAAATCTTCTTTTCCTGTGCATTTAATCTCCTGCACTGTTTTCAGACTCATTCTCCTTTATGAATATAAAAGACTCTTTGTTGCGTGCATGCTCGTACACAAGCCCTTTTTAACCATCATCAAGAGACGCAGATGAGCGAAGGAGGATGAGGAGCGGAGATCAGAAAGCTGCAAGCCCGTTCCTATAATTACATGTGATAATGACGGCTTTGAAGGTCGCCTTTCCCTCTGTTCTTAATAAATGTCAGATAGGCAGTAAATGGCTTTTGGGTGCAGTGCCAGGGTTTAGTGAGTGGCATGGCCTGGGCAAATCCTAGACATATGAACACACTGTAGATGTCTGTGCTGCTATACTCTAAGTGCGATGCATATGTGAGCTTAGCATATGTGTTTCAGGCCAAAGAAAGCGAACAACACACCCAAATCCATTACCAAAGCCTGACCTTTATGAAAAGAATATATATATATATATATATATATATATTTTTAAACCACACCCCATCCATGCCAGCATAACCACAACTTGTGCTTGAACCAAATTAATGCAAGCTTGCAACTCAGAAGTTCTGCACTAAGTGATTACAACTAACAATTACAACTAAATAAAGCCCACAACACCATTGATCTTTGGATGACCTTAAAGGAGAAAATCTATGAGACTTCCTTTGCATGCGAAGAGCAGCTGTGTCAGTTTATAAGCCTTGTGGTCAACAAAAGACATGGCTACCTTCTGTGGTGGGCTTTCACAAACTGCAGCATTTGTCAAACCTTATCCATCCAGACAAGATCAGCACTACTTCAAACGCTGTGCCACCCACAGCAGTGGCAGGTGCTTCGGGTGGAGGTTTGCAAGACTGAACTGCAGCTGGGGGGAAAAACAGGGCGGACAGGTCTTTATTTGCTGATGCAACCCTTTGTAGAGATAATACTGTGTTTACACGCCATGGTCTAAATGCATGCTGTATGTGCAGACTGTCCTGAGGGGGAGAGTGTTAACATGTGTATGTGTGTGTGTGTGTGTGTGTGTGTGTGTGTGTGTCTGCTTGTAGAAACACACAGGTATTAAATAGCCAGGTTGCTTTTTGATGTAACATACAGTTGTGTCCATATTCCCCGTCTTCAAACCTGCAGAGCAGACAGATGTTCAGATAGTGCTTCCATATGACAGTGTCTAAAGAAAAACCACTATAACCCTCTAATGAGACTCACATGGGGAAGACTGTGACTATATAATCATCTTCTTAATAATGGCCTTTAAGTGATTAATGGGCTGTACTAGTTGTAGGAGGCAATGTTCAGCTAGTAATTATAAAACTATGTACTTTGTGTATATCAGAGTACATTGTAAAATACAGAATGAAGAATCACCAAGTGTGGAGGCAAGGAAAACCCTTTAAGTAATCTATAATAGGGAGTGTGATGGGTGTGGACTGGAGGCTTTGTAACCAGAACATTCCCTCCTTTGACAGTTGGTTAGTGGAATGCAATGGCGTGAAGCAAAAGTTAATAATGCCTGGCAGTAGTACATTAACAAAACTGATGCTCAAAAACCCAAGACAAAATCAAACACCATGATAATCACAGACAATCATACCATTAACCATCATTATTAACTCCCACAACATATGCAGTGTGATCTATATTTCTAATATGAAGTATTTTCATAGCCGAAACCGCCTTACATTCATTACTTACTTACTTATTGTTCGAATTTGCCTCCTTCCTCATCTATTAGAGCACTGTCGTAATATTGGTAGTTTGGGTACACCCACTATCCTACACCATTTTGCAACAACTGACGCTATCTTGCAACACATACCGGATGCCCTGTGGCAGATTCAGCAGATTTCTCTCTAAGCGCTTCTCTGTATTACGTGCATGATCAGTAGCATACTAGGCTAACTGGTTCATTTAGACATGACTGGGCCTCTCAAGGAACACAATGATTCTTCAACATAATACAGACAACTGGCAAAAGATCCAGCATAAACAGGGGATCACATAAGATTTATACTTTCATGAGTTCTTAGGTTGAATAATAAGACGCCTAAACCACTGTCTCATGAGAAATAAGGTAATGAGGGATACTAAAATATCATAATGAACCAAGTTGAATCAGTGATTTTCCGGAACGAGGAAACCGATTTCTTTTGGCTATTCTGGTTGCACATAGCTGATATATTTTTCACAGTTCTTATAACTCATGCGGTGTACTTTAATATCAGTGTGAATGTAACACACTGATATTCAGGCTGTTGATCCAGAAATTGATTCTAAACTTAACAGACTGTACTAATTTATATGCGATTATATGTGATTTACCTAAAGAAATTATTATTATTATTATTATTTTTTTAATAGATCTAAACTTGATTTTCAGGTGACTATCACGTTAGTGCATCCCGTTATTATCCCTTCCTTTTGGAGACTTTTTATTTATTTTGTATTTCAGAAACGATTAACCGTACAAATGAGCTGTCAAATAAGCTGCTTTACCCGTTATCCATGACCTACAGGTACATACTGTCAAGTGCAGAATTTTATCTTGAAATCTAATCTTATTCTTTATGTGGTAAATCCCCCAACACAAATCTGATTTCGCATCGTATGTCTCAATCACAAGATAATGATGCAACATGTATCAATAGACACCAATATGTATAAGGAAGCAGAACCGGGATGTGACGTACCAGAATCTTTACCCAATTAATCAGCTTCCATGCCAGCAGCTTGATTCTATCCACCAGCTATCGTCAACCAATTTGACTCTTGTTTGTGAACTTCTACTTTGACATTTTATTTTGATCCTCAGGCCCAGCACAGCCTATAATTTGGCAGCCTAAACAGCAGCATAATTGTTTATCAGAGCGACAGGCTTAGCTGGTCTTTTTAGCGCTTCATTGCCTGTTGCATTAGAGATCCCCCCAAACCACCAATTATAAGCCTTTTTCCCCCTTTTTTTTTTTAGTTTAAGCACTCTAAATAAATGTGATGCTAATGTCAGCAGTTTCTTCACATCTTGATGAATAATTAAAGTTGTGGAACGTTCTTGCTCACAAGCTTATCTATATCGTGTAAATATAAAACCTTAATAAAAGCACTGCTTAAATATTTTGAAAAAATGCTGTATGAGCTTTGCACTTTACTAATCCTTATCCAAGTCAAATGGACACAGTTCATCACCTTCACCGTGCAAGTAACCTACTATGCCAACAGATAACGTTTTCTCTTTTAAAGCAAAGTAGGTGGAGTCTTTTAAAGACAAAGAGTGCTGTTCTGAGCATGAGTGCAGAGAGGTGGAACACACAAATCTTTGCAGAGGGAACCTGCAATTACTTTATACCTCTTAAGATTCCTGAGCCCTTAGTAAGTGTTTACTGTTGCAGGGCACAATCAGGCTGCAAATTACAACTACTGGCACAGGCATCAAATGCTACGCAGTCACGCACAGGGCAGGGAAGAGTCTGTGCCCTCTGCTCTGAACCCGACTGGGCACGATATGCGACTGTCATGATCTGATCTCAAAATGTGTACAAAATTACGCTAACCAGAACCGGTTTGTTTCCCATTTGGTGGAAAGCAGTTCTGCCACTACTTTGCAAAATTAACAACTGCTGCATGTGAAATAAGAGACGGTAATTAACCTTCACAGTTGTGAAGACACAGCCTTCTAGTGCGATTTTTCTGGTATTGAAGATCCTCATAGTCGTATGATTCATGAGATCATTTACAGTGTGGCTCGGTTTATCAAAATATTCATTTTGCGTGAATGCAGGTGAGTCAGCAATGGCTTTGTAAAACCAATTAGTAATATACTCCAAAATGCTGCTTCATCGAAAAAAGGAGTAGAGAGCCCTCTTTTAGGGTAAAGTGGTGATGAATAGATTAATGGTGAAAAAATAGGTTTGCCACTATATTGTAGCATTGTGGCGCCTGCGTGGTGTGCATTTGCATACCCGTGAGCCCCCACAGTCCAGTGGGCCATGTTAACCCCTGCCAGCTTTCCCCAGGCTTACCACCAAGCTACGTGTTGTGCTTTAAGAGTGTGTTTTCAAATAAAGAGCATCTTCCTGATTTTAAAATGTTTCCTGCTCATGCCTCTTCTTCGCCGACGTCGTAATAAAGTAAAATGAAAAACTGCCGCATGTGAAATGAAGAGACAGTAATTGTGTGATTTTACATGTTACTTCACATTGAAGATCATCACAGGCTTATAATTCATGAAATCATTTAGTGTGTTGCTCAGTTTATCAAGCTATTCATTTTGCATTGATGCGGGTGAGTCGGTGATGGCCTTGTAAAACCAATTCGTAATTTAGGCCTTCTTTAGGTGCAAAGCGAAGATAAATGCATTGAATTTTGTGACAAAGATAATAGAGTTGAAAGCATCACCAATTACAGTGGCTGACTTTTGGGCAGCTAATTATATCTCTAATGGTGACCTAATGAAGGGGATGGGAGTCACAGTCGATGACGTCATGATCACAGTCTTCGAACCAATACTTCTGTCAGATCCAGCTGTCCATGTCTGCACAGCTTTGGAATAGGGTGCATGTACAGTGGGGTCCAAAAGTCTGAGACCACAGTGAAAAATCTGGCATTCCTTTCATTGCCACTGTATGGCACTCTAAAACGGATCAGTTGTATCCAAAGCACAATCAGGCAGACCAAAAGTGAGCACACCATCAGAAGAGCAATACATAAAGCTTTGTTCACTGAG
>JAOUQW010000002.1:17121385-17133966 GCA_028565825.1 Olivaichthys viedmensis
TTGCTCAAGGGCCCAACAGTGGCAGCTTGGCGGAGCTAAGGTTTGAACCCACGACCTTCTGATCAGTAGCCCAGTGCACTAACCACTGAGCCACCACTGCCCTATGAATGCAAGCCTCGCATCAAAAATGCGTCAAGTTAAGACTTGTTTATGTGGTTTCTGACACTGTGTCACACTCTGGTACTTATAAAAACAGACAAAAGTGGATTGCATAGCTAAAAATAGTAGGAGCCACCATCTGTCTTTGAATCACTTTCTTTCTCAGCAAGTAGTTGGTATCAAACCGTGCAAACATCAGGAGGTCTGGGTCTCAGATTTCCACATTTTGAAGGCGGAAAATATATTACAGTTTTTAATACAGACGTGTTCTCCTATTTTTAGGGTAAGGGGAAAACTGTGTATATTTTCCGCCTTCAACATTTGGATATAACAACTTTTTAGCCCCTTAAACTTTCCGATTAGTTTCACTGTAGTTACTGATTATTATGCTTTAACAGGACTAACTCAAGAATAAGCCAAAAGTTTAGGGGTAACCCCTTTTTTAATGTCTCTCTCTTTTTCTGTTAAGACGGTTTAGGCAGTATAGTATGCTGGTACAAGCTTTTTTGGTACTAGGTACTGATTTCTTTTCCACTGTCGAACTTTAGACATAGACATATCATAATCACAGAATGGATCATAGAATTAATTCCACTTTGTGCTCACAATCCTTCACAGAAAAGAGTTTAATATGTGAATGTGCACAAACTCAGCACTTAAAAACCCAAACTGCAATTTTTTTTCTTCCTCCACAGGTTGGAAAAGATTTTTTTGGTAACAACTATATTCAGAATTTCAAAGACAACGGTGTATGCACAGGTAATGAAATTTCATTTTCTTCACACTTCATACGTGAGTTTCTGCTTTAATAGAGCATGGTATTAATGTCAGCTCACCCTGAGATGCACTGTAGAGTAATGCATTCTGCATTGCCTTTAGTGTGATTGCTGATTCTTCACTCAATCTTGTCTCTCCCTCACTATCCCTGTGCAGCTTTTGTGGCGCAGACGGCTGAAGCCATGACTGGAGCTGCCTCCATCATCGTAAACGACGCAGGTAGTGCGAAGGTGCTGCGTGTGTGGCTCCCTGTTGCACCCACAGGCTTTAACAGCCTCTAAAATAACACAAAGTGCACTTCTGAAGCATAAATGAGTGCGCGCCTCTCTACCTGGGGGTCATTGAGCCCTGTCACCCACGCAGCATAGTTTATAGCCACTTGGGTTTTATTTAGCACTGCTGGAGGTGGGGTGTGTGACATAACCAGCCTGGTGCTAAATGCACAGCCTGGTGTGCTGTAAATGTCACTAATCACAGCTTTAGCAGAGCCGCTGACTCCGGTAGAGATCCACAAGCACCTTGGGGGGGCTCCGAGTAACGTCACCATCGCCATAACAACCTGCAGATACTGCCATGTCCCAGCATCCTGTGCAAAAGTCACAGTGACTCAAGATGGAACGATTATCTTGTAAACTACTAGAGAAGTTGGAGCCAAAAAAAAAAAAAAAGGATTTTTTTCTTCTTTTTTTTTTCTTCGAAAATCCATAGTGGACCTGTACACAGTAAACTCTTTCATGTTTGTGTTTGCAGGTGAGAACGCCATAGTGATCGTAGCAGGTGCCAACATGCTGCTGGGTGAAGAGGAGCTGCAACGGGTACGCTCTGCCCTGGCCAAGGCAAAGGTGCTGGTCTGCCAGCTGGAGATCAGCCCACACACCTCCCTACAGGCTCTGCGAATGGCCCGTCAGAGCCACGGTCAGTGTGTGTCCACCTTCTGTGTGTGTCTGCTGTCTCTTTGATCCTTCTGTCTGTCTCTGCTCATTTCGTCACACTGACGGAGTTTCTTTCTTCCACTAATCTTGTTATTACTCATTTTTCAAGTCCTCTTAAGTCTCACCTCCTCCCAACAATACAACATATAAGCACAGAAAACACAATAAATATATTTGGCACAAATCACACAAAAGGGCTGAACCTTTTCGTTTACAGTAACTGATGTTAATCCATATTCTAGGTAAGCGTTGTCATATTTTATTGTCTTGGTCCGCTTTTCAACACTTGCTACCAAAAATGTTTCTATGACTGTAATAATTTTTATAAAATGCACAGGCACTTTACATTGCCCATGTACGTAGTCTGCATGGTGCTCTACTAATTGTGGGAATAATAGTGCATAAACCTATTTTTATGTATTAAAAGGCACCTATGAATAATAGGAAACGTGCACAAGTTATTGTAATATACAGCTGAGTGCCCCCCTCCCCCATGGTTTTTAAATGGAGAAAAAGAAAATGTACTTCTATTTTACAATTTATCTGCATATATAAAAAATACCATGTAGTTAAAAATAAAACATTGGTGTATCCTGCAACAAGACATCAATCCAAATCATAAGGTAAAATCAACAGAAAAAGATTTGTCATGACCCTCTTGGACTTTAAGCCTGAGCTGAAGGAGGCAGTGTACAACATCTGGCATCTTTTAACAGATATGTCAAGAAGAATGGGCAAAAACTGGCAAAGCAATCTGGCAGAGTTAGAACAGAGATGGCAGGAAAAACTGGAGTGTGAAGATTACCACTGAGAGGATGCGAAAGCTGTTCAGAGGATACGAAAGTCTCAAGAAGTTGGAGGCAGTTAGAAAGGCAAATGTGGACATACAAGTTATTAGATAATATTTATTTCACATTCAGAAAGGGGGATGCAAACTTTTGAACTGATATCATTTTGATTGTTTCATTATTAATATCCTAACATATACAATTTTGCAATTTTTTTGTTTGTTACTTGTGATCATGATCTGTGAAACCTAATAATAATAAACTAAATGCCCTATTCCTGTTTGAATACCATTGATGTAGATGGATAAGATTAGCACAATATAAATCCCCAGTAGGGAATCCCACTTGTCATGTACAGCACACATCATTAACGCCTTATCTAGTCAGGTACCCACTGAATGGAAAATGCCCTCCTCTCTGGTTTTTGGAGATGCACCATGAGATGGCATGGCTCGTGCACAGATGGGCACCGCAGATGGTCCCCCACGTCCCCCCCGCCATCACACTCCAATACTCGTCACCTCAGAACTGCCCAGAAACGCGCCAATGACAGTGTTACCATTTTACCAGACCATATCAAGTGTTGCGAAATGGGCCATTAGCCTAGATTATGCGAATATCACTTGGGATGAATTTGTCAGGCAGTGACGTGTGTGAATAGCACTTCCTAAGGCTCAGATTACGCACATGCCACCTCCACAGGCCTACTGGAGCAAAATTGGTCTTTGTTCTGTATCAACGTTTAACATTAATTTACAAGCGCAATGTCGTTTTTGATGTAGTTGCATGATTCAATTCCTTTGTGAAGATGTTGGATCCAGCACTCATTCCGGCGATTAATTTAGCATAAATTTCTTTTTTTTCCTTCTTATACATCTGAGTATTAATTAGAGCCACTTGAATGGCTCTAATAGTCATTAACATTTACATTTACATTACATATAAGTGCTTTGCTTTTTTCTTGTGGTTTTATTTTTTCTTTCATATGCAGTAATCCATGCCATGTGTTGACCTTTCCTTTATTGGCTTCGGTTTCCTTTATTGGTCTCGGTGGCATTTTTCTCTCCATTGCTGATGACTAAATCACTGTGTCTCCAAAGCTCCTATCACAAAGCATGATGAGCATTGAGGGGGGTAGTTTAGCATGAGTGGTATTGATCAAGGGGTGTATGGTAGACCCAACGTGAAGCATGAGCAACAGTAAGCATTTCAGATCTGACATGACTCATTCTCCATGGTAACCCCCCCTTTCTCCATGCACGTCAGAAAACCAGATGTGTGTAATAAAACCTGCAGTGTCGAGGGAGAGATATCCGAGTTCATTTCTGATTTCTGTGTGCGAGTGTGAGATATATATATATATATATATATATATATATATATGTATATATATATATAATGATAGATGCCTTTTTATCACCGACACTTTGGTTTTATTATTATAAACTAAAACTTTGGTCTCTTTGAGGATTGCAGTGTGTTATGCAGTGATGAGGCAGCAGAGCCGTGTGTGACCTCTCGAAGTGATATGATAGGAATTACACGTGAGAGTGACTAGGAATACATAAAAGGATGACGATGACATGATGCATGCACTTAGATTGAAAGAAAAAGTTTTTAGACAGCCTGATGGTGATAGCGACAGGACTATATGCAAAAGTAAATTGGCAAAAACATCAATATGCTGATATCTTGATGCATCTGTGTATCAGTTTTCAGTTTAGAAATGAGAAGTCCTCTGGCGCAGGGGGAGGGTGACGATGTTTTGATTACTATGTGGTTCATGGAGCACTGTTTGAAGCACAGGGAAATTATTACGTGGCATTTACATCATTCTGAAACTACCATTTGCTAAGGGAAGGAGAAAAAGTCGAGATTGAGTGAAAAATCAAACGGGGGTCCCGACCGAGTTTCACACTGAGTCCTGTGTGACGTGAATGGGAAGGTATCATCTTTGTGTGATCTGTTGTTTCCTCATAAGTCATACATGTATTGCAGCAATGTCAGAGAAAGAGTAAAGGTCTTTCCTGAAATGAACAAGCAGCATGACCTGTCCTTGAATGGCCTTTTGCATGCTTTACAGTGTTTTTTTTCCTGTATCGCCCACAGTGAAGACCATCTTCAACCCTGCCCCTGCTATTCCAGACCTCCACACCGACTTCTACAAAGAATCAGACATCTTCTGCTGCAATGAGTCTGAGGTGACAGCATTAACCTCATACCCATACACACATACTGTAGCTGTGCATACTATGCATATAAATACACAGAACTAGACTGGTAAAGAAAGCTGGAAATTGTTTTGATAGATTACTCCATTATGCCTCTTTTCTAGTAGAGCTTCTACATTCTTACATACTGAACCTGTACGCACTTCCAGGTCCCTTGGCACCTTAACTCATTCCAAGTCCAGATTCAGTATGTTTACATGTACGAAATAATCATTCAGTCAACTTGATTACATGCACATAAGTAACCTGATTATGGGAACATTCTGGTTCTGCATGAGTCAGTCAATAAGTAAGGAATAAAACACAATGGGGTGTGCAGTTATAGGAAAATAATCGGGGTGGTGTTGATTATTTTCCAATAACATTAAGTCCCGAAGTGTTTTATTCCGTTTATACCACAGCAATTTGCCAACGATTACACATTTTTACACATCGTCCTTTTTATCCGTTTATAGTTACATGTGGAACGTCCATGAGACAAGTTAGTTTCTTGTTCTCATTTACGTTGTAACAACTATAAACAGCCGTTCCCTCACCAGCCTCTCTCTTTTTTCACTCTCTCTTCAAGTTAATAAGATTAAAAAATGCAGCTTTTCATGTTACTGTTAAACTGCAAAGCGCAAACTATCCCGGCGGAAAATTTAAAGAAACAACTTTACCTCTGACTGTTACAAAGTGACGGTGACACCGGAGTCTCCTACTATAAATGTTGAATAAACGTTTAAGCTTACAGAAAGCTTCACCACAGCGATGATTATACCTTTTTCTTTGTTAAATAACAACACTTTTTAAAAATCCGTTTATCGTAAGTCCCTGTGAATTAGTTGTTACTATAGAAACCAAACATATTAGAACGTGCGGATTAATATATATACTTGTGATTTGCCTTGCAGCTGTCATAGCCGTGCGGTTAGAGAAAATTAATCAACACCTTCTGACCAATCAGAATCCAGAATTCAACAGCGCTGTGGCATATTTTAATTTCTTTTTACATACTTGACGTGTGCGCCTCTACAGTTTCTTTTCAACCCACCAAAAAAACCACTGAAGAAGAAGGATGTGTTGTGAAATTCAAACTTCTTGTTGCATTGTTTTACATGGAATCCCTTTACTTGTAAATATTTATTTTGAGAGCTTGCTATAATGTTTACTGCTAACTGGGTGACTCTTTATCCGGTTATGTTTGCACATATAGGCAAGATGCAGACAAAAGATATCAGATTAACGGTACACATGCTGAATAACCCGGTCCAGGTTGCTTTCAGACGATTTCTTGATATTGTAAAACAGATAATTGTATTATGAGTGTGCATGTAAACGCACTCCGTGGGCGGAAGGTTGTTTAGGGTTGTTGCCCCAAAACTTTAAGCTCCCTCTCAACCTCTACAAGAATACTCTACAAGTCTCCTTCTTTAAAACCTTTTAAGCTTTGATGTTCAAACAAACTCTTGTACTTTGTAATTCTGTAGTTTTTCCTGTACTTCAGTCATTACGTACTTCATAAAAGCATCCTTGGGTTTGGGAGAGGCACAATAGAGCTGAAACCTATAATTACTATGATTATTTAGTAAATAAAGTTAATGCAACAAGTAGAGGCTGAAATGACATTTTTTGGCACAGTTCACTCTCAGAGCTGCAAATCCCTGTGTGGAAACATGGACAAGTAAAGTGTAACCACCCAACTCTGCTACCAAATCATGACCCGCATGGTGATAACAAAACATCAGGCTGAACAGTTCTTTCCTTGTCGTCCTTGTGGGAAATACTTGGGGGGGTCGGTTTCTCCCACTTACGGTAACAGGCATGTTTGGCGCCACCCTCTCTCACACCTTGGCTGGATGAGCTAACAGATGAGGGCTTGGATTGATGGGAAACAATTAAAGAAAAGAAAAGAAAACGGCTCCACTAGGAAAGGCAGATGCGTGGCTGGTGAGTCACATTGGCCTGGGGCTGAAGAGCTATGACTGCTACCCAGAGTGCTCCATCAGGCCCACTTTGATGTGGCCGTAAGGCTGGAGAGGGGAAAAATGTACAGGTGGGACATGAAAGTGAGATCTCAGGGTACACATCAGCCGAAGTCTCAGCCTTCTTGCTTTCAGTCATGCTTTTATCTGCTGCCTTTAGTTGCAGCATTGAAAGATAAATAATTGGGAACACACTGAAGCCGATAGATCACCCTACAGAGATGAGTAATCCGAATACTGTTCTGTTCTGGCAGACAGCCATGGAAGGGTGAGGGCAACATCTAAAATACACAAATATAAAAGGGTTACTTTCTGCTCTCACTTAAACATCTCTGAGCGATGCCATGTAGAGCCCAGCTGCCTGACAGAAGAAAAAAAATGGGGGCATTAATAGCTCAGCTGTTAAGGTTTGATGCTAGTGAGTTCAAATCCCAGGACTGCCAGAATAGCGCTGTTGGGCCCTTGATTAGGGGACTTAACCCTTAACTGGTCAGGGGCGGTTCTATGGTGGTCCCTTGATGGACTAATGGAAGGGCGGGGATAGAGGAGGCTGACAAACTGTGCATAGCAACAGGTTGGCTACAGTCAGTAATTGGATTTTGGATCGTTCCAGTCTCTATGTATGTATAATATATCATGTCGTAAGTCGTAAGTTTAATCAAGAGATCTCCCCACATGACCTCTGGCTGACGCAGCGCTGTTTTCACCCCAGGCTGAGTTGCTAACGGGGGCTCGTGCAGCGTCAGTAGATGACGCGGGACGTGCGGGTCTGGAGCTGCTGAACCGAGGCTGTGCTGCAGTCATCATCACTATGGGTCCTCAGGGCTGCGTGGTGCTGCAGGCCTCGGACCCAAAGCCCAGACACATCCCTACCACCAAGGTCACCACTGTGGACACAACGGTAAGACTACAGTTCCCCCACATGCTCAGCGTAGCAGCGAACACACACTGCAGCTTAGCTATAGTTACTGTATCACCAGGAGACTAATGTAAGACTCAGTTAAGACACTCAAAATGTAGTTTGACTAAACTGACTAAACATTAGCAACATCATGCAAGCTTGATGGAAATACACGTGTTACATGAGACCATTTAGGTTGTCATGCCCCATCATGAGCGGTCATGCTGAATGATGTCAGATAACATGACGAAGTTGAGATATATGCTCTAATGGGTCATCTATTTATTACGGCAAGTGCGATGCTTTCAGAACATTTTGGATTCATCATAAGTGAAAAATATCTTTGAGCGGGAATGTTGAGTGTTTACTCATCAGTGCTTGAGTACTATTTGCTCATAAGCTAAGTAACCCATAAGGACAACATTATCTGTAATCAAGAGTTCACTGTTGATTTAGCATATTTTGTATTGTTATTTTAGTTTTTTTTTTAAAGAAAAATCTATTAAATCCAAAATCTTTGAATATCACATAAGCTATTCTAAATTTGGGTTTAAATTTTGCTATTAGGCATCTTTTTAAAATGGTCTTATTCTTTGCATGTGGTTTTTTGGCTTTTCCTCTGATACCAATCTATAAAGAGGATGACTCATTTCACAGTGTACTGTGCTTTGGCGTCATAACAGTTCACATTTCCTGTTCCTACAGCTTACTACTGATTCTAAAAGGAGGTCACTCGTATAAAGTAACAGTAATAGTAATCATAGTTATCATAATAGTAATAGTAATCATAGTTGCAACTAATACAGATCCAGACTTTCAGTTTTTGGGATCAAGAAAAAAAATGCTCTTCAGTTTGATGGCAGGAAGCACAGTACCAAGAAAGTAACTTTAGTAGTTAAAACGAGTACATTTGATGTAATCTATGAGTTCAAAGGCCTTTTCACTTTAGATTGCCGTTATTATGTCATTACGATGTCGGTTTCATCTATAGTAGGAACATTTGTCACAATGTTTTTACCCTGAAACTTGGACCCAAGAAGGTTCACCATGAACCATTAGGATATTCAATTACAGAATGAGAAATATGAAGAAAAGTGGGTATTACCTAATGATCCTATGATGGAGTATTCAATGGTAGTAAGAGGCCTCGTGGCAGTCTGCATGCTGGGAAAATGTTCTTTTTCGATAAATGATCTGGGTGACGTGGCTTGAAAAAGCACATTCTCTTTCACAGTATGATACCAGCAAACACTCTAGTTCCCTAGTCAACATACCAGTGAAATTAAAACTGATGGTAGTAGTCTGTGTTGGTAAAATGGTTTACTGAGAACTCTCACTTTCTTTGAAAATGAGCCAAAAGTGAACAGATCTGTATTGCAGACCTTTCTTCATCCAAAAGCAACTCCAAAAACAACTGTTTAGGATTCTACCCAACAATAAGTATTTAGTGGATGGGCCTAAATGCTCATGATTGTCATTAATGGAAGTTAAAAAAAAAAAGAAGAAGAAGAATTAGTCCAGTTATACTGTCAGTGCAAAAAAATCCAGGCAAAAAAAATAAAATAAAAAGTATTATCTTAAAGGGTACACACTTCAACAATCTACGATGAAGACTGCTACTGGAAGTATATGGCGTGGTAAATACAGTTATAGCACAAGATATATAATAATATATAATGACTAATACACAACACATAGCAATTAAACTGTTAGACATTATTAGGTATAAAATAATTGCCTTATCCTATAAAATATTTAACAAACACAATAGCATTTGACCAGTTGCAAATTGTTGCAGCCTTTGCATTATGAAACCTGGATGTATCATGCTTTAAAAAAAGGAATATCAAAAAGACAGTGATGCAAAACCAATGGTTACTGTATAACTGGCTCAAACAATTTAAGATTTATTTCAACACTTACTATTTCTTTTATGTATTTGCAACCAAGGACTGTCTATAAGTTAGCAGTCTATAAGTGAATTAGTAAGTTTTTCCCACTTGGAAATGAACTTAAGTCCAGAGTCATCATGATCATTAGTCAATTTTGCAATTAGTCTTGTAGGATTAGTTCATTGAAATGCATCAAAAATTGCTAGCATGTATAGTCTCCCTACTTTTATTACTATTTGCATTTGAATTTTAAGTACTTTTTGGTTCTTTTTTGGCTCACATATCAGAGAAAGAAAACCATGAAAGGCAAATCATTTTGTAAATGCAAGACAATGTTTCTAGAGATGATATGATGAATGTTCCTAGTGAGAATTAGCATTACCAAAAGTTGAATTGAGAATAAATGCCTCTAAACTTTTGCAAACATATACAAAATAAATATTTTATCACGAAAGCAGAGCAATTTCAATTTCAATCTTAATTTCAAGCAAAGAGGAGATTTTCACTGGATGTTTAGAATGTACAATATGATTCTTATAAAATACAAATGATGACCTCAGTCAGAGCCAATTTAAAGCCACTAGAAGCTTAAGTTCCATTGAAAGATATTTTTATCTAGCTATTTATCATGTTGAAAATCGATATATAAACTGAATCACTGACATTTTCATATCCACAAAATCAGAAAAATTTAGCTTGTCGGTCATTAGTTTGTGAGTAAAAAGGAACTAGGGCCAGAAAGACGTGCAAACAAATTTCATCAACATTTATTCAGCTAATATCTAATATTAGGACTTGTTTGAAGGTCTGATAACATTTACTGTGAAAATATGCACTAATGTAGAAGATCAGAATGAGGTTAAATGTACATTGCAATATAATGGTATACATTTGGCCAGCAACAGAGTCCTGACTGAAGTTCCTTCCCATCAGCAACGATGTGCAGTCTCTGTCCTAAATCTATCTCTGTCTATCACACATAATTACACAGACAAACAGACTTGTACAGATATACTCTTATATACGCTTTAATACGTCTGTACTTCTCTCATCCTTATAAACACTTAAACACCCATCCTCCTCTGTGGGTGACTCACCTCTCAGCACAGCTGCACTCAGTGGTTTCCACACAACTGCTGCCCCGCTCCCGCACACTTTCATTACTCATAAATCCTGACTTGTTTAACTCTTTTGGATGCCCTGATCCCTCTTCCAGTAAGTCCTGTTTCCCCCCCGGCTGTTAAAGAAAAAAGAAAAAAAAGAGTGGGCGAATTCCAGATTTTATCTGAATGACCAGACAAGACCGGGGCATGTTTCTATCTGTTTATTTTTAAGACCTTATAAGAAAGTGCTTTTTTAAAGAGAAAACCTGGGGGATGTCTGAAATGTGTTTCAGTCCCCTCTTGAGTCTTGATGGTTTGTTGAAAGAAGAGGTGACTGGAGCCATCGTCAGCATTCAGCTATTGTGTTTGTGTTATGTGCTCTGTGTGGGACGGTGTAAAAGATTCAGGAGGTTCAAGTTTAGCCAGAGCCTCTCAAAGCAGTGAGTCACTATACCGTCCGCCGTTCTCCATGCCTTAGCCTTCATCCAGCACTTCGTGCCACATCATTAAAGAATGCTACGTGTTCAAATCTAAAAATGCCATACTTCATTGGTGAGCAGTTTTTTGGTGATCTCATGCATGGTGTTGGTATCACTTGGACTGCGATGTGAACACAATGTGTGACTCAGGTTGTGTTGTACTGCAGCACAACTATTTCACATCAATGCTCGTGGATCCAGAAGTGGGACTTCTGAAATATTAGATGTTCACAGCATACTAGATTTATCACTAGTCTGCTATTCTCTGCCAACCGTCATGGAATCTGTATACTGGACACCAACCAGTCTCAAGTTAAAAGCATCCACTGCTTCTCACTTGCTCCTCAGCCAATCTCCCCCTGCAAGATCAAAAGCCTTGTGGCATGGCACTAGATGAGAAAAGTAGAACGTGTAGAAGCCCACGCATCTTTTTAACATACAGTGGAAAGTCTTAGACTCCCACTGCCCTCTCACCTCCAGGCCGGACAGACCGACACCTTCCAGGCCCTGGCTGTCTGATGTTCTCCGGTCTGAAAGAACAGTGCTGAGAGTCAATGGAGGAATTTCAGCTCTCCCACAGATCTCGCTGAGTATCGGGCGCTTCTTGCCTCCTTTTCCTCTTCTGTTGCTACTGCCAAGATTGCCTTCTTTCATTTTAAAATCAACACGTGCATTTCTGACCCACGTAAATTGTTCTCGACCTTCTCCTCCTTGCTTAATCGCTCTCCTCCCACATTCTCTCTTACTGCTGACAACCTCATGGTGCACTTTTCTCAGAAGGTCACTGACATTCAGGCATCCTTCAGTCATCTGGCCAAGGTGGGGCTCACCCATGCGCACAACGCAGGTCCAACTTTCCACACATTTGAGCCACTCACTGAGGATGAAATGGTGACACTGATGACCACAAATAATCTGAAAACCTGCTCTCTGGACCCAATACCATACACACTTCTTCAGACAATCTCCAACAACCTTGCACCGTATGTGACTGCCATGAACAATGCATCTCTATCAAGCGGTCTGGTTTCTTCCATCTTCAAGTCACACCTCTGCTCAAGAAGCCCACACTCGACCCCTCTAATGTCGCTAACTACAGACCTGTTTCCCTACTTCCATTCCTATCCAAGACCCTGGAATGTGCAGTTCTCGCACAGCTGTCTTCCTATCTTCAACTGAATGACATCCTGGATACAAACCAGTCTGGTTACAAGCCCATGCACTCAACTGAAACTGCCAAGGAGAACTCCATGTTCTCATCCTCCTGGACCTATCTGCTGCCTTTGGCACAGTGAATTACCAGATCCTCATTTCCACTCTTTATGAATTGGGGATTGGGAACTACGCTCTGACCCTTCTCATCGTATCTACAGGATCGATCCTACCACGTAGCTTGGAGAGGGTCAGTGTCGTCA
>JAOUQW010000002.1:17141108-17169520 GCA_028565825.1 Olivaichthys viedmensis
TGTGTGTGTGTGTGTGTGTGTGTGTGTGTGTGTGTGTGTGTGTGTGTGTGTGTGTGTGTGTGTGTACGTGTGTGTGTACAGTGTTGCTACTGTTCTGTACTGTACATCGACTAGGAAGAAGTTAAACTGTATATTATATATAGTAATGCACAAGAAGGCCACTTTACACACTATAATAAGAGTAAATGCATTACTGAGAGGGTGTGTCGCAGCGTGTGTGTGTGTGTGTGTGTGTACACACAGGGCAGTGCGTTTCTATCTTAAGATAAGATTTTGGGTGGGGTTGGTGATAAAACCTCACACTGATGAGAATTTAATTCCAGCACAGCTTATTAGAAACATTCAAGCCAAGCCGACGTGAGAAAAACCTGAAAGACAGTGTAACATGATGAGATTTCATTCCAATATTCACCCAATACAGAGATAAATGCCCTTAAAAATTCAATTCTGCACTTTTACCTCGTAGCCTTATTTTAAAGTCATTCTGTAAAGTTAGTTTTCCTTACCTTTAAATTTATTTTCTTCTTGTTTCTTTTCTCTTTTATCCACCTTTTTATTTTGTTGTATTTTTATTATTTTGTTGTGTTTGTATTATTATTATTATTATTATGTTTATATAATATCATATTATCTATATTATATATAATATCATTCTTTTTTGTAAAATTAGTTTTCCTTAAAATTTATTTTTCTTCTTGTTTCTTTTCCCTTTTTTCCATATATATATTTTTGGACATGCAAGAAATAATTGCTTCCCGCTTCTAAGCTAGCCATGTGACTAGCAATTTAGAGGAATTTTTTTTATTAAATCTCCAAAAAACACGCAATGCGCATTAATGCGTGACTACATACAGATATAAATCATCAACACGGCCTAAATGTGTAAGAATCTGCAAGGTACCAAAACTTATAAACAGTTCAAATTAGCACTCGTAGCTTTTCTTACAATTTCGTTTCCAGGAAATCCAACAAAATTGTACGAATTCGGCGGCGTGATCTTATGACCCACCTGTTTCAGGTATCACTGTAGTCACAGCTTTCTGTTTCCTTTTCTTTTTCTTCTTCTCATCCTGTGGGGGTGAATCAAAATTGACATCAAAAATCAAATAAATATGTTCGAACAAGCCACTTTTTAAACGACAGTACAGAGGCTAATCACGGGCATCAGCTAGCAAAGGCCAGAAAACAAGCTGCTAAAAAGAAATAAACATAAATCATGCTAACTAGTTCTTGCTGGATTTTGTATGTTGCTAGCCACACTAACGTTTTTTGGAGGGAAAGTTTTCAAAATAGGCTAAGTACTGATCCTTTTAAGTACAGCTACACAAAAGCTAATCATGGGCTTCAGCTAGCTGAGACCGGTTAGCATAACACAAAAGACATGACGCGAAGACTAGTTCCTGCTATTGCTACTGAGCTTGTGTTTTTGAGAAAAGTTTAGAAAATACGCAAATGATAATCCTTTAGATTAAAAAAAACAACAACAGCAACACGTAGCGAGCTTTTATTCATTGCTAGCCGTGTTGCTATTATTTTGGAGGGAAAGTTTAAAAAAATAAATAGTTCAGTTCTAGCCCTAACCCTTTTAAGCGCAGCTGCACAATAGTCATGGGCTTCAAAAGTCATGACGCTAATTTGTCCCTTCTAACTTTTATTTATTGCTAGTTATATTGCTCAAATGTTTAGTCAAGTCATAGAAAAATGGGCTAATTATTTTCCATAACAGCTAATCACAGGTGTAATCTAGTTAAATGTAGCTAGCATGATGTGACAGAAAACTTGCTAGTCGATCCTCGCTAGCTTTCATTCATTGCTAGCATTTTGAGGATAATGATAATCCTTTTGAGTAGAGCAACAACACTAAAGCTAATTGTGGACAAAATCTAGTTTTGGCTAGCTAGAATGATGCGAAGGAAACCATGGTAACCAATCTTTGCTAGCTTTTATTTATTTAAAAGATTTTTTTGAGGAACGTTTTCAAATGAATGTTAATCTTTTATGAACCGCTACAACACAAAATCTATGCACTGGCATTTGCTAATCGAGGCCAGTTAGCATGACATGCAAGAAATAATTGCTTCCTGCTTCCTAGCTAGCCACGTAACTAGCATTTTAGAGGAAAGTTTAGAATATAGGCTCATAAAAATAATCCTTTCGAGAAAATGATCCTGAACATGATCTAGTAGAGGCTAGCTAGCATGATGTGCTAGTCGAGGCCAGTTTACATGACCCAATAAAAATCATGCCAACTGTTCCTTGCTAGTTTTTATTCCTTCCCAGCCACACGGCTAGCACGTTTTTGAGGTAATATTAATCAATAAAAGTACGAACGATCCAAAAACGTAAGTGACTTATCAAGTTAACCAGATATCTCGATCAAGATATCTCGAACCTACGCAACACTTTTTCAGCAGTCGTTATTCTGTCGTTCGTCACGTTCGCTCACCTCGCTGCTGTCACTGTCTGAGGAGCAACTGGAGGAAGATGAAGACCTGGATCTCTGTGGAAAGTGGTAGAAGAAGAAATGATGTCATTGTTGGGGGGGCTTCAGGTAATTTTACAGACCTTTCCAATGCTCCAAACCCGATTCATGGAGACGAAAACGGGCCGAAATATGAATAAAAAATCGAAACACTTCTTAATGACCTTCTTCTTCTTCTTTTTCAGCTTCTTCTTTTTCTTCTGCCGGACCCTTGAATCGTCATCTTCGCCGTCGGAGGAGGACATGGAGCTGTCACATGACCACGGGTCGTCCTGGGGTGAAAGACAATAACAAATTCCTTCCTTCACTCCAAACGTAGTTAATCAGCCAGGACATGTTTGGTGTCCAAAGTTTGCGTTTGAAGGCGTACGAAATCCGTTGCAAGTGATTTGGATGATAAAGTAGTTCCATTTTATTGAACACAGACAATTTTATAGTTTACGGAACAGTGTTACTAAGCAAACGAGTGACTTTTGTGGCGAGCGTGTGATGATTTTGCGCAACGCTAAACTGGTAGCTATAAGCTTTCCTTACTTGTTAGCTACATTAGCCTTGTGGCTCCAGTGCTAAAACTAAAGAAGCAAAACTTCAGGCTAAATGACTACATTGTGGGTAAAAGGGAACATTGTGTACATTTTATATATATTCTTTTATTATTCTTTGTATTATTTATATTACTATTATTAACTATTATTATTACTGCTTTTGATGCTGTTAATAATAATAATAATAATAATAATAATAATAATAATAAATACATGCTAACTAAACCGAATGGAAACATGGAAATTCAAATGTCTTCTAAATGTGTCATGTGGAAAATCTGCTATATGAAGTTCATTCTGAATCTTGAACCTATTAAAACGATATATTTAGCCACCAAATAAACATGTAAATGAGGTTATTTATAACATTCCACCAGTTTTTTTTTAATCCAATATGTAACTAAGACACACTATTTATTCTGAATCAGAGTTCATTACAAAGTAAAAACCTTTCCATGTTGCGTAATGGAGTTTAAAGGACCACCTCCCATGCCCACTGGTGCAGGTGAGGCCCCGCCTTCCTCCTCAGCTCCATCGCCATGCAGCGACCATGCGGCTACAAACACAAAGCAACGTTACATCCTGCTCATTAAGCAAGACGCTATCATTATAATCATAATTATAATAACTATAATTAAACGCCAGTTTTCTCTGATACGGCCGCTGAAAAAAAATAAATCCATGAAAAACAATAAATGATCACATTATTTTTACCAAGCCAGCATATTTATCAGCACATACTAATAATAAAATATAAAGTGCAAAGTGAAGTGTGTACACGATCAGGTGTACAGTGAGAGGAATCAATATTTGCACAAGGTGTCGACTCGTGATTAAGAGGCAGCTGTTCTGAAGATTTAGCATACGTGAGATTAGTTGCAGGTACATAAAACATGAGTACTAGGCCTAAAAGTAAAAAATTAAAACACACATCTGATCCCACATCTAAATATAAATCTGCTTTGCTCCAGTGAAAATGGAATAACAATAACTTTTTTGTAATGTACTGTCAATAATAAGCATATTTACTACACTGGTGTGACTACTGAAGTACTGAATATTGGTATTTATTGTCAGAGTAATATGCCACAGAAATAATGAAAAATATGAGAAGACACACTGAAATTTTACCAAGCAAAAAGTTATATATATTATTCACAATCTTAACTTAAATAAGCAAAAGTGCATTTAAAAAAAAATCAAAAAAATTATTAAGTGCTTAAATGTACATTTAAAAGAATGGGTTTAAAAATGATCCCATACTTTTTTTTGTTTGTTTTTTATTATTATTACTTTTTTATTATTTTTTTTCTATTTTAAGCAAAATTCTATTCAGTGTTTGTAAGAATCGCAAAAATATTTCGTTAACTTTTTTAATTAAGTGCCTAAAATGTCCATTTTTAAAAGAACCTTTACAAGGGTTTACAAATGACCCCATACCTATAAAAAAAAAAGGCAATGACAAAATTATGAAACGTTTATTATTTTCATTATTTATTTATTTATCTATTATTCTTACTTTTACATTGTTCTATTTTAAGCAGAATTTAATTCATCGTTTATAAGAATCGCCAAGTTATTTCGTTACCTATTTACAAATTTGTAAAATAGCAACTACTTCCTAAAAAACAGTGGACAAAACATCTGCTGTTATAACATCATATAAAAACTATATCAAAAATCTTAGAAATTTTATTTTATTTTTATTTTATTTTATTTTTTTAATGCATAAAACATATAAAGCAAGACGCTTTACAAAGCTTTGACCACACCTGGACCATATTTGGACAAATGATCTGAGGAGATGGTGTGAACTCTTAGCAACTTCTGTTGCTAAATCTCTTTCAAAAAAGATTTTTATTTAATTGCCACGACAAAAAATTTGAATTGCAGGTGTAAATCATTGTTACCTGGAAGCTGCTCAGACTCCATCAGGTTTCTTCTCTCTCTTGGAGCTGACTGACCAAACAGGATCCGATTTCTGACTCCAGATTAGCAGCTGGGTGGTGCCAGTTCCGCTGTGGTCCTCGGGTTCATGACGCTATCAGGAAGCATTTATCAGACTTAGCGATGTTGTTATTTAAATTTGTCAACAGTCTTCAGGTTTCTTTTTCAGTCATCCAGATCCCGAGGAATGTTTAGTAGTTTCGGCATGTGCAGGTAATCAACATCTTTAGTACCTTTAGTATGTATCTTTTACGTGGAAACGTGAATATAGTGTACCTTTAAACCTAATTAAAGGTATATAATTAGACCTTAAGGACCACTTGTTGTGCCTTTAATTAGCTCTGTAAAGCTTTAAAGGTACACCACACGCACCTTCCCAGGTAAAAGATACACACTAAAGGTACAAAAGATGTTCCCTTAAGGGTACCACCGCAGTGACAAAGAAAAGGTACAGTTTAGTACCCTTTTTGTTCTGAGAGTGTACAAAAGAATGGAAAGTTTCAAGAAGCAAAAAACGAAATGTGGGTGTATCCTGTAACCAAACAACAATTCAAAAGCATAAGGCAAAATCAACAGAATTATTATTATTTATTTTTTTTGTAAAGAACCAAAATAAAGAAGTCAAAGTGGTGGGCCTACAAGTCATTGAAGAATATTTATATCCCATTCAGAAAGGGAGATTTTTTAAACTTTTTGAATTGATTTTCTTTCCCCCCCTCCCATCTTATACACTATTTGACCATTTTTGTTACTTGTGATAATGAAGAAACATTTGTGAACGCTGACACGCCAGATGTTACGAATGAAACGACTAATTTGTCGTCTTCGTTTTTTTTTTTTGGTCCTAAGGGTACGCTTACAACCTTTGCGCACAACGACATTTTCCCGAGCGCATTTTCAATTACGCTCAGGTCAAACAGACGACAAACCTTCATGCACGGCACTTAAGTATCGCAACGAAGTACAATACGACTCATTCTACTACTGTGGACCGGAAGTACAGAAACTTGCCCTTTCTGACCTTTTTTTTTTTTTTTGATTCGATTTGATTAAGATCGGCAAGTTGACAACAGAGAAGGAGCACATGTAGAACACATGCAGAATGAATAATAGTGTGGACATACGGACATGAAAAAAGCAATAACAAGCACGTCAACGTCAACCCGATTATCATTGACAATATTTTACAGTACGTTTTTTTGGGGGGTTTTTTAATTTTTTTTAAGGCTTTACTGTTAACTATAGAGGCCAAGAGAGATCCTATATCAGGACAAAACATTTTTATTTTTTTTTATCAGATTTCATTGGTTTCACCTCGTGGGCCTGACGTCATTTCCGGCCTCGGCAGCTCGCTGTCGCACGCATGCGCGGTAGGGGGCGAGCGCTGTCCGTGGTGCTGAAACAGCAGCGATGGCCTCGTTTGTTCCAGCCTGAAGCTCTCTTCCTTTCATGCAGATCCAAACATGGCATAAATAGTTCACTGGCTTGAATATTCGGGCTCATTAACTTCTGGTAGGCTCAACATTACAACATTAAAATGTGTTTTATTTATGCATAAATGAAGGCCAAGGTCTGACACCAAACTGTGCTGAGGAAGAAAGTGATTCGGCTTCAGCGACTGTTTTCCCTTTGTCCATGTTTATAGATAACAGTGTGTGTGTGTGTGTGTGTGTGTGTGTGTCAGAAAGCACATCAGCAAGTTCTGTTAGAGACGCGGAACAACTCCACGAAGCCCGTCGAGGAGACGCCACCGTGGGAGGACTTACACACGCACATTTACTGCACCATGCTAAACTGGAGGCTATACGCTTCCATTACTTGGTAGCTACATTAGCCTGGCAGCTCTGTATAGGCCTATTTCTGCTTCCCTTTATTATTTTTGTTTTCCTAGACTGAAAATCAGACTTAAAAAGTGCTGAAAAATGTTCGTTCTGTGTCCACCCAGTCTCCGTGCTGATGGACGGTGAGGAGGGCGTGTCGGGCGCGGGCGCGCCGGTGTGTAACGGCGTGTCAGAGCGACGGGCAGTGCCGCTGGTGTCCGAAGGTCACGGGGCTCAGATCCTAAACGTGCTGCGCTCATTCCGCGACAAAGGTGTGCTCTTCGACTTCCACATCCGCGTTCAGGACGAGACCCTGCCGTGCCATCGCTGTGTGCTCGCCGCCTGCAGCGACTTCTTCAGGTCCAGTACTAAATCGTAAACCACTTCCCTGCTCTTAGAATCGACCAATGCTGATTATTCACTATCCTAAAACAGGTGTTGTATAGCTGAATTCACACGGAATGCCTCAGTATTTAATTAACCTTTATTAAAATGATTATAAAATCATGTATAATATAAAATGATCGTTAAATGCGGACGGAACTCTGCGTGTTATTACATATCCACGCAACCAACGTGGAACACGCGGGCAGCTGTGACTACAGTCCGAACGGACGAATCGGATTTGGTCACGTGTCACTAAATTGCAGTGTGAACACTCGGGTCTAAAAAAAACGGATTTGAAAAATAATTGAGATTCGCCCTGGTGTCTGAACACAGCCTTAGAGTCCATCAAAAGCGACAAATGAAAAGAGGATCAAAGAAATGTGCTGATAAGTCAACAATGCTTTCCGTTTATTTGAGTCATATACTGTGTTATATAAAATGATAATATTGCATTTCCGTGGCAGGGCCATGTTCGAGGTGAACATGCGAGAGCGTGACGACGGCACGGTCACACTGAGCAACCTCTCCCCGCAGGCCGTACGCTGCTTCCTGGACTTCGCATACTCGGGCGAGACCGAAATCGTGGAGGAGAACGTCGACATGCTCTTCCAGCTGGCATCCTTTCTACAGGTGATGCTTGAAAAAGCAAGCAGTGTGAGAGAACACAGAGGAAATGGATTGATATATCGTTTTTTTTTTAAGCATAATGACATTCCTGCTAAATTACGATCTCGCACGATCTCGCCCTCTCTGCTTCGCATCGCGGTTGCCATGGAAACAACCCCACGCGCTTTTGTTTTTCGGTTTTCTGCCTCGGTTCTGTCTCCGCCCTCGTCTCGTCATTGGTTAATTTCCCTTTATTGAGTTCATCCGTGTTTTCGCTTCAGTGTTTTCATTTGTCTTGAGGTTTTGTACAAATTCGGAGCCTCGTTTTTTTCTTTCTAGTTGAGTGTTTTTGTGTTTATTGTGTTTCCTGGTTTTCGACTGTGTCTGTTTAGCCTCGTTTATGATTAGGGAGCCTGGGGCATTATTACCCCTTTTGGCGATAAGGTTAAGCGACGCTGCCTTCAATTTAAAGAGGTTTCACGTTGTTTCCAAAATGGACTATACGAACACTTTTGTAATTTACCTTCGTTTTGACCTAATCATCACCGAATTATAACGGGGTTTAATGTTGGTTTTAAGCTTAAAAGATTAAAGACATGAAGATGACGCGAAAGGGCGTGCTAAATTATGAATGAATTTTTATAGCGATCACTATATGTACTACAGTTGCTTGATAAATACATGTAAAATATGTGAATAAAAGATTCAATTGCTCCCTTAAAGTCCATTAGTTTTTAACACTTTTCAATGTTTTCAATTTGTAGACAACACTGAAAATCTTTCCTGAAAATCTCAGTTTAATAGAAAAGTGTTTAATAATGAACATTTGTCTGCAGGTGGGCGTCCTCTCTTGTGCCTGCAGCGATTTCTTAATCCAGACCCTCGACCTCTCCAACTGCCTTCACCTGTTGGCCGTCGCTGAGGGATATGGCTCGCCACGCCTTCTGCGCCGCGCTGCCGAGTTTGTGGTGGCCAACTTCCATGCGCTTTCCTCCGGTCCAGACTTCGTGGAGATGCCTGCAGAAATTCTGCGGCGCTGCCTGGCCTCCGATTCGCTCAGCGTGCCCGATGAAGAAAGTGCTCTGCGATCCCTGATCCGGTGGACTCGACATGACCCGCATGTTCGACGCACTTTACTTCTTGAGCTGCTCTCGCACATCCGGCTGCACCACCTTCCCCCTGCCACGCTGGAGGACATGGGCCGGTCCGAGGCACTCATCTTGGACGATGACGACTGTTCCAGAGTGGTAACGGAAGCATTGGAACAAGTCACAGAGTTCGGCGGCTTTTTCGCCGACGCCCGTCCATCCACGACGACCAGCTACGTCTACGTGCACAAAACGGAGGATGACGGCGAGACGCGCCACACATTCTGCTACGATGTGGCAGCCGACCACTGGCGCCAGCTGCCATTCTCGGACCTCACCGACCTCCCTGGTTCATCCGTTATCAGTTTTGGCGAGAAGCTATTTGTCATCGGAGGATGCAGAGGCAAATGCTGCAGGACAATGCGACTTCACATTGCCGAGCCCGAGCACGAGGCCACGGGGGAAGCGTGGTGCTACTGTCCCGCGACTGGAAAATTCACAGCGATCCCGGCCATGCGATGCCCACGCACCATGCACGCCTCTGTCTCTGCCTTGCAGCGCATCTACGTCATCGGTGGCAAGACTCGTGGAAAGAAAATGCATGGCCTCCTAGATGTCGAGTGTTACGACCCACTGCGGTGCACATGGAGGTTCGTGAGTCCATTACCATGCCGGATCTACTTTCCGGAAGCAGCGGTGTGTGGCACCGTCATTTACGTTCTCGGATCCGAGCTGGAGACCTCGGACGCCTTCAACCCATCGCTGGACTGCTTCTTCAGCTACGACGCCAAAGCCGATCAGTGGTGCCAACTGGTGGCCGAATTCGGCCAGTTTTTCCACGCCACCCTTGTCAAGGCAGTGTCGATTAACAAGACGCTCTACCTGTGCGATCTGTCCACGTATAAGGTGTACAGCTTCTGTCCGGATACCTGCGCGTGGAAGGGCGAAGGCTCTTTTGAGTGCGCAGGCTTCAACGCGGGCGCCATAGGTGTGAGGGATAAAATCTACGTCCTGGGAGGGGACTATTCGCCCGACGAGATCACGGACGAGGTGCAGGTGTATGACAGCGGGCAGAGCGAGTGGCAGGATGTGGCGCCGATGCCGTGCGCGTTAACCGAGTTTCACTGCCAGGCGATCAGCTTTAATCACTACAGAGATCCGTGGAGAGCAGAACCCGCTGAGACACAATAAACACAGCTGGCATGCGGGAAAAGAAAGCCCCGTGTTGCCTTGTGAACACAAAACCTGGGCCGGCTGATGGGGTTACATCATAATTGCGTGTGCATCTAGTGGGAGTGTTGCCGGTGATATACAAAGCGCTAATTCTTCTGGGCAGCAGCGACGAGCTCGGATCTCAAAGAGACTCCCGGAGGAGTGAAACTGAAACTCAGTATAACGCCAATTAAAAGGCGATTAGACACGTCGAAAAACTGTTTAAAATACAATGTGAATGTAAAGTTAAAGTGTGTCGACACGAGTGTGCATTTTGTTAATAAGGTAAATGTGAAGACTGTAAATCAGGGCCTAAAAGTGAAATATGGCTTGCTGAAATGGAAATGATATATTTACACAAGGATACAGAAAAAAAAAACGACTACCACAGACTTGCACTGATTTGAGCGAATATATTTGGTAATGATCTGAAAACATTATTTATTTATCATAATTATGAGGAGGGTTTCACTTTTTTTTGTGCATCTGCCAGGTTACTCTGAGGGTTGAATAACGCTCCAGAATAAGATTTCTGCTCTAAGATGGGTTTCTCAATGAATTTCCTAATTATTCATTCATTCCTAATTATGTGGGCACCCTTTGATCCCAAATAGTTTGAAGTAAAGGTTATAGCTGTCACAATTATTACATAATTACGCAATTATTGAAAGAAATCAAATATATGTAGTCAGTCAGCAAACACAGGTTCATAATCAAATCACCGCAGCTTCGTATTAAAATAATTTCTCCCAGCCAAAGGCTTTGATCTATGAATAGTTTTTAACTTGGACACTCTCACTCTCACTACTTGTGTTGTGTTTTCCTTCTTTTTTTTTGACAGAAATGTAATTTACTTCCATGTTTAATGTGTGTGAATTATTACACCACTGTTGTGCTTATATTAAACAAGTGACAGAGAAGATAATTCAACCGTTAATCGCAGTTGTAAGCCCACAATGATATTTAACATGATGTTAAATGTGTGTTTTCAATTCTTTCTTATTTTGCTGTGTAGATGAAAATTTTATTTCCAAAGCTAACCCCTTGCAGAGCCTTACCACACGGCCGTTTAGCATCGCCAGGCTACTGATGTCGCTTTGGAATTATGTGTCATGTGATGTGAAGCTTCAGCGAATGAGCACTTTTTAGGCTTGTTTTATGTTTTTCACGTGTTGTAATCTTGTAATCTACATTTTGAAAGCGTGTGCTGTAATCTGTAGAGCACCTTTTAGGCCGGGGGTTCTACTTGTTGTTAACTACGCGTACGTGTATGCAAGATGGCTGCCATACGTATCCTGCGTTCATTCGGCATGTCCCAAAAGATTTACGCGACTCATGCGTGTGGTGCAATACCAGCGTAAACGGCGGGGAGCAGTATAGTGTCGATCGGTAGGACGAGAGAAATAAACTCTCTGTTGTCGTGACGATATCGGTTTAATGGCTTGATACATCGTCTACGCCGGCGCCGCTGTTTCTGCCATTTTCTTATAATACACATTATCATTATCACAGCCTCCTCAACTCCCGCCATCTTCACTGTTTACCTCATCGTGCAAAATCAGAGGAAGTGATCGAAGAATAAGATATTCCGATGCTGGCGATGTTTCAGCTCTGACCCGCCCCCTAGTGGACAGAATTTTTAATCCTCCAGATGTACAGAAAGTACCATAACCCCTGGCCTTAAGGTATAGAAGCTCGTTTGGTGTTAAAAGGAACAAAGCCTGAAAAATGTGATTTCAATAAATAAATAAAACAATAGAGGCCGGTTATCATGAGGAGGTGAATCAAGTTTACTGACTGTGACACCTTTACATTTGAAATATGAATACAATAGTACTGCTCCACTGTGTCATGCCAACACTTACACATGACATCCTTTCCTTTTTTTATTTCACTAATACGTGAGCACACATTCTTTAAAGCCTATATTTAAATAAAGTTCTTGTCGCGGACAAGTATCGAATCTTCATATCACAGAATAAATGCAAGCCAAACGTAACCTCTCTGAGGTTTTCTCTCAGAACCAAACATCGGCGGTTGTGATCGTTCCACGCCGCTCCCAAAGCAGGCCGAGCGGTTCATGATGACGGGGTGTGTTCCTTTTTTTCAGTCCTGATAGGATCTGACGAGCAGCCACATGAGCAGCACTGTGATCAGCAC
The DNA here is from genome assembly GCA_028565825.1 of Olivaichthys viedmensis. Taxonomy (NCBI): domain Eukaryota; kingdom Metazoa; phylum Chordata; class Actinopteri; order Siluriformes; family Diplomystidae; genus Olivaichthys; species Olivaichthys viedmensis. The sequence goes on from JAOUQW010000002.1 coordinate 17,153,356, forward strand.
GATCATGAAGTTAATAAAGAGCTCCTGCGTGGATCGGTCCATCTCTCCCAGACACGGGGGATCACAAGTTGGGATGGACTGGTACGGTTCTAAAAATATAGAAACAAGGGCAGAAGATGAATTTTTGTGGCGAAGAAAGAGCGAGTGTTTTGCGTTTGTGTATTTGCGAACCTGGGAAGTAACCGATTTGAGTTCAATCAGGTATCTGCTGGATTCTTGCCTTCCAGGACCGAAGCTGTGAAACCCTGCAATGAAATGAAATAGAATTAGGAGAGAAAAGGACACAGAGAGAAAAACCCCACAGTAGATCTTGTAACAGTTGTAATTTGCTAGATTAATTTCTAATTTTTTCTCCCTGTAATAATGAATTCTCACATAGTGGGATTTATGGGCGTTCTCGGAGCCACGCCCAGGTTCAAACCCACCAATCAGCTTTAAGTTTCACATTCTCGTCTCTCATCTGCCCATCTGTCGCACGCTGACAGCTCTCTGGCTTCGACGAACAACACGCCTGAACGATGCCGCTGGTATAATAATAGTAGTCGTTAAGGCCATGTAATCACACCAGTCAAAAGTTTGGACACTAGATTGAATCAATATTTTGACATTTTGATAAAGGGCTTATGGTTGAAATTTGTTTCTAAGGCAAATGTAAATAGTGAAGTTAACGCCCATGTGTACATTTATTTCTGAATCACAATGTATTTTTTTGACTTAAAATGAAATTCCTTCCCCAAACGAGCAATTTATCATTGAGAACGTTAGGAGAAGCAGAACAACAAGTCGCTCTGGGATTTCGGGGACTAAAGTATCCTCACAAACATCACACAAGTGAGAAACCATGCGGATCTTTTTTTCTAATGCGCAGACAGAATTTGTTGTCGATGCTGACTGAGATATGAGCGATCCATCTTTGAAACACATGTGGGCAGGTGACTGCTTACCTGTTTAGAGGCCTCTATAATCAGCAGTGACTCGCCAAGAACCCGGAGAACTTCCTCTCAGTCGTTTGTGTGCTTTTTCGTTTTCTCGTGTCTCTGTGCGAACCTGTCGACGGTCCCTGCTCTCCCCCCGAATCTTCTCTCCCTAAAGTACCCCGGAGATGCACCTCCCAGATCGGTGCTCGGTGACCTCACTTCACTGGGCAATTATTCAAACACCATTGTTTACCATGGAAAAGGGGGAGGCGCATGTACGGTTGGGGGCGTTTCGAAATTTGCATATTCATAGAATCCAGATTGCTTGATGAGGGTAATAGTGTCGATGCTTCTGTGCCCTTTGTCCGCCTAATGAAATCCGTTTATTCTTCAATATGCACATTTCATGGCCTCCTAAGTTCTACGCTGATTTTAAAAACACGTGGAACTTGAAACTCATTATTATTCTTTTACGACTGTGAAAGTTGAACCTTGCTACAGCTGCCCGTGATGGCTAACACCCGGAAATGTTGGCAACGTTGTCTTTAGAAGACGCCAGGGTTGGAGTGACCTTCAGTGTTTATTGAATCTCTTCATCATCTCCCGTTTCTCTGGTCTATAATTATCAGATCTATTTGATGGGTTGTTATTATTATTATTATTATTATGTCCGTGGTTAGGTTTATGATGGGAAACCGACTATCACCAGAATAAAGAAAGTTGCCTCTACAGAAAATGATAAAGAAATGCAAAGAATGATCAGCCCACGATGTTTTTCGCAGGAAAAGGCGAATATGGGTCCAGCACTCGTGCTGTTGATGGACCAGCGTGGACTGCAGAATGATCCAGAAGGTGTGCTGGAGTTCGGTCGTGTCTCTCGCAGCTGTTCCCGTCACTGACCCAGATAAACACTGAAAATAGACTTTACAGGATTCCTCTGTGTCGAAGCCCAATCAGCACTTGACCCTGTCTCAGAACAGAGCTTACAGCTGCATCACTAAAGCACAGACTTCAAATGCCATTAAAACTTTAAATGTGCTTGTTAATAATTGGGCCACCTCAAGCTCACGATACACTCGCTGGCCTTAATGTGCCTAAACTAGGCCGGATTTGCTATCATATCTTTTATCCCGTGAAGCCTCTGGTATGAAAAGAATGCGAAGGACAGCGAGAAGATTAAACACACACACACACACACACACACACACACGCGCAGAGTATTTTTAAAAGCGTACCGCCTCTTTGTGCTGGGTAATTCACACACACATAACACATACCGACGCAGCTCTGCCCTGGTAACATCAGAGATCACGTCTCCTCCCCACGGGCTGGCAGAGACGGAGAACCGGCGCACGCCGTCTGGAACAGAACGGAAAAGTTGTGAAGTGGCGTCTGTATGAGGAGAGCCGCAGACAAAGGAAGAGAGGAAACGGCGACGGTACAACGACCAGCCTGAAAATGAAAACCACTCCTGTTTTAGTGGTGTCCATCTTTTACCTGTGACTACTGACTACGAAGGGCCCCTAGGTTGCTAAAAAGGTATTTACACACAGCCTAGAAATGAGTTCAGGGCGTGTTCTCCGAACCGAATTTAGCAGCCAGCCGGCGAGTATCACAACTTACACTTCTAAAATACAAATGGATCACTTTTGGATTCGTTTGTTGTGCATTTTTGACTGTGGGACCCCATTCGGCCCTTCCGGGGCCCTTCAACTTCAAAATCAGGAGCTAGCTAGCCACTTAGGATAATTACCTCATGAAACGACTTACGTCGACGTAGGTTCAAAAACATATTGTGTATACTCCGAAAATCTGCGTTAACAAGACCATTTGGGGAATATCTAGCTAAATTGAGGGGTTCTCTTAGACGTTGCGGTACCTCACCAGAGGTTTTAGGGAACTTCCCGCATTTTGACGTTAACTCGTACGACGCCATCTCCATCCAGCACACTTTCGCTCTGAAGGGAGCTTCACTGAGGAGAATTTGGGCCTTGGAAAAAAACAGTTCTGCCAACCCTTCCTGTAACTGATCGTCTAAAAATCGCACCAATCCTTTAGTTTTGGAGTGAAATAAGTCAAGCACTTAGAACTTTTTCAGTCAGTGACTCCAGAACACATCACTGCACTGTTCTTATCATGCATATCTTCTTAGTGGGGAAAAAATGGTTAAATCTAGAACCTTAAAGGGTTTTCGGGTTTGTCCCTCTGGGTAAACCCTTAAAGGTTCTGTGTAGAACCCTACAACAGAGGTTTTCCCTGTAGAAGCTTTTTAGGAAGGTGAAGACACTTAACTATCCAAAGAACCCTTGAGGAACCCTTCAAAGTTAGCAGTAATTGTAAAAAAAATAATAATAATTTAAACGAGAGGGATTTCGTTTTACGTTTCACGCAAATGAAGTCATTATGTAAAACTACGACTGCTAGCCCCGCCCCCTCGCCATAACGTTCAACAATTCCGAACAGATCATACAAGCAGACTTGTGTGAAATGTGTTGAATTCCGTCTCTCGATCTGCTCTTGAAGGCACGGAGGTGAACTTGGCATCTGTGGAATGGAGCTCGAGGCCGGCCTGGTGGCGTGGCGGGAAATGCTTTCGAGGTGTGATGAATCCTGTGAAGATGCCTGCTCTGAAAGGTGACCTACAACATCGTTCCAGCCACAGAAACGTGACTCCATTCTGAGATTCACAGCTTACCATCAGTCACTGAAAGACTTTTATACAGGATACGGTTACGACCACTGAAAAGGGCGACATTAACTCGGCTTAATACTTCCTCATTGAAATACATTGGCTTTTAAAGGCAACGTTTCAGGACAGTTTGATTCATTTCTTCATTTTTCCATTGGCCATTGGATTCTGTATGTTGATGTATTTCCTTTTTCGAAACAGGACGTTCTCGTGAATATAATGAGGAAACCCTGCCAAAAATGTGTGATTGTGTGTCAGTGCACAGTGGATTGTTGTGCAGATTGTTTTCACCTGCAGGCCAAATTAGTGAACTGCACAGCCTGGCCACATTATATATACAGTACATATATATATATATATATATATATTTGGCCTGGATGATTTTAAACAGGACAGGTTTGTGGCAGGTGATATTACATGTTGGATTCATGTTATTTTGGGTCCTTGCAGGCCTAAAGTTTAATCTAGCATCCCCATTCAAATTAAAAGGAACTTTTATATGTGTGTGTAGAGGAAAAGGGTTCTTCGAGAGGGTTTCTTTGGTTTGGCTAATTAAGGGTTCTTAGCTTCCTAAAAAGGGTTCGACTTGGAATCTTCTCTGATAGGGAAACACTCTGTTGTAGGGGTCAAGCAAAGAAACCTTAAGAGTTCCAAATTTGACCCCCCCCCAAGAGTGTACTCTATCTTCCACAGATACAAGTCAGTAAAGTAGCCTGGCACATGTGCTACCCTCAGTCTGTAAAAGCATGTAAATTGTGATCATGGGGTTTGTTTTTTGTTTTTTATGACCTGCACTAAACCGGGGCAGGATTACGCACGACCGATGTAAGGACACGTTTCACAGGATGTGGAGGCACCAGGTGTCTGGACATAACGACACCTATCCGCAGCGCCGGCTAGCTTCTCTTCCTCCATTTCCTGCATACTGGTCGCTGCAGTGTAGTAAAAAAAATCCCTTTGAAGAACCTCCATGAGACGTTTCATTCTTCTGTAGAACTTAACAATGAGGCAATACTTTCAGAAACCCGTTGGGACTTGGCCATCTAATGGGTAATGCATGGGGAAATGAATCATTTGGGGGGGGGGGGCGGTTCTTGGCATTTTAATCATTTTGAATTGGGTTTTATAACACTAAAGGAGCTTGAGCCCAAAAAGTGCAGAAGGAGAAACTAATATAGCAGCAATTTTTACTACCACCCAAAAGATATCTGCTCAGTGGTGGGCCCTTCTCCATGAATGCACGGGGTAGAAGGGGGGGGCAATACTTTGTGCAGCGCAACAGATGGACTACACTGGTCCACAAGCGGTGTCACGTCGACACCACCCGGTTCAATTTGGCAACTTCATTTATTTTTTGATGACTTTGTGATCATGGCATTTCTCTTACGCACTCACCAAAGCACAGCATGGTATTCTGGGTAATGAGTTTTTTTTTATTTGGTATCATTTCCGTGCAGGTACTGTGCTGTGTGACGCCTGCAGCCCGGAATCCGAGGCAGAGACTGAGATCCAGGAGAACTTCTGCAAAAGTCACTTTGGTGAGTGTTTTGGGTGATCCGTCACCATTTATTATGCAAAGAAGCCTTTCTTTAGGCATGTCTTTTGGACTCCATACAGGTGAACGAGGCGACGCCCGGAACGCCACGGCATCAAAATACAACACGCTCATTCCTCCACCTGTCTGGAGCTTGACTACAGAGTCTGACATTTTACCAAGCCCTCTGTGCGCTTACGGAGTGGCTGAGGAGTGCGTCAGTCTGACCCTGACCGTGACCCTGCCCCTGACCATTAGGCCAATCTCCTACTCAAGACCTCTTTTTTTTCCCATCTGTCCCTACTATTACTGTCCACCCTGTTAGCATGTGGTGCTTTTGCTTTTAGAAATTAACCCCACCCACTCTGACATCACTTTCAGCGTCGGTTCTGTAAGACGCTAAGAACCTTTAACTAAGAAGAAGCCTTTTTCTAAGCGCATACTTTTTAAACTCTTGGAACGAGAACGCGAGGACAGTATTGGGTAGAACAAGGAACCTTACAAAACGCCGCCCAATTTTTTTTTCAATATCTCGAAGGGTCCATGACAACAATATGGTGCATATCGCAATATATTGTAGAACTGATTGTCGGCGCATACCTTCTAAAAAGAGGAACGCCAATAAAGGAAGTGTCGTGAGCTTGACCCTGTGTATTCACTCACCTATATGCACCGTCCCTTTTCAGCATTCAGGCTTCAGATTGGCTCCTCCTCTTTGGAGGGGGCGGACCTGCACGTGGAGCCTCAGGGGCGGAGTCGGGTGCTGCGTTGGGAAGGCGGAGAGCAGGAGCAACGGGCCGCAATGCAGCAGAGCGCCCTCTGGCTGCAGGACGCCGCCAACTGCTCGTGTCAGGCGCTGGAGGGGCGGAACCCGGGACCCCTGCTGGCCCTGGGGAACATGGTTCTCTCCCAACTCGTCAGGTGGCCTCACCGCGAGAAAGAGCTGAAGAAGTTCATCAGGAAACTGAGCAAGCAGCCGTGCTGACGCTCCTGCCGATCAGTGCGTGTCAATTAGCATCATGCTAACCTTTCCTCCGTTAGTCAGGTGTGACACAATATAATGTAATAAGGACATAGCTGGGATTAGCCAGGGCTGAGTTAAAGTAGCTTAGCTAATGTTGCTAAATAAGGACGTGCCACTTTAAGGTTTTTTTATTTTTTATTTTATAGAGTTTAAGGGTTTAAGTGTGTAAATAGCTGTACTGAGTGGCTAATGCTAATTTCACCCAGGGTGCTAATAATGGGTACTGTGGTTTTTGTTGTGTTTACTCAAAGACTTTGAATTTCGAAGCGTATTTAATTAGGAATCCGTCTTTTATTTGTAAGACTAAATAGTTTGTCTGCATTGCCATGGACGTGACAAAATGCTATTTTCAATTATTGCAAAGTTACACTCTGGCCAAAATTAAATAAAAAAATTAAAAAATTGAACAACCGATAACTGGTTTATATGATAACTGGATAAATGTTAGCTGACTTGCTAACGGACCTGGCTATTAAATCTAATAACATCATAATTAGCCTAAAATTACACACCAAATCCCACATATCCTTCCAAATATATATATATAACACCGGAGTGCATCATTTCAATTTCTTCATCGTAGACGTGTGTAAATATTTCAAAAGCTATGCTGAACATGTATAATTTAACGATTAGACGTCGGGTTGGACGATTGCATATAATTGGATACGGAAAAATGATTCGTGCAAGTCTCCGGTGTGTTTTTATTATTATTATTTATTTTACTTAAATTTTTTTGTCTTTTTTTTTTTCCTGTGTGAAACATGAATACAGACGAGGATGCTTTTGTCTGTTTCTTTACCTGACGGAGAAAAAATGTGTGTTACAGAGAGACAACGGGGGAAAAAAGAAAAGAAAAAAAATATGAGAGGATGAGAAGTAACCCAATCCCAGACTCGTTCCACACCTGTTACTCTTAGAACGTACAGGTCTGGGGCTGAACTTTAGGACAGAAATGTACAGAACCGCCCCCGTTTTTACAGCTCAGTGTTCTTTTTTTAACGTGTCACTCATCGATTGGGTGTGAAGGTGTGATAAAGATGAAGAAGAAGATAAAGGTGAAGGTGTTGTTCTCAGAGACGCTCGGTGTAAGAGGAGCACACGGGGGGGGTCCATCAATAATTCAGAGCAGGAAGCTGATTGGTCGTGCCGTGACCAGTCCTATATCCACAGACACACACATTGAAATAAAGAGTTTCTCATTCTTCCCATCAAAATCTCGTCTTGTCATCTGAAGAGTGGAAGAACCTTCACAGGTTGGAACCATCAGTGACATTGTTGAGGTAAGTTGGGCTGCAGGTGGATGATCTCACGGTGGTGTGGTGTGTTGTGTCTCTCCTAACGAGCTTCGCTGGGGGTTTGCTTTCGTCGATTCGTAAGATCCCTCTGTCGTCGTTGCACCCGTTACGTGATAAATGTACGCAGTTCAGTAAGATTTTGGATTTATTTTTTGCACCCCTCTTGGTTTCTAGGGATGAAAAAATTTGCATTATTATACAGTTCATCTACAATGTTCATTTAATGGTGTTTTCCTGATTGAAACCCTGTTACAACATACAGCCTGAATATTACAGCTACTGAGTCACGGCTCAAAAGTTGACACAAAATTCTATTCAGTTAAAATTCAATTTTGTGTGTACAGCAAGCGTTTAACGGTGGTCATTGCATCACAAAGCAGCTTTACAGAAATCCAGATGTAGGTCTAGATCCCTAATGAACAAGCCAGAGGCGACAGTGGCGAGGAAAAACTCCCTGAGACGACACGAGGAAGAACCCTTGCCTCAAAAGGAGAACCCGTCCTCTTCTGGGTGACACCCGATAGTGGGATTATAAATCATTACAGTAGACAGTCACATCGAGAAAATACGAACAGCATTAAATTTGTTGAAAGGATACAGAATGTTTGATTTGATCATATTGTGAATAGACGTCCTGGGATGAGCATAAGGCAGTCTTTCTGATCACAAACGGCAGAAGACCTGAAAAAGCCCTTACAGGAATAAAAAGTGTAATAAAAAAATCCACAATTATATCACATTACATTTTGGACTTACAATGTCCAAATTGGAGAAGCAGTCCTCGTCAAATTATTAGAACATCTCATTTATTTCCAGCTAATTTGTCGGATAGTCATTTTAATATTGACCGGTAGGTGGACAGAGTATAATCTGTTGATGCAAACTTTTTTTAAAATGTTGTTAGCAGTATTCTTAGTCTTAATAATCAGATATTAAGAAAAAGTTCTCATGGACCACAAACCAGAACCGGAATCTGACTTTTGAGTTTGCTGGCATTCAGGAATGACGGATCAGACTGTAATTCCACACAATTCGTTATTTAAAAAGTGGCAGGTTTATTACAATAGTACTATACTACACATATAAAGGGCAGTGGTAGCTCAGTGGTTAGGGCGCTGGGCTACTGATCAGAAGGTCGTGGGTTCAAGCTGCCACTGTCGGGCCCTTGAGCGAGGCCCTTAACCCTCCCTGCTCCAGGGGCGCTGCATCATAGCTGACCCTGACCTCTGACCCCAGCTCACCAACATGCTGGGATATGTGAAGAATCAAATTTCACTCTACTCGTATACGTGACAATAAAGGAGCTTTCTGTTCTACACTCCGGTATGACTGGCGTTACTACTAGACCTTTAAGAAGCCTCCGCATTATTATATGATCTGGGCCGGAAATGTCTCACGTGCCCTTTAAGAAACAACGGCGTGACGTCACCACGCCAGGAGCCGACGAGCTGGAGGCGAAGTGTCGCGCGCGTGTAGTGCTCCCGCGGGTGCGCGCGCGCGCGCGCCTAGAGTGCGCATAGAGTGCGCCTAGAGTGCGAAGGATATTAAACGTTGCACTTTTCGGAAGTGAGCTTGCGAGAAGCGTAAGCGATAAAGTTAGTTGTAGGCATCCGGAACACTGGTGAAAGATTTTTTTTTTTCCCCCGAGCTGCAGGACTCTGCCTACATCAGCGCGCGCACGCACGCACGCGCACGCACACACACACGCGCACGCGCACGCACCCAGTTCACCGAGTCTGGTTTGTTGAGACCAGACCTCCAGCAGAAGTTTCACAGCGCGCTTGTGTCGGCTGGCGCTTGCTGCACGGACGTTTCCAGCTCGTTTCACGGCGCTGCTGTGGAAGGCCATAAACAGGAAGCCCAGTCCGGGTCTGCTCTGCCTTCTGTTGGGCTTCTTCTTCTTCACCTTCACCTTTCCTGCCAACCTCCAGAGGAAACGCTGGCGCATCGATGATCCTCTGAGCTCCTAGATGACCTGTGCGCTGGCGGTCTGCTCCAGGCATGGAGGTGTAGAGAGAGGCTTGGCTCGAAACAGGAAGAAGACCAGGATCGCCAGCATGCTGAAGACGCTTACCAAAAAGCTCAGGAGACATTCCCTCAATGAAATCCACCCTTTCCAGCTTAAGGTGAGTCAGGCAAGGAGGAAATGCTTTGGGAGTTTACAAAACACTTCATGATCAATCAGGATCTAAGCACATGGTTCTTGATTTCTTGTTGTTTGGAGTCTTGGGCACTGGTTTGTCATGTAATAAACACAGCATAAGCATGCATGGAGAAGTTCTTTCTTTCTTTCCTAAGTTGCGTGCAGTTCTTTAATAATAAACTTGTTAATGCAGACTGCAAGTAGGAACTGAAGCATTAAGCTTGATTTGAGCCATTACGACAAGTTGCAGCCTTGATGTAAAAGGTTCCATCTAGCACCCTAAATGGTTTGACCCTTAAAAGTTGTGTTGAACCCTACAAAACACGGGGTTTCCCTTTTAGAAAAGGGTCCCAGTATAACCCCTTTTAGAAAGCTAGAACCATTAACCATCCAAGGAACTGTTCAAGGAACCTCCTCTCCCTCCCTCCTCCTCCTCCTCTCCCTCCTCCTCCTCCTCTCCCTCCTCCCTCCTCCTCCTCCTCTAAGAGTACACATGCCTACACACAAAGCATCATGTTTGAGCGTCAACAGGTCCATTGATGTAAAGCTATTCCGAACCCATGACTCCATTTTTGTATGAAGAAACAAACTTGGAATAGGTTGTAAACTTATTTTCTTCCGTCTTTGTTCGTTCAACCACTGTGCACTTTAACAATGACATGTAATGATCGATGCACACGGGAAACAGGCCTTATATCCTGTCTTACGATGGTCGATTCTTGGAAAGAAAATGGCTGGCCTGTGCTTGAAACATTCTCCCTTTCCCAAAATGAGAGCCATTCCTCGGATTCACTAGACTCTCTTAAAACGTGGCTGATTTTGGTATGCTTGAAGTAGGCAGCCTTTTTTAAAATTTTTTGCAAAGCTTTGTCACTCTCCTATTACCACAGTTTTGTTTTCTGCTGACCAACAGCTCGGTTTCCTTTTTCCCCATGAGACGTGCATCCTTGAGTAATCAACGTTCTCTCAGGTAGACGTGGCTGTCTGTGGCGTGCCGGAAAAGTAAAACGGACCGCACACATGCACTTAATGGCTGATTAGCTATGCGTGCCATCATGATGGAAAGTGTCAGGAGGCAGCTGCTCAGGGTCTCTATGGCCCATTGTAGGATGTGTTTGCACTCTTCGTGATACCATTAAGGTGAGAAAGAACGGCTAGCGTCGTCACTCTCAAGTCTGCTTTGTCCATAAGTGAATTTAGCCATGTCAGGTTGGGGTCATAGCTGTGACTGCAGATGTGTCTTTTAACCACTAAATGGAGGAAACGTCACTTTTTTGTGAAATAAATGCTTGTCGGCTTCCATATGTGAAAGCATTTTGACATTCGTTTCCTGTGCTTTGTGTACCCTAATTAAGAGTAATTTGACTTTTTTCTATTAAATTTGAAGTAAACCGACACTCCGGTGTCATGCTTGTTTGGAAACTCGATTAATTTAATACGAATGCAAATGCTAGCATTTAAACTTAAGAGATAACACTACTTGTTTAACTTGGCTAATAGGTATATTAAAAGTTCCAGGATACACTATGTTGAAATTATACAGTGTTGAGAACCGAAAGCTCACCGTGGTTCTCAAGGCTGGACCGATGCCATTCCCTTTTACAGTGTTTGAGGAAGCATTGATGGCCACTGTTCCTGTAAAAGGCAACTGTAAAGCAGAAGCATACATTATATTTAGTAAATTCTACATTTAGGGTTATACAGAGTGTTATTACCTTAGTTATAAGCTGTAAATATAGTCTCATAGTGCATTGGTGCTTTGCGTAGGAGCACAAATATAGGTATATTTTGTGTGTGTATATGTATGTGTGTTTAATATAATATATATAATTTCACACTGAGATCTAACACTTCTGGTCCCAACCATTTTTAGTCTGCACATGCGCTGTTTATTTTAATGTTCATGAAGGAGCCCAGCATCAGTCTATTACTGAACATGCTATAATTTACATATGTCAATGTGTATATATAGTGTTTTTAGACTATAAGGAGTTGCAGCAACACTGACAAAATGTGCAGTTTCTTCAGTTCAGTGGTGATGAACCTCTCCCTATTTTTACATGCGGCTCAACATCACATGAGAGATTCATTTGAATACCTCACTGTAATTGGCCCATGATGGCTAATTAACATAGAGCACAACTGACACACATGGGATGTGTCCCAAACCGCATACTGTCTACTCCACTATATAAGTAACGACTGGTGGCGCATTCTTTTCACATCCTATTTAATATGCTAGTATGTGATTTGGGCCGATACACACAGCTCTCTAGTTGGCGTTAGCGATAACACTAACTCAAAACTTACCATTCCTGCAGCAAAGCGGTAAAAAAAGCATTGACAGCATTGAACACACACACACACAGGTCAGTACGACGTGGTTTCGAGACATTAAATAATAAATTAGCATTTTTCTGCTTATGTTTGGGGGGGAAAAAGCAACAGGTTACAAAAGACTAATTTCAAAGAGGACGTCTGCTTATATTGACGCGCGCAATGCTCCTCGCTTCCATCATAATGCTATTTGCAAGCTAATGACTACTAATGAGTATTGGGGGTCTGCTTTATGAATATTAATGACTAGTGGGCAGTGTAAGTGAAAACAGGCTGTGAGTTGGAGGGGCAGAGAAAAGGCACTCTACAACAATTTATAAAAAATATATAGGCATGATTTTCAGAGAAAAAAAATCACTTGAGATGCGTTTCATAGACACTCAGGAACAATGCAAAAATGCCTGTATAAATAATATGATATAGGACCTTTTAAGCCTTGATTCTGTTTAGCTTTGGGTTTAGCCCTGATATAAGAATGTCAATATCATCAGCTATTACTTGCTTTTGAATTCTCATAATTGTCTTTATATGTTAGAAATGTGGCTGATTAGTGGGAAAGGTTCTAAAACAAAGTGGCGACTCAACAACGGCGGCTTTCTTCCTGAACCAGTGGACGCTTGCCCTGCTTCAAGCTTGACCCCTTGGCTTACGCTAATAAATACAATTATGTTCATTGGAGTCCAGGGTCATGCCAAGAATGGCTTTGGTGCTGCTAGACGAGTGCTGACTGAGGCCACACGTCACTTTGTGTGTATCGGATATGGTCCAGTGGATATGAATGAAGTCCTTGCCACTGACTAGCTCTGTAATCGTAATTTGCGGGAGTGTTGCACGCACATAACACATGCACTGCTGAGATCCCACATGCCAACATTTACCTATGGCTTCAAGTAGGAAAATGATAAATCAGACCGTAGAAATGTAATTAAAACATGTTTAAATATAGACAGGATTTCACATAAATACTTACTTGCTTACTTTTCCTTACCAGACGGGCTCAGATAAGTGTTTATGGTCTGCCTTCCTGCGTTTGTGTGGGCCAGTGCACTCCAGTCATTACAGAGAAAGCCATTTTTAATGGGTTTATAACTGTTTGCTAGCAAGAGGGCTGAGAATATAAATTCGAGATTCTCAAATTTCCCCTGGGTTTGACCTGGCAAACATTAAACCTTCCCATGGACAGCAGTCTGTCCTTGAAAAGGGCAGCTTATAATAGTCAAACTTGAAGCATAAGCTAGCCGTGACATCTAAATAAACTATAATAGGGATGTTTGAGACAAAGTCAAACTGGTGTATGATATTTTAGACGTTGCTGGGAAACTGGTTAAAGTGTCATGAAGCTTGTGAGTAACTGGCAGTGCTTTACACTCAAAATGAGTGTGTTCATTGTGCTGTGAATCACAGGCCTAAATCCTACTGGCACGCAACATGCAATTTATGAAATGTTTGCTTTTACGCAGGGCCAGGAGGAAAAATATGGAACTTTGTAGCCAAGGATCATTTCCATGTTGTCCCAAAGGACTTGGTCTAAAAGTTAATCTCGGAGTCAAATCGTCATAGCCAGTTGCAGAGGAAAAATGTTGTTAGTCAAAATCAAGGAAGAAATGTTGAGATTATGTGGTGCCTAAGCTAAGTCTGGAGATTTTCTAACCTAATCAAGTTTGAAAACACTCAATGGAGCCAGTTTGCGGTGATTAAACAGACTCGCTCAGATATTTCAGTTTGAATGTTGAAATGATGAATCTGGTTGGTGATAATAGGGTGTGAAACTCGAGTGCTGTAAATAGCTTGAAGTGAAGTGAAAAACAACCTTCATTTTTTTTTTTTTTGCTGCCGAGTAAAACCTTGCAGTTCTGTTTAGCCTCGGAGCAAGTTTAATCGTCTTTGACATGAAAAATAAACACAGGAATAGGGTACTTTTGTGTTTAAGTGCGAATGATCTCTGCCGGTCAGCAGCATAGATTTATTAAACAGGTACTGAACTGCTTTTTTAAATTTATTATTATTATTCATTCTGCTCCTTTAACTTAAATTTACAAATGAACGTTTGGCACAAAACCTGCATCTTTCTGCTATGGCAGCTGTGTATCTATGTGTACAATTCTTTTGTCCTTTTTTTTATTACCCCATTCTTAAGACTCGCTTTCATTGTATTATTATTCTTTAAGTACTTGAAGCCCATTGGCATGCATCGTACATTCATTATTTTGTGCCAAGATCATTCTTATTTTAATTCTCATTCTTTATTGAAATTATATCAATTTTTTAAATTCTTTATCTTCTCCCACTTTCTTCCATTTCCAACCCTGAGCCATCACACGTCGTCACTTTCACTTTTATTCAGAATTAACAAATGTGCCAGGAGGAAATGGAGCTGTGGCAGATTGTAGAAGGTTGAGCAAAAATATTTCAGAGGGTGGGGCAGACATGCAATAATGTTTACCTGCAATCATTTCCTGGGGCTGGGGTTTCCATTGGCTTTGAGGCAGTGTTACTTTTGAGTTTATACATCTTGCCTAGTGGACTGATGGAAAAGATCCTTCTGTGAGTGTACATGCAGCTGTTTTCCTGCTTCCATCCACTTTAATCTTAGCAAGTACTAATTTTAGATTGGGGTTGTTGCATACCAGCACACACCTTTTCAGATGCATCATATCTTTTTCTTGTGAACTCCAGGCCATGAAGCATTGTCACCTCTGCATGCTTTGGATCATCTGATGGCAACTTATCTAACATGCCTTTTTAAAAATGCATCTAGATGTGCTCCTGAAAACATACCATTTACTTCACCATTCACTTCACATCTATAACCAGCAAACTTCAAGTTATTGTGTAGTCTGTTCAATTCCACGTTTCTTTATCTCCTCAGTTTTTTTTTCTTTTTTCCGTCAACCTCTCGTTCGTTGCCTGCTGACTGTGACTCATTCTTTTGTTTGAAATCTCGCAACTTAAGAACATATCAATAGTTTCTTATTAGACCTGTCATAATATATTACATAATTGGCTAATCACTATTATTTGAGCTGATTGGGGATTATCTGAGTTGATCGTGGTTAATCATTAGATTCCACATTCATATGTTTCCCTGTACAGTAAATATACATATATGTAGTCAGTAAACATGACATTCATTCTCAATTAGTCTCTTGATGTTATCAAATCAATGCGCCATCATGTTTTCATCATTTTTTTCAGCCAAAGGCTTTAATTTATGAATTATTTGTAACTGTGTTGTCATGGAACACAGTAATATTTCGTGGCGTTGTAACCTCTCACTAAAACGAGGTACTAAAAGATTTAGTACATTAGTGCAGAATAGTACATTATTTATTTACATAGTTTATTGTCCAGCAACCCGTTTGAGCATTCTAGTAATAGGTTTTATATAGGTATTATTTGTGCTGTGTATTTTGTTTGAATTTGTTTTACAGTCTAAAAGGCAGAAATTTAATGTTTAGTGTTGGTACATGGCTGTGTGCATCATTACACAACTATTATACTACTGTATATTATAAAAGTGGCATAAAGTAAACAGCGAAACCGGCCTTGTGGCAGGCTTATTGAAGTATTCAGTAATACATGAAATTGAGGAGTCTGTTTTTAGCTCAGAACTGTACTGAAACGTTATACATAACTTTATGTAATGTTGACTTTCATTTTTGTGTTCAAGGACCTCCATTCTTACGCTTGCCTTTGATTATTGAACCTGCATTTTCTAACAACTGTTATTTTAACATTCATCACAATTGCAGGTGATGGAAACGTGTCTAGTGTAGACTGTTAATGATTAGTCACTGCTATTCAGACATGGTTAACGAGTGGTCCAGTGGCAAATTCAGCTGTGACTGTAGACTGTAAAAAGAAAAATGCATGATCATTAGCACATTCTTAGTTCTCAAGCTCTTGAGGTTTCAGTTTGTTTTCAAGGATGTCTATGAGAATCCAGTTTTTATTAATCCAAGTAATATAATTCAGCTTTTCATTTGTAAAGTGCTTGTTTAACAGCCGCCCTTGTCACACAAAAGCTTATGGATATATATATACAGTAAATATACACACGGGTGACGAATTAAAGGAAAAATCTGATAAATGAGTGCATCCACAGGGCATGAGGGGTCACTGAATGGCTTGATGAGGATGAAAATAATGTAAATCATATGCTATGGCTTTTGCAGTCACCAGATCTCAACCCAATTGAACACCTATGGGAGATTTTGGAGCGA
>JAOUQW010000002.1:17184496-17205107 GCA_028565825.1 Olivaichthys viedmensis
TACACAGAACAATAAATACACAGAACAATAAATACACAGGGCAATAAATACACAGAACAATAAATACACAGGGCAATGCACGCTAAAAATGAAATGCATGAAAGCATTTTCGAATACGACTTAAAATTCCTCTCAGAAATCCTGTCAGGTTCAGCTTATGTTAGTCAGCTGGCTAGCTTTGGCAATGAAGATTATGAACATTTATAAATATGACTTAAAAATCTTCTCAGAAATTCTGTCAGGTTAGCTCATGTTAGCTAGCTGGCTAGCAGTAGCAGTTAAAAGGATTAACATCAATGAATATGACTTAAATGTTTTCTCAAACAATCCTGTTACGTTAGCTTACGTTAGCTATCTATCTTGCATTAGCAGGGACGGTTATAAACATTTATGAATATGATGTAATATTCCTCTCAGACATCCTGTCAGGTTAACTCATGTTAGCCAGCTGGCTAGCTTTGGCAGTAAAGATTATAAATATGACTTAAAAAGCTTCTTTTGTGTCAGGTTAGCGCATGTTAGCTAGTTAGCTAACGTTAGCGGTGAAGAATATTAACATTTATAAATATGAGTTACAAATCCTCTCAGTAATTCTGTCAGGTTAGCTCATGTTGGTTAGCTGATTAAGAAAATCTGAGAAAACACATGTGCATATATGAATGCCAATGACTTCCTTCTTCCTACTTGAAGACTTCCATACATGGTCTCAAAGACTCGCACACATTCCCATATATGTTCTTAAAGACACGCCCACACAAAGCCACTCTCATTTCTATATTTGGATTAAAAGACACACCCACATTTCCATATATGCAATCATAAACATGCCTCCCGTGGTCTGCGATCTGCAGACAGAACTTATTGGATTGGATTACGGGAGTTTGCTCATTTTGAGATTGTAGTTATTACTGTAACGCAGGTCCAGGCCCTGTGTTTGAATGTCTGGTTTTCCAGTGTGAATTCTTCTGTAACTCGGAGCCGTAATGTTTCTGCTAATCGGCTTAAAACATAATTGTTGCATAATAGCCTTTCTCCTCTGGGCATTCAAGAGCCTTCAGCTCGTCTACAAGGGATTGAATGTCCCCTTTATTTGATTAAGGTAAAGAGGAGAAGAGGAGTGAGGTATGGCGAGAGCCCTGGTGTGTGTGTGTGTGTGTGTGTATATGTGTGTGTGTGTGTGTGTGTGTGTGCATTGGGATGAAGTCATTTTCCTTATATAGAGCACCTTCTGTTGCAAGATCTCCATGATCTGGAGTGAATCATGGAGAGGGAGATAGATGTGGTTTTTTTTTTTTTTTTTTCATCTTACTCCCTTCCTGTCTAGTTTTCAGCCAATGCTCTTTTTAGATCTTCTCCTTTTCACCTCTGTCACTCTGCATTGTGGATTGCCATAGTATCTGTGTAACACTGTCTTTTAGGTTCCAGCTATCCTTCCTCCTCCCTTACTCACTATTGATTTCGTGCCCTTCTTACTCTTCGCACACTGAGGACGGGCCCCTCACTTTTTTCTCTCTTACGATAGATTCAATCTCTGCATCTGTCTTTCTTTTTTTCCAAGGCTGTGTTCCAGGTGAAAGTTGAAGGAGGGGGGTGTAGTGGTTACCAGGGGGCCCATTGTATCATGGTGGCTGAGACTGTGCCTCAAGAGTTGTAAAATTGAGACTTGGGGAACAAGAGGGAGATGAGGAAAGAGAAGAAGGAAAGAAAATAGTCATCAGTGGCTTAAACCAAAGTAGATAAACACTCTCTGCCAGGGATGAGACTCAGCTCGGGCTTGTTGACAAGGCAGATGTGAAGGGTAGCGGGGTTAACGTGTTCCCATAGACAAAGTTCTAGTTGTAGCACAGAATGTTGCTGTGAAGGTATTTACTGTCTATTGTGCTGGAAAGAAGCATAATGTCGAAAAGCTAAATCTGGCAATAGGTTGCAGCACTTTTTCTGTAGCTACAGCTGTGTACAATCATCCATGAAGCTCAAATCGGGTCCAGCAGTATAAGCAAACACAGACTGAACACATTCTGTTATTGGGTACTTTTGTATCCTCAACAATGGCCCATGGAAAGGCCTACAGGTAAATGAGCAGGGAAAATGTATGTTTCCTCATATATTTTACGATCAAGTGTTGATCTGGTCCCATGCACAGCGCTGACAGTAGTTATATAATAGAAAAAGTGTTTGGCTCTGTGCTAGGCGTGCTCACCTCATTTCTCTCACTGCTAGCGGTTTTTAGCTGGTGCCATGCTTAGGCGCTCATGTGCAAAACACGTTAACTTTTACTTTCATTCCACTGGACTGGAATCTGATCCTCCCCCGCCTTTTCTCTTAAGCCCTGTAATGTGGCAATAAGACACTTGAGAGCTGTTTCTGACATAATGATTTGATACATAAACTGCATATATAATACATTATTAGCTTGTGTCAGACTTTTAAGTAGGGGGAATGCAGAAAACGTATCATATCCTGGAAGTAAAGATCTTTTATCTCAATTTTGAATCTGACTGAGTGCTATAATAATGTTGTATTCTGGCTGGGCTCTATATCCAGTCCTGTAATATAGCTTCTAATATAGCAACTCTACAGCCTTACCATGTAGTGGTTCAGATCTTTGATGTAGTCTTGCCTTATAGAGATTCAGATGGATCTCTGATGCAAATTTCCTGTCTTGTGGTCAGGGCCTTGACCATGGGAGACCGCTCCTGATTACAGAGAAGGAGCAAACATAACCCATGATCTCCCACACCAAAAATGGCTGGAGAAAGTGCTGTATCGGTGCCAAATCACACAAAACCGTTTCCTCTAAGGGAGGAAAGTCGTTTGGAGCTGCTAATATCAGAAGCAGGCACTTGGCCATGGAAAGAAGTAGCAGGATTTTTGTCCTGGGCTGCCCTGCTTAGATGAAAATGTTTAATTTAGAATGTACTTTTCTGTTTATGACTTTGTTGGCCAAAAGTAGGACCTAACTGAATCTACTGAATTTCCCAGTTTTGTATGTCAATGGTTGTAGATTTAATTTGACTTTGTGTTTACTTTGGCTTAGCAATTTGCCTCGGTTTGAATATTCCAATTCCTACTCAGCTGTACAAAAATCCCTCGTGGTTCTTAAATGACCAGACATGGAAACCACAAACTGAAAAGTTAAATTTAGTCTAACAAAAAGTAATGAACATCATCCATTGAGGGCCCCTGAACAGCACTGAGCAGTTTAGGGTAAATTATGTCTCAGCACACCTGATTCAATTCATGAATGATTTTATAACAAGTTTATGAGCTGAATCTACAAAATTAGATTCAACTAGCTCATGAGACTGTGCCCTACTAAATGTGATACAACGCCCATTAGTGATCTAAGTAATAAGTGATGTGGGGATGTGTACCTGTATATGGGATGTGTTGCTCAGTCTAGTTAGGCATGTTTGTGCAGGTGGTGTGAAGAAGAAAAAAAAACATATGAGACTGTGCCCTTCAAACCAGGCTTTGTGCAGGTTGAACATTACTATAATGTAACTTGTCCACAAATAAATCCATAGAGCATGAAGGAACCAAACTCAATACTGACTAGCATTTACTGAAGTTTTCCACATGCAAATCCAGCTGCTACAGATTAAGAATGTAGCTAGTATTTGAAAATACCGAGGCATTTATAATGTCAGTATATTGGCAACATTTATATTAAATGGAAACCTTATGAGCATATTTTGTTGTATGTGTGTTAATCTATTACTATGTTGTTTCATCCAATAACAGAGTTGCTCGTGTTAGCTAGCTGGCTAGCTTAAGCAGTGAAGATTATTATGTATGAATATGACTTAAAATTCCTCTCAGAAATCCTGTCAAGTTAGCTCATGTTAGTCATCTACCTGTCATTAGCAGTTACGGTTATAAACATTTATGAATATGACTTAATTTTCTTCTCAGAAATCCTGTCAGGTTAGCTCATGTTAGCTAGCTGGCTAGTTTAAGCAGTGAGGATTTTTTATGTATGTATGAATACGACTTAAAATTCCTCTCAAATCCTGTCAAGTTAGCTTATGTTAGCCATCTAGCTGTCATTAGCAGCGACGGTTATAAACATTTATGAATATTAATATTTCTCTCAGAAATCCTGTTAGCTCATGTTAGCTAGCTGACTAAGAAAACCTGAAAATACATTGAGTTTCTTTAAGCTACTCCGGATCAGGAAGGATAATCCAGGCATTAACTCCATGAATAGTGGTTTCCTTTTCACTGCTGCCTATTGTTACCAGTTTAGCTTTACTGCCTCCTTCATCTCTTTTTTTTCTTCTCCTTTACAGAACCTGAGTGGCAGTCGTCACCCTCCCAGATACTCTTATGATCCCTCCATCTTTGCTTTCCGCTCTTTGAGCACTGCCCCTTCATGTAGCCCCCTGCTCTCCAGCGAGGAGCCTCCTTGTGCTTGAGGGATACCACTGGACTTTTGTTCAGAAACGAAACAGCACGGCTTGTTGGACCAACCAATTTCTCACATTAGGACAGGGACAATGTTATTATGCGGTTCTTTTTGCAGGATTCGCCCTAACAAAGTGCCCAAGTTGACCAAACAGGAAGTCCTAGGATGTAGAGGAGGATCAGGGAATTGGGTAATGTTGCCTTGTGCTGTTTTACCCTCTCTGGCTCTCTTACCATATCTCAGGAAAACCCTTTAACGCTTTCTACAATGACAAGGCCATGGCCACTGTACTACGACAGAGCCACAACCAAAAGCTGCATTCTGCTGAAATTGATAGCAGATAAAGCAGCATAATTTGGTAAGTGGTTCTTAGATAACGTCGCACAACTGGCCACTTCTCAATGTTTAGGTACATAGTTATTCCATTGCCATTTGATTACGTGGTATCTTGGCTATTTTTAGATCATGTAGAGGGTCTAAACCGAAAGCTTTGGGTTGTTGCTTTGAGAATGAAATATGATGCATCGTGGTTTGTAATGTGAGGATGGACTTTATGGAAAGAGTGTTTTGTTTTTTTTCACTTGAAAAGGTATTACTACAACTGTTACCTTACACATTATGATACCCTGCAATAGTAATAATCACAGATCAAGGAAATTCATGCTTTTAGGCTTGATCAACAATCTAATTGTAAAATCAATATTAATTGATGTTACTGATTGTGTTTTCTAAGGATCAAGGTTATCTGGTGTCTGCCTTAGTGCTTTCCTGATGTGTACTGTACTTTGACAACAATAAGTAAATAAACAAGGGAATAAAAAGGAACCCTGGTACTAGTCCAGCATTAGACTAAGCATGTGAATCTGTCTGAACCATCACAGGTTTAGGACAGACAGCGTACTCTGTGTAATGTGCCTAAATAGATATACTGGAGCTGCAGTATAGAAGCTCCTATGCCATGTTTGATAGTTATTGACTTTGGTGCTTGGTCCAAAACAATCTCTCATAATGTTTCATTGTAAACCCCCTATGGTTTCGGTTGGCTTCTCCATCCTCCAAAAACGAACATACAACGTTGAAGATGAAACATGGAAAACAGGTTTTGTTTAAAGTATATTGCATACATAGTCACAGTGTAGGTATTGTATTGATTTGTACCTAGCTTTTCACTGAATGTAGCCTACTCTTGTAGGGGTCAATGTTTTGCAAAGCATCGGATAACTACAAGGAACTTTTTGTTACAGGTTCCACAGGTTTAATCTAGTTACCCATTCAAATGTGTACACGTGAAATAAGTGAAGCACACCTACAGGTTGGACAGCACCTACATGTTTGTAACATGTTCGAAGCCTCTAGGCCTTTTTTTTTGTTGCCATATTCCAGTCAGATTAATAAATGTCTCTTGGCTCCAGCTGTGTGGACTTTGTAATACTTACTTTTTGTTTGTCAAGATCACATTTTTGCCTGTAACACAGTTCCTTGAATGTTTTTCAAAACGCACATTCTCGCATTCCCCTATCTGATAACACTTTACCCTCATTTTGTAACACGAGTGCAGCAGAATCTTTTCAGCAGCAGTGTGTGGAGTGCATGACAGATTGTCTTGCTCGAGTTAAGCCTCATGAGAGTGACCACTGCCTTATGTCCTTCAGTGCTTGGGTCAGGATGGGTACACATCCACAGAGCTCAGAGAACTGGTACCAAGAGGAACAGAGAGCAGAGATTTGGGACTACCAGACACTTCCTCATAGGTCTCAATGGCTAATGGTTGTATCTGAGTCTGACTGAGTTTATATATCTCATTGTGTGATGTAATATGAGCATATTTCGATTTGCTTTCTAGGCCCTTATCTAGAGCTCACTAGTATGAGGGTGTACAATGTGATCATGTGTATGGTTTTGTTTTCATTGTGTAGGGTCCAAAAGTCTGAGGCCACTTCCAGGAATTGGTTTATTTAATCAGTTATGTAAAACTAATGCAGTTGGATTAAAGTATTTCTTAAAGATTACAGTACAATTACATGTTTGTTCTTATTGACAGAAAGAATAATGTATAATGTATAGAGGACTGTACTAATTGTCAATATCAGGTGTTGGTTGTTTTCTCATAATAATCAACAGTGTGTGTAAGGAGAATACATGTGCTAACATTTCAATGAAAAATAAGGTTGCACAATTAATCATTCACACAGCAAAAATGTTGTGTATTGGTTTTAAATATTTTATTCTAGAGTAACAAGTATCAGCAAAGTAAAACGCAGGACAGTTTGATTACTGCTGGTAGTGAACTCAGACTTTTGGACCCCACTGTGTGGCGTGTAATGTGCATGAGCCTGGCAGCTATATAAGGTCCATACCCACCCTCGAGCTGCACACTGGTTCCAGCGTGGGCCAATTCCACAGGCCTGCTCGTGCCAGGTCCCAAGCAGCGCGATAAGCTGTGTGCGTGTGTGCGGAGGCTGACGTCAGTACACAGCACTATTGCTAAGCCAGAGGAAACCCAGTCAGGAGTGGCACAATTGAAGTGGATGGGTGACGATATTATGTGTGATAAATATTACCGTTGTGTGAGCAGAGGATGAACATTCTGAAAAAGCAGATATGAATGTGTTTCAGTGCCTTATGTATGATATATTTCAATGTTACAACTGCAGCTGTTAGTAATTAATAATATGGGTAAGTACCATTATCCCTAATATAAACTGCAATCATATCACTGAAAAATCAGTCCCCAAAGCATTCAATACCATTTTTGAGGAAATAAATAAAACAAATATAAAGAAGTCAATATATTGTAAAAAATGTATAATTTCATTGTTTCATTTGTTAAAATAACATTTTTCTTTTAATTATTGCAGATTTTGATCTCAGAAGATTTTTATTTCATAATTGGGCTTTTCTTTTCTTCTCAGTTTCCCTCTTGTATTTAAAGCCAGTGCTATGTATTTCATAATTCCTCTTGTCACTTGTCAGTCAGGACCAATGGGCTGAACCTACTTACAGATTGGCTAATAATTTGCTCTCAATTACTTTTGCCTGAATCTAGTGGTAGCGTCTAACATGACAATGCATACTGACTCCAAAACCATGATTGACCTCAGTGATGCCATAAATATAAATAATTGGGCTGATGAAACAGGTTGAAGCAATTTGACACCTGATGGTATTTTGAGCCACATTCTAAATGGTTGGCTGCCTCTCCGAGGAGTTGAGAGAAGGATTTTCCTCCCACAGTCATATTATGATGATGCTATTTTCCCGGGCTTAAATTTGAAATGGCTGCTGGAAAGCTATATTATTGCCATTTTGGTGGGAGTTGTGGTGCTGGTGCTTCTAAATATATGATCGACCAATGATCTAGTTTGACCCCACTTGTGGTCTTGACTGGCGGGTAACAAAACCACCATAAAAAGAGGAGTTATTCAAAATAAATAGCACTGGTTTTACATTAAAGAGGAAATTGAATGGGTCATTGGGAAATGTTCCATTTTTAAAAAGTCCCTTTATGAAATAAAAATAGTCTTTGAAAAAGGTTGTTTTGAAATCAAAACCTGCAGGAATGAAATTAAAATTTACTATATTATAAAAAAAGTTTAAATAATTCAATTGTATTTCATAATTAGATGATTTTTATTTGATCATTTATTTGTTCAGTTTATTGACTTTTATACTCTTGCCTGCATACCTACAAAGGGCACATACACTATATAGTAGGTGTATTGCTGCACTTATTCGTGTGATTATTTAGCTTAAATTATATTCCAAAGTAACGGCACAGTTTAGTCTTTTTTCCTTCTTCACTTTAACTCATTTTCTGAGTCACTCAACTGGAGGTATGATATTTAACCGATTCAACGAAACTGTTGTCTTATAGGTGGGAATGAGAGTGAGGAGCACTACTGTACAGTCAAGTAAGTGAATTATGATCTATGAAAAGAGAAAAGATGTACAGAATAAAGACTCATATGTAGGTTAAACTGTGGGCACTTAGCAAGATAAGCAAGAATGATCTAGATATTCAAAGAGTCCCCCTACACTAACAATAAATAATAAAAAGAAAGTACTCATTCATTGCCTACATTGATACATTTATTTTACAAAAGAACAGTAATAAAAATACACTTCTCCTCAACATTCTGTCCAGAACAAAGGAACATTTAAATATAGGGCTAAAAGGGAGAAAAAGTAGGAACCAGAGTTGTGAAGTCTGTGGGAGGGCCTAATCTTTCCTTGGACAAAACACACATTCACTCCAACACGCCTCCTCAACACTGAGTCACTCTTCATTAATATCAAGTAAAGGGAACACATACACATAGCACACGCCCCCCTCCTCCCGGTCCAACATACACACACTTACATTTGTGTCACTTGATTCATGGACAGGATGCAGAGCAAGCGTCCAGATGGCTGGTGAATCCACTCGCCCTCGCTCTGGTAAGATAACACAAACCGAACACAGATCCAGCCGGAACACTTGCTGCTCCTGGCTGAGCGGCTTAATAACCTCACCCAGGACACCTAGTGTTACACTGAAGAGTGACCAGTACGGTTGATTGAGTCAGTGCTGGACCTCTATAACCATATTAAGCTGAGTGAGGAGCAGCAGTTGCTAGTTAAAGAACCTACAGAAGACTGCCATACAAATACACCAAGCTGCTCAATAGATAATTATGAGTTCAGTATGGCTGTGGGTGTGCATATCAGAAATCAAAAGTGCTTGACCTGACCATTGTAGAAAACCAGAGATAATGCATGTTCCATTAAATGTATTCCTCTGATTAGATTTTTTGATTTTATAGCATAAATAATGCTTCACTTTTCCCCCTACCAAGTCTTGTTTGGGCTAATTGCCAAATTAGTACTGTATTTCCTTTTGAACATGATCTGTGCCAAAGTGAAGAGATTTATGCTATAATTTTCCCCAGTGTGTGCAATTCTCTAGCCTTTACCTCTGCTTCTACCCCAAACCCATTTCCACTGTGTACTAAGAACACGCAAGGTAAGTGCGAACATGGACGGCAAGTGTGAAATGGTCCACCAAGCCGGAGAATGCATGAAAATGTCCTGCTCACAATCCATCTGCAACGTGCTAGAGTCTCCAAAACCCATCCAAGCTTTTGAGGCAATCGTAGCCGTGTGGGGGTTTTTTTGTGTTTTTTTTATTTTTTAGATTAGGTTAGGCTGGAGCTGCCCTTCCCGTCCACACGGTACAATACGAGCTCGTCTGTCCTGCTCTCAGTAACCATACTTGTCATTAAGATGAGTCCGACCATCACCAGTCTGACCTGTTCAAACGAATAAGAGAAACGGATTTCACACCACAGAACCTTTTCAAATGCTGTTACAGGATAGCAAGCATTCACAGACATGTCTCACATTGTGGGCCTTAATTGGAAGCTAATTAAAAATGTTCAAAGTGAAACTTCTCAATCATAATTAACAGTCAATGTTCCTTGTTAGTTGATTACTCAGTCATTATGGCCATCTGCATTTTTTAAACATGGTCCTCAAATGTTAATGCTCATCTTACTGTGAGGTCATTAAAGACCATATGGTCAATACAATAGTGCAGTGGGGGCCATTAGTTTCTGTATAAGGACAGCTTTAATGTCAATGTGATCAAGGCCCAAATTCACATACCAAGTAAAAATCTGCCAGCTGACTTTCGAAAACAAGAGTTTATCTTATCGTAACTCAGTGGGCTTTGATGTCAATTCTTTGAACAAAATCCCTGAACAAAAATGCATTGTGAATACCTGATTTCCAAAATGGCTGAGAGTTGCAGCTGTGTTATTCAGCCACTTCCCTCTTTTTCTGGCTTCCAGACAGGCATTAGCTCAGGTACTTACCCAGGCTGAAAAAAATTCTGGGCTGGGCATGATTTGTGTCAAATCAGTTTTGAAGAGTTTTCAGATCAAAGAACAGAAATCCCTAACCACTGCACTGAGTATGAATGAATGAAGTTGCATTTGCTGAATGTTAATTGGAGAATGAACATGCATTTGTTTTCCGGATCATCAAAACCTGCATGCAGAGGCCTGCTACAGTACCTGTTGGAGGCACCCACACACAGTAATCAGGGTCATCCTCTGGGTACTGCTTGGACACAGCGCTTGGAGGCTGTGGAGAGAAACGGGGGAACACAAACACACATTTTATACACACACATATAATACACTCTAGTACATAGTGGGCAAAGGCTCATCTGTGAAAAATAAAACACTTCATACGTGCGTCATGAATGCAAAATGTACTTTTTTGTGAGTCACTCTAAAGCAAACATTGCACCAACGCGCTGAAACCTCACAGGACCATTTCTGAGTGTAGGCACAAAGGAAAATGACACTACATACCCTGCTGGGGCCAATCATCTTCTTTCCACTCTTTTTATTAGGTGGGTCTTCCCCTGAAAAGTAAAAAAAAATGTATAATTTTGTGTTTCTTAACATGAATACATTCCCTTCAAAGCACAACCATACCTTGAGGCAGTGAGGGGCAGTCTTCTTTAGGATGAACTGATTTAGCCTTCTCTTTTCCATGTGAAGAAGGCCTCTTTACTGTCTGTCTCTCTGAGTCATGTGTTTTTCCTTTAAAACACAAAATCAACCAGTGGTTACAAATGAAATCATATTAAACAAATGCTTCAGCAGTCTTTTGAAAAAGCCTAACACTGCAGCCTTGTGGTCAAAGTCTGTTACAGCATCTACGGTTTATGACTGATACTGATGTTATTAATCATAAGCCGGATATGTAATAATATACAGGGTGGCTACTCAATGTTGCTTATCATGAATATGTACTCTCCTTTTGATTTGTTTGCTCTTAACATTTTAGTGTAGGGTAGAATAAAGTAAAACATTGACTTATTCTGCTATTATATGAAACTTATGTGCAAAATGGTATCACCCAAATGATCTGGTTTGAGGCAAGCGTGTGATTTTGGCATGCGTCATGCTAATTTATGATCATTTAGGCTTCCATTACTTTTTTGCTACATTTGCCTTTTAACTCTAGTGCAATTTATTATTGTTGTATTGTATTTATTTATTTATTGTATTGCGCTGGCAGATATTCTATATTTGAAGTAAGTGAAATAATAAGAAAGAACATACTAGCATGTAATAGAAATCCTTTGTCCAGCATCAACCTGATGACATTTTCAGTGCATCAATAGTGCTATTAATTAACGATCATTTTACGGTGCTGTAAACTAACCCTAACAAGTGTCGTGTTAAGGCTGTATGCATTAGTTTTAGTTGCACATTGACCTTTAGGGCCCCGTGAACAGGTGTCTTCTGGGTGTTGGCCAGCGCTGGAGGTTTCTGTGCTTCCCGTCTCATCAGGATCCATATCAACCTCTGAAGCGGCTGTGCGCTCTTTCTTCTCATCTTTACTCCCTTTGTCCACTTCACTTTGTTCTTCCCCTTCCTCCTCTTGGTCTTCCTCCTCATCCTCTTCCTCATCTCCTCCAGATGGTAGTTCCTTCATGTTGAAGAGCTCAGGGGGCAGGTTGGGCCTTTTTGGAGGCAACTTCTATTTGTGTGCATGAGAGAGTTTGCATTTAAACACTTAGGAAAAGTTAATAGGGAGTGATGGATGTTGGTCACAGCAGATAGATCAATGGTGATGAATAGGAGAGGAGAATGGAGGATGGTCTCACCCCTATGGTTCCTGTCTTCAGTCTGAATTTGCTGCCACCTTTCATAGCACCAAACAGAGGCAGGACTAACTTTTTGGGGTTCTCTGACTCAGATGATTGATCGGCAGCTCTGAGAGGGAGGACAGGAGATGAGACAGTGAGCTACACATCTCATGCCATGGGGAGATACTTGGTATGTATCGGTATGGGGCAGTATAGATATGATTGGAAAGTTGTGGAGGTCAAATCTGGAGCCATTGAGATTGAATAAGCTAGATGCTTTGGATGAAAAGTAATATGGCAATATAACTCATGCGTGTAACGCTCAGTATGAAAAAAGACAATTTTAGCCACAGGGAGGGAACTAAAGCAGGAATTTTCTATTTCTGATGACAATAATTTAAATCTGTAAATCCCACCGGCTCTGCAATGAGGGCAGCTGCGTGGGTTTGGTTAGCTCGATGAGCTTTCGCAGTCGCTGGTCTTCCTTTTTCAGCTCAGCCACGTGCAGGTGCAGCTTCTTCCTCTGCACTACGTCCAGAGCTGCCTGACTTCGCACGGAGCTCATGAACGCATCCAGAGGGTCATCTGTAGATGAGCTGGAGCCCCCTGGTGGGTTGTTTAAAGACACAAAGCATAAAATTAAGTACACACTCAAACGCACGCACAGGTTACATGCATGTACAGTGAGCAAGAAAGCCTTCAATTAAAAAAGTTCACCTTTTTCAGAAGAACTGAGTGCCTTCTCGGTTTCAGACAGTTCTTTCTCCACTTCAGCTAGCTTAGCAACCTTAAAATGAATAATGATGAGAATAATAAGAAGGAGAAGAAGAAAATTACTTACTAACTAACTATAAATGATAGTACTGGTAATAAAAATAACACCTTTCATACACTAATTTCATACAACAATAATAGTAACTTGTAAAACACCTTTCATACATTAAAAGGCAGCTTTACAGAAATAAACATTACACATGAAAACAATGGTGACACAATCATCACACCTTGTATTTTAACAGCATCACACAGGACCGAATATAATTATTGACAGCTAGTGTTATGGTGCAGTGTGGACAGGCCATTTAATACAGGCTCTTTACCAGCGAGTCGTAGGTCTCAGGTCTCTCCTGGATCTTGCCAGCTTTCTTCATGCGTTCCTTCCGCTTTCTCTCCACAGTACCTGTCCGGTCCAGGAAGGAGTCGTCGTCACTGTCGTAATAGTCGTCGTCCTCCCAGTTTTTCATTTTACGCTTGCGGGAGACTGAAGGGAAGAGACAGCATCAAGAATCTCAATAATGATGTCCTTTTCCTGTATGGTTCTGTGTGTGCACTCATGCATAACCCTGTTGACCAAACATCCTCATATACTGCTACTTATGGTGGTTTATGATCACATGTCATTTGCACAGCCTCAGTCTTCCTCAGCTACACAAACGCATGCTGTCCTGCTGTTCTGTGAAATTAGTGTGTACTGTGTGTAGTTATTTGCACTGACCTGTGCATGCACTTATTATATAGTGCTGCACTACAATGATTTTACTCTTGTTTTACAATGTCATACTATTTGCATTTTATCTCATCCTGTGTACATAAGGATGCTGCCCTGTATTTTGGACCATGGTCCTGGAGGCACAACAACTCGTCCCACTGGATATGTGTGGGATGACAAAACTCACTTGAAAAAGCTGAATTTGTGCAATACATTGCCTGGCTTTTAAGAAAGCATACCTGTTGTCTTGAGCCCTCACCAGCTAAGGAGTTGTTATCAGTATTATCAGATTGGTGCTTGTAGCCACTAACCTGCCTCCTGCCTTAGCAGACCTCGAGCCTCCAGCATGCGGCAAGCCTCCAAACAGCACTGTACAGCCGCCTCCTTTTTTTTACCCGAGTGTGTGACTTCAGCCACCAGCTGCCTGCCCAAAGCATCGTCCACTGGCAACCTGGAGTGTAAAGGAACATCAGTTTTACCCAGACTATCGTCTTGAAGTGGCACAAAACGTTTGCTTTCGGGTCTTTCCTGTCACAGATAGCCTGTAATGTTCTAAGTACTATGTAAGTAATGTATGTTTTACTTAATTCTGCAGAGCCAGGCGCCATGCCCTTTGTCCTCAAATTCAAACTCCAGTTCTTCTCCTGAAATCATAAAGAACGATTATAGTCATATTCAAAAACAAAACACCCATGAGTATTTTGCTAAACATTTGTGACTGTATAGCAAAAGAAACGAACCATCAACACCGCCTACCTTCTCGATCATAGAAGCCTTGCAGGGCCTTTTTAGGATCTTTCAGATAGGCTGCTTCCTGGTCCTCCTGAAACTCGGTGGCAAATGGATTCTCCTCGTTCTCATCCTCCTCTGGGGCTGCTTCCTCTTCTGTTCATTGAACAAAACAAAAAAAAGCCTTAGAAATACACTAATCCAAATACACCTGCGGCCAGTAAGCTAAGCCAGTCAGAATTTTCTGGCCGTAAACCTAAGCTCGTTGCACCAACTGGTCAGAAACTGAATTTTCACTAAGACAGGACCGTTTCTATGGTAACCACCATAACGGCTGGTTCATCGTAGTTTAGATGGGAAAGGGTTATTTCACTCTTAAGAAACAATACGGTTAAATCTAGTACCCTGAAAGATTCATCGGCTTGTCCTTCTGGGGGAAACCCTTAAAGATTCTGTGTAGAACCCTACAACAGCGTGTTTTCCCTCAAGAAAAGGTTTCAAGTAGAACTTCTTTAAAAAGCTAGAACTCTTAACCATCCTTGAAGAACATGGTTTAAATTAGCAAGTTAACTATGGGTAGAGTAGCAACGTGTGCATCAACTAGCAATTTTGCTTAGCCACACAGGCTGCTTAGCAAGTGTTATTGGTACATTTGCTTTCATCTGGATGCACACTGACTTTGGCTGTTGAAACAGGCGTCATGTCCTCTATAAAAATAAATAAATCAGGCTTGGCTAGAACCTATTTAACAGTTAAGACTTGTTGAGACATTATAGCACAGATCATATTTGTTACCCATTCCCCAAGAGCAGCCAGTGTCATCTGAAGAACTTCTTCCATGAGCAACCTTTTCTTCATTCTTCTCCTCCTCCTCCTCCTCCTCCTCGTCATCATCGCAATCATCTAAACCATCTCCCATCATCCTCTTCTCCAGATCTTCTCGCTGCTTTCTGGCCCGCTCTCTCAGCTCCGTTACCGTCAGCTCCGACTCGGCTTCCTCATCCGACTCGGGACCCTGCGAGTAAAGTAAACAGGAGGCATAAGACATGGGGAATGGTGCAATTCTGCTTTTTCTCCAAGGCACGCTTTGAAAGCACGCTCTCTTAACCTGCAGTATGAAGAGCCTTGTGCTTCCTCCGAACTTCAGGACGTGGCCGACCCGAAGCCTCGTGTAAGTCTTGGGGGGAATCTTGCTCTTGTTTACGAAGGTGCCGTGAGTGCTGTCCAGGTCGTAGATGTAGAATCCAAGCTCCTCGCCCATTGCACCGTCCTCGTCTGCTCTTCCGCGATACTGCACCACGGCGTGATGGCGTGATATCGAGGGATGCTCCAGGGAGATGTCACACACAGGTAAACGGCCCACCACAAAGTAACTCTGCTGAGTGAGAGGGACCTTGTCCAGTATGGCCCCATTCTTAAGCAGCTCAAACGAGTAAGGGACGTCTGCCACCCCAGCCCAGGGGGGCTCTGTGTACGGGAGAGGGGGGAATTTACCACTTGGTGGCAGTTGAACTGGTTTTTTAGGTTTGATGTCTGGTGTTGATGTTGCATGAGGCTCCTCACCCACGGCAGCCTGATTCAGATCTTCACACGGGCTGTTAATAGACTGATCATCATCCTTAGGTTCCTTAGGTTCCTTAGGTTCCTTCCCATCGGATGACTCGGGTTTCTGCTGATGTTTCGTGCTCACCCCGCGGTCAGACTCGGGTTTCTGCTGATGTTTCGTGCTCACCCCGCGGTCAGACTCGGGTGCGAGCCTCTGCACACATTTGCTCTTTATCCCCGCTACAGAAGGCGCCGCGAAAGCCGCCGGTTTCTTAAAAGGGTCCGCGCTATACTCGGTCATGTTTGCGGCCAACGCTTTTGGTTCGCCCTTCTCGTTCCCCGGTGCTTCGGAGGCCTCCGTCTCAGTGTCGTTTCCTGCGTTTGAAGCGCCGTCCGACTCCGCCGTTGCGTGCGCGACATCCGCCATTTGTGTTTGGCGTGTCCGTTTAAGTCTTCCGACCTGTTTCCACTGAACATGACAATGGCGTCATGTTCAGGTTAGGTTAAAAAAAGGTTATCTTCAGAAAGCGCTTATTTAAGTTATTATTTTATAATATATTATATATTTATATATATATATTTTTTTTACTATTTACTACAACATTCAACGTATTACTGAAAAAATGAGCAGAGTTTCTCAGCATTAGCGGAAACAATGCCATACGTCCATGGAGCTACACGGAAGCATTTATGCGGCGTACTCCTGTAGTACGGGCGCACTGCGTTCGTGTTGAACCGTTGAGCGTCATTAAACAAACTGCATTTTTATTCACTAACCCCGGAATATTATTGAATTTATGACCTCAGAGTGTCATCTCGGGTAACCGAGCTAGGTAGCAGGCTCAGCGAGACTGCGTTTCTTCACGCCATCCTGGCCCGTAGATGGGGAGGTATGTATGATGTATGGACCTTGCATTAGTTCAAGCTCAAGTGGGGTTTTATTGTCATTTCTCCATATACCTCGTTTACATTGAAATGAAGTGTCGTTTCTACACCACCTATTTCTATTAGTGGAGCCCAACTGGGCTGGTTTATGATCGGAATGCTTTAGGGTTTTGGGCATTTCTCTGCTCCAACACACCTACTAATCCTGCTCAGCATTTGATCAGTTGGATTAAGTGTTAGAACAGGGAAATCGCCACATTGTGCCGGGAATAGGACAAAGTTTAGTGTATGTATGTTGTATATGTTAGGCTTCACGTGTTCAGATGTTTTGATTTGCTTCTGCATGCAAATGTAGCTGTCATGGAATGTTGTAAACCAAATGCCTTAAAAGGACAAATCATTTATGGAGCGCTTTGCTTTTCAGATTGTCATTCCCTCAAGACGCACTGGCAGCAGGTGAAGGTATTTGGTAAAGATGATGCGCTACTGGGGTGAGCTCCCGGTTGCCTCGGCCCCCCCAGGCCGCAGCTCCTTTGATCTTCTGCAGCGCGAATTTCGCCAGGTGGAGATGCAAGACCCTCCTCTGCATCAGCCATCAGCGCGGCGTCCTCGGCCCACCACCATGCTGGACGTTCCCTCTGAGCCCTGCAGCCTCACTATCCACACGGTACAGCTGTGCCAGCATGCCCGGCGCCTCCGGAGTCTAATCACGGCAGCTCAGCTGGGCCAGCAGCCCCCGGGCACTGAGGCTCAGGGTCTTCTCAGACCAGAGGATGGGGACACTTTACCACAGCGGCCGGTCACACCAGCAGCACCGGACGATCTGCTGCCTCTGGACACCAAAGCTTCCCTTGAACCCTTCCAGCTGCGGCACAGCGACCCAGAGAGCGACTTCTACAAGTAAATACAGTTTAGGGACTACCACATGCATGCTGTGTAAGGGGTTAAGCATTGGCAGATCTGTCTGTCTGTACCATTCTGTACTTTAGCCTTTTTTATCTTTTGATTTGTGCTTCTCACAATATCTAGTTTGCCATTTCAGTAGCCCATTTGCCACCTAGGAGATTCAACATAATAAAGTTGATTAAGTAGAATTAACCATGTTTTTTTTCTTCTCCTTGCTTTTTTTCTTACTTCCTCTGTTATCTTTGTTTCCCTTACAGAGGTGAAGGAGAGCCAGTGACGGAGTTGAGCTGGCCCTCGTGTCGTCAGCTCTTATACCAGTCGGTTGCCACAGTGTTGGCGCACGCAGGTTTTGAGTCAGCGATGGAGAGTGTGCTGGAGACACTGACTGACCTGGTGCATGAGCATTATCTACGCCTGACTCTGCTGCTGCGCATGGCCGTGGACCGCGAGGCTCGTCTCGGCTCCACCCCTTTCCCCGACGTGGTGGAGCAGGTCTTCCATGAGGTGGGCGTCGGCAGCGTGCTGGCACTACAGCGCTTCTGGCAGGTCCGCATCAAAGACTACCACAGCTACATGCTCCAGGTAAGGCATCTTAAACGAACTGACACCTCGACGTTCGCTGATGTATATACCCAGTATACCCTTCAGTGTCCTCAGACATTGTCACTTCTACGTGTTTGTACATGGCATTGGTTAACTTGCAGTTGCTGACTAGGTTCTCAGCTTGGATAAGATTGCAACTAGGATTTTTAAATAGGGTTAGTTTTTACACGGAAGAGAAAGCCAGCTTAATAGAATAGAATAGAATAGAATAGAATGCTCTTAACATAGCTAATATAGCTTGCTGGCTTGCAAGTTACATACGCTGCCTATCAGGTCATGTTATGTTATATAACATGTACATATAAATATATACAACTTATTACTGAAAATTTACTTTAGGTCAGTAAGGAGCTCTCAGAAGAGTATGAGAGATTGGTCAACCCAGAGAAGGCTCTGGAGGACTCCAAACTACTCAAAGTGAAGGAGGAACCTATGAGCGATATTGCCTTCCCTCTAAATGAGGAGCCTGAGGGGGAGCTGGCATCAGGAGACCAAGCACTGTCCACTGGGGGACTGGCAATATCAAGTGAAAGACTGGCTGGAGGGCTGGAGGAGGGACACTCGCCTCATACCTCAGGTACTAAAGATGATGCATTCTGTAATGGATGCATGAGAATTTACATGAATTTATATATGGCCTATGACCAATGTGACCTATATGACTTATAACCTATTTGGACTGGATTCATTTTTTAAGGTTGATGTCTGTAATAAAATATTTGCAAACTCTTGCATTCAGATGGCTATAAATTAACACCAAATGAGCGCGTTTCTAACAGCTTCTTTTTATATGAACCTGGATGTTTGCATCACACATGGTCATATGATCACATTACTGGATCATAAATTTATTTATTAAACACTACAGTCATGATATTGTGGCATATGTGAATCTAAAGCAAAGCTGTATACCAGCTGTAGCTGTCATTATAATTGGCAATTTATTCAGCCCTCAGGATTGTGCTCTTTTCAAAACATTTTTTTTTTTTTTTGATTACCTGTATTTTCCTTTTCCTTCAAATTAGCTTCCAGTGAAGACAGTATGCAGACAAAGTGGTACCCATAGCAGCTACATTTTTTAGAGACTCAAATCAGGACTTATCTTATCAGACCACCACTGAGTTCGTTGAAAAACAGTTAGTGCTTTAGGCTGGATTGCTGATCCAGATGGAAATAAAATCAGAGTAGCACCTGTAAAATATTGAATTATCCTAGCTCCCCATGTAAATGTAATCCCATGCGAATAGTGTTTTATATGCACCATTTTATGAGTTTACATAATTGTGTATTACCAGAATTTTAGGAAGTGTAAATGAAACTAGGAAAATGCCATATTAAGACTATATTGCTACCCATTGGGTTTGCAATTTGCCTTGCTATATATAAAAACCCATTTGTGAAGCTGTAATGTGACATAATTCTAAAAATTTTTTATTTGTAGTATCACGTGAAGGCTGTGATTTATCAAAACACGCAGCAAGACTCTGGAACGTCTGTGATTGGTCAATATGCTCCCAAGCGCACACTAAAACGTGCTAATTGGTCAGAAGGCTCATGTGTACAGCATAAATCTTGCAGGCCTAATATTGTGATTACAAATAACAACTGATGTATTGTGCAGCTCTAAATAAGACAAGGGTTGTTTCTAATCTGATGTTTCTTTATATATCAGGTGCGGCAGGAAACGGCTCCCCCTTGTGGCATCTGCCACAGGTGAAGATGGAGCCGCAGGATGGTGAGGAGGGCCAGGTTTCAGGCCATGGCGTTCTCACCGGTGATGTGTTTGAAGAGGGTCCCATGTCCACCATGAGCGAGGCTGGCATGGCTCCATCGCCCGGCGGCTCAGATGCCAGCTATGGCTCTCACTCTCCGGACTCACTGATGGGCACCTCCCCTTTTAACCAGCGGCCGAAGAAACGAATGCGCAAAGTATAACTGCATATTTAAAGACTTGTGGCACAGTCAGGATGATTGGGGTGGGAAATATGTTTTTCTTTTGTAGCATTTTGCATTAGGGCCAGTGGAAATAAATGGAGTTTATGTTGCTATGACTGTGTTTAAATAACTGCGAGAAAGTGAGTATTCCCTAGCAAATGGCTGCTGGTCACCGTTTTATCCACTTACTGTGTTAGACAGTTATTTGTTTATTGTAATGGAGCGATGCAGGAATCACCACATGGGGAATAATTATAGCCGATGTTTGCTTCAAAATGTACAGGTACATCAATCAAGCGGTAATGGCAAATTAATTACAGCACGCATAAATCTGCATATTAAAATAGGCAGGTTATTACAGTACCGGTTCCAGTACTGAACAATTTCTAGTTCAATTCAATTCAATTCAATTTTATTTGTATAGCGCTTTTAACAATGGACATTGTCACAAAGCAGCTTTACAGAA
>JAOUQW010000002.1:17205207-17220041 GCA_028565825.1 Olivaichthys viedmensis
TAAGGGTGAGGGAGGAAGATTCGGTTGATCCTCCTATACGCAGGAGTGTATAAAAAAGAAGCCCTTCACGCAGTTCCTCAGTTCTCCCCGGGGACAACTCCGCTTTATTGTGGTGTCTTTTTGATCCTCAATAAACGTATAGATTATTCTGCTACTCTTGGTGTTGGTGATTGGTTTATTTTTCAGGGCCTGAGGGCAAGTGTCATTTTCACGACAAACCTTTCCCCAAAATACTTTAAATACCAAACAAAACCTCAAAAAACACCTTTAGGTGTGTGGTTTATATTAGATATATTAGATCTACTACATTGCATAAGAGTTTAGTGAATAGAATGATGACTGTTCATAAAATATGACAGGTGACTCCAAACTTTTGAATGCTAGTGTATGTTCATTTGTGCAATAACTTTTAATCCCCTTGAATGAGTGCTTTGCACAAAAAGGTCTGTGACATAAATACCATTGAATTGAAAGACAATATTCTAGACTTTATTCTCAAATAATCATTTAAAAACATAATTTAAAATCCAGTGTGCTTGTGACGATAAACCAGGAGATCACAGGTAGGATCCAATTGCAGTAGCTGTTTATTTTCAAAACACAGGAGAGTTCAAGTTCGTGGTCGTAATACAGGCGAAGAATCCAAAAAGCATGGAATCAATCAGCGGGGCGGAAGTAGCCAAAGGGCGAGACAGATATCCTAAACCCAGCAAAGCAGCAGTTAAAATTTCTGCTCCCGATTCCCTTTTTTACTGCCATTTATGGTATGAATACGTCCATTAAACTGGATTCTTGGCCCCAGGGGATTGACAGCTGGTGAGGTACAGTATATTCAGCAGGAGGTGCTGGGGAAAGCGAATTTCAGCATAAAAGAAAAAATGTATCAGCTGTTAAACTAAGTCACTTCACCTATAGAAGATCAGCTCCCTGCAGATCAAACCACTGATCTGATTTTAGTTCTACTCAATGGATTGGTGACCTCACATCAAATAGTAAAGTTTTAATTCACACAAAAAACTCTATTAGTCGAACTATAATACTGTGAGAAGACCGTGTGGCTGATTTAAGTCTTTTCACAGTGTTACCTAAAAGATTGGACTCCTAGAGTTAGCATTCTTTAAAACTTTATATAACAAAAAGCAGTGTATTAAGAGCAATGTGCAGATTAATTCAGTCTTGAACTGTATTATGTTTTTGTTAGCCTCCAGCCAATTTTCCAAATTGTTGAATGTTTCCCATAACACCCCCTTTAACTGCTAATATTTTTTACATAGCATGCATGGTTTAATAACACAGAAAGCATAACTGACTCAGAAATCCAGTAATAAAAGTGAAACAGCCTGTGAAAGATTTCTGTTTTCTAGTACCAGTACCTCACCAAAGAATATTTCTAATGGCAAACTGTGATCTATGCATCCTCCATGTATTTACAGTTCCCTCCAAAGGTATTAATAGATTAAAGTCAAATGTTTTATTTATTTTTTTGTCACATATTAAGATTAAAGATGAAAAATACAGAATGCCAACAAAAAGTTGCATCATTAATAATAAAAAAATATAGCGTGTACTTGCTATGCTTTTGCTGTGATATTATTTTTGTTACAAATAAATATTATATTCTGTACTTTTGCCACAAAGTATTTTCTACTATTTCTATGTTCTACGTTTCTGAGCAGAGCCTGGTTGTTTCCTTGAAATCCAGTGGCTTCTACTTTTGTCACATTGATTCTTAAATGTCTATTAGTTGATTTCCAGCAAGAATACTTTCATCCACTTTTTAACACAGATTACACAGGACAAGGTCAGCCAGATCTAGACACTATTATAGAAAATATTTTGAATAACGCCGAGGCACAAGTGCAATTAGTAATCATGCTGACATCTTCATTAAATATTTAATATTTATTACTAAGACAGTGGTTTTAGTTACAATTCTATTAGTGCTTCACTTCAATTAAAAAAACTAAAAGCCTCATATAAGACTTTCAGACATTGAACTGACAGATGATAAAACATTTGTTACCCGAGGTTAGATGTTATTTTTTAATTTATAATTCATCAATTAGTTTGATATGCGTTTGTCAGTGCACAGTAGTACTGAAATGTCCGGTTCCTTCTCTCCTGTTGATTTGAGCACGCTAATCTTTCTTGTTTAATTGACAGGCTGACAAAGTGCCATTAAAACCACACACAGTGCTCTGTCACACTTGCCCTTAATAAATGGTCCACAGCACGTTCCATTGAGGCTTTGAAAAAACTTGCTGTTAATGGCCCTCATTGTGTGTTTGCTTTGGGCTACAGGGTCAGGGTGGTAAACATCCTCAGAAGAATTCATCTATTTTTTTTCTTTCAAATTGTGATCATTGTTGCCATGGATAAATGGTTAACAGTTTAATAAGTAACCCTGAAACCAAGGCCTCATCCTCACTTCACTATACTGCAGCCTTGATTATTCAAATATGTCTCACTAGAGAAATGTTGCAGGGTTAGATAAAAATGGATAGTATTTAATATGCTATGCTAGCCTGTAATCCAGCGACATTAGGATGATATATGAAGTAAAATATTGGAATTCATGATATAATAACGAGAGAGGAAACCTGACACAGGCAGTTGGTCACAGTGTCACTTTCTTCAGGGTTCCACAATCCTTAAAAACTGGGCTTCAGCATGTCCCCAATTAATGTCACAGGCTGGCACAGTGTGGCATTCTGCAGTTAGAATAATCACTGCCAATGAACTCCAGCAAGTGTCTGACAGCCCAGGACAACTGGAGAAACTCCAGTGACAAGTAAGTTAAAAATTATTCAAACTATGGACAAAAAAGTCTGCTCTGCTGAAAGAATCATGACAGCTCTCTGGATGTCTAGATTAATATCTAGACATCCAGACACGACACATGTTCATTACTCATGAGGTTTAATGTTCATGTTGTTTGACAGTTCTTACATTTGTTTGTGTCATTTCCCTTTGTGTGCCAGGCGTTGTTTATTAAAGGCGTCCTATTGTGTACTGAGGTCTCTAAAATTGCTGTAAGATGGCAAATAGGTAAGGAGTGACTAGAGGATTGCACTGAGATGCTGCTGCTGGAGAAATAGGCTTATGTTACTGCCATGGATAAAAGCTTTTGGTAATGAAGTCAAAGTCTGTCCAGAAATAACAATTGTTCTCATATTTATTGCCCCTTAAATTTCCATTTTGTCCAAATGCTGTGCTGTAGTTGTGGGATATCTCTTTGCACTTACCTTGTTTATGTAGGGGAATTTTACACCTAAAATCCTTTGAATAGAGCCTCACATTCATGGTGAATGATTGAGGAGTCAAGCTTGGAACACAATTCTACATTTTACATAGTACACAAAGGGTAAAATTATCGATGCTTTAAGATCTTTTCATCAATTAAAAGGTCAAGTAGGATTATATTGCGACAAAACTTGGTAACTTGTGTAGCATTAAATATCCTGATTTTCTGACTTGATCATCAGAATTTCGGCATTTGTACAATTTCTGGTTTTCCAACCAGTCCATTTAAGTTCTCTAGAAATGGAGTAATGAAATAAAGTTCTACAGTAACATACTCTATGATAAAGCAAAATTCTCAGTGTATTTCCCATAGTTTGATATACAGCAATGCACAGTATAACACTTCTGTTATTATGTTAGTGTCAAATTTACATACATTTCTAACAGTGTTTATGTACCTCCTTTGCAGTCTTGAATGAAGCACTTCAACCACATGTGCTCTAGTATCAGTTGCCTTTTCTCATTGTATTTCCCATTACTAGAGTTGTAAATCTGAGTGTAAAATGAGCATAGTCTAATTGTCAGGAAACACACACACACGGGTTAAGATGCAAGTACAAATTTAATAAACACAGGGCAGACAAAGCAGAAGGGTGAGGCATAAATCAGAGTTGATATCCAGGCAAGGGTCAGGCGATGTGCGAACAGGATCAAATGGGGCTTAGACAAAGTCGGAAATGTGCGTCAAAACAGAATTGGTAAATATAGGTCAGGCGCTACCGGGAACCCACTCAGAAATGTCACTAGCACACTAGGCCCAAGACTTCAAAGGGGTTGTGCTTTTGGCTGGGTATATATAGAGGGAGAGATAATGGGAAACAGGTGTGCATGATTAGACCCTGGGTGACTGAAAAGGAGGAAGTGGATCAGGTAACGGATCATGTGACTCAGGGGTGCATGGAGCATTCTAGGAAATGGAGTCCTGGTTGACGGGAACAGATGTGACATTTCACTTGATAACACTGATTTCACTGATCGTGTTGTTATTCGCCAGTTTCATCTTTGGTGTAGTATACGTATATACAGTCAAACTCACATCTGATCAGATTTGTTATTTCCATTATCAGTATAATCAATAATGTCAGTAAAAATAATACTAATACAGATATATAAAATGTTTTGTGTGCTCCTTTGATGGCAGTTTTAAGGCTATTAAATGTCCATAAACAGCTTCAAGCTAAAGTTGACTAAAGACGTCCATGGACATCCATTATTTGGCCAGCCTGGTCAATGCCTTAAACTGGCCCATACAAAGACATTGTTATGGGTTCATCTGGTTGGTACTGGTCTACTTTGATCAAAGCCCAAAAAACATGTTATTTTTATACAGTATATACCACAACAATAGTCTTTTCTTTGTCCAAAAAAAAAGGTATAGAAAACTGTAACTCTGAATTTTGGATGTTTCATTAACATTTGAGAATTCTTTTACATCTTTTAAACAGGGAATGCTTTCCAGATGCTGTTTTATGTCCAATGCTAAGAAACTCTCAAAGCCTGAATCCTCCACATTCCTAATTCTGATAAAAAATTTTCATACCATGTTTTTTTTCTCCTAATATTTTAAAATTTTCTCAAACCATTACAACTTTATTTTTTATATTTTTATTTACACAGATGACTCTAAAACACTGATGTACTCTTATTTTGTTGACTCAGTAGCTTTTATCTACATGACTGAAGCTGATTCGTCAATGATGCTTCAATCACTACGCAGTTCACGGTCATATGACAGTATCATTAATCAGACATGAAACTTTGTCATTCACGTTGCTAAAATCTTGTTTCTATGCAATGTGTAGAAACCTGTAGAACCTGTGTAGAAATTGTGTGGTTGATCTTCTGTTTGGACCTCTCTCTTTGTTAGATAATATATGCAGAGATGAAGCATTTCATTGTCTAATCTTTTTATTTATTCATATTTTTTTCAAGTGTCAATTAAAGTCCTTCTTTAGCTATACTACTAGTAGCTAGACTACTATATTCTGGTCTGCATACAAAAACATAATATAAATACATAAAATGTATCAAACATTTTGATTGAAAAACAGCTGGTTACTCCACTAATGCACAGATGACCAAATTGTTATTTCGACCTTTCTGTTAGTGTTGATGCAAGTCACAGAAATGCTCAAGGAGGAAGAAAGCCACAGTGAACCTGAGGCCGGCAAAGTAAAAATTAAACAGCGTAAGTGCCTCTAAACAGAGGCAGTGAAAGTGTGCTGTTTATTAAAAAAACAATTATGTCAATTGAACCACTGTTGTTCAATTGGAAACTGTTTCTTCAAATGCTATGGACAAAACTTTAAGATATATTTTAATAGTCCAGCTAGCTTTTGTGGACCCTCACACTGGGAGTTTTTTTTGCTTGGTAAAAGTAGTTTTGCATGTTAGCAAAACAGGGGTTACAAAAGAGCATATGTCATGAAAATTTTACGTTTTTGATATGCATATTGTATAGTACTGTGCCTAATTAAACACCTCCCACTTGTAATTTCAATGCAAGCAAATCTCAGAGGAGGGATGTGTCAAGCTCACATTAATTCATCATTTAATAAATAAAACTCAGAAGCATTGCATCTTTGGTGAAGACTCCTGCTCCCAACAAATCTGAACCATCTGCCATAATCCCTAAAGTAATTAAAACAATACAGTCCTAATGAAAATATATAAATAAAACTTCCTCATTCCATCTGGTTGATGCACAGTATGTAAGAGAGGCAAAGTCATGTGCTGTCCTTAATCTGCACCGATTTACATGTATGTGTGGTTGCAGTTTCACCAGCAGGATGTCTCTGAAGGTGTTCTACTGTATCTCTTTCCATGAGCGTTTAACTTTTTGTTGCTTGTACTACTCATACTTCAACTCATAGTCAAGTAAAGGGAATCCGGTGATGCTGATATAAATAAATGCATGACAGAATATTTGTAATTATACAGTTAATTACAACAAGAACAATTACCTTGCTGGCCATTTGATGGCACAAACATTAGTTCACAACTGCAAGTATTCTGAAAACTGCCAGCTAAAATGGAGAGGGTTGGAGCAAAGTTGTTTCGACACTTACACTGGAGCTTGTAGAATCTGACCAGGGGCTAAAAAAATTAGACCTCAAGGCTCTGGCCCCACTGATGATTCTCTATTGCCATTGTATGTTAATTGCCTTCTTGCTTAGGGGTTTTGCGATGCAACCACCGATAAACATATCAAGACGTGCAGACATGTTGGACAATATCCCCACTTTCCCTGGAGCTGTTGTTCAACTGGCTGGTAAACAGTGCTTTTAAAGACTCCACTAATTTCGGCTACAAGACTATGATCATAAATCTTCACAAGGACAGTGTTTGGGGAACGGATGAGCTGTGACAGCTATCAGTGCATTTAACAAGTCACTGAGTGAAGTATATGTGGGACAAAATGAAGGTTTAGAAAGCTGGTTTGTTATTCAATCGGTTCAGGTTATTGTAAAAATGCCACAAGAACAGATCCATTAGTGGGGATTTGTTTACTGGCCTGGCCAGCATGTAACATCTCTGCAAATGGATGTGACATCTCTGCAATATTGAACTACTATCACAAATCTGTCAATCCATTTTTGTTGCCTATAGAGTATGAATGTAACAAAAGTATAAATCAGCCAAAGGTTTTGTTCATTTATACAGGAATACATCATTAAAAGCATATCCAGAAATTTTTACATCCAGCTGTTAAATTTCCATATCAAGGCTCATTAACTCTCAACTTCTGCAACACTAAAATCAACCAGAAGGGTTCAGCTTATTGGGTAAATAAGGATTAAGATATATGTAGTTGTTAATTTTGTTTCACAGATTGTAATACATATATGTATATATATATGTATTGTAATATGTAAGGGTCAGAGGTTTTTCCTCTTTCACCTAGTATTCGGTTACCGTGACAGTTACATTGATGTGCACAATAAAGGTTTTATTCTTATAACACTTCTGTAAT
The DNA here is from genome assembly GCA_028565825.1 of Olivaichthys viedmensis. Taxonomy (NCBI): domain Eukaryota; kingdom Metazoa; phylum Chordata; class Actinopteri; order Siluriformes; family Diplomystidae; genus Olivaichthys; species Olivaichthys viedmensis. The sequence continues at coordinate 17,212,484 of JAOUQW010000002.1, forward strand.
ACTCAACATTATTTAAGCTATCCAGTTGAGGCATGGGCTACAGGGGGCCCAAATATTACAAATGAAAGGATCCTAAAGCTGTTCAGATGACACTAAACAAGTTGGAGGCAGTTTTAAAGACAAAGGGTTGGCAAAGTCATTAAAAAGGAAAATGCAAACTTTTGAACTGATATTTAGTTTTTTTCTCTCACTATTAATATCTTAACATTCACTATTTGACCATTTTTGTTACTTGTATAACAAAGGAACATCTGTGAAACCTAACACATCAAGTGTCTTGTTGGTATATAAATGACATTTTTTGGCCCTTTTTTGTCCTCAGGGAATGCAAACTTTGGCACCCAACTGCAATTGACATTATTTAATCTGACTGAAGGACAGTAGAAATGAATCAATACTTCAGTGTTTGGCATACATTTAAAGTGTGCTTCTGATTTACCAAATTAATTTGCATATAATGAGAACTACATTACACCCTACAATCTATATGTTTTGTTGTCGTAATAACTTGTTTACAAAATTGAGGTAAAGTGATGGAAGGAGGTAAATATGATTTAGATTGCAGGTAGGGCAGTTAATGTAATTAACAGGAAAACGTGAAATACCTTTCTGAACACTAATCAACAACCCAATTCCCAATGCAACATTGTTCTGACATCTCTGTTAATACAGTCACTTAAGACTGCAGACCTTCACTACTTTAATTAACAGGGCCCACTACCCTGTCCCTCTTCACATCTCTCAGTCTGGGTTTGAAGTACCTGCAACACACTTCGGTTTAATTGCCTGTTAATGGGGAAGATCCTCGCAAAACTTGATTTCGACCTGAGGGTTTCCACTTCATCTTCAGAAGAGCGTGCAGTCAGACTGCCAATCAACAGGTTGGTACCAATTTTCAGGTCCCGGTTGTGCATAGCAATCAGAGAAGGCACACTTCAGACCATATTTCATGCAGTTTTTGGGTTTCCTTGTTTCTAAGCTAAACTTAGCTGAATGCTGGTGCTGTTCTTTTCATTTTACCAACTGCTTTTTGCTGTAACTTCAGCTGTCTAGCCAATGCAACGCAATTAGACGAATGCATACAGCAGTTTAATTTGTCACGTTACAAAGGTTTTACATTTTTTATGCTTGATTTTGATGAATTTTATTACCAATTATTTCTGAGAATGCTTAAATGATCCATTCACATTTTTGCCTTGATATTCATATTTTTGCCTTGATATTTAAATTTTTGCTTTGATATTGCCTTGATATATTTGTTTTCCCATCCATATTCTCTACGCCTGTGCCTATTGTGCTAGAATGCACTGACAAAGATTCCAGTATAGTCCTATGATAGTTTATGTACTATTTACTTGATACTGGTAACACTGATATTAATGTATTATAGTAGATAATGTTATCTTGTGTATGGAATGGGATCTTTATTAAGTTAACATTGTCCAATCTGGGTATATGCCTGGATATATGCTACTCTCCTACTTCTCTGCATGGATACATTTATGACTTATCGACATAGACAACTTCTTCCTTTATGTAATATGAATGCCTCTGAATGAGAGACAGAACTGTTGTATAAAAATGTAAAATAATCAATGTGTTTTTTGTAACAAAAGCCATACATGTCTAACATGAGTTTGAATATCACCTATGAATTCACTGTCATTAGTAAGCTTCACTATTGTGCCATAGAAAGCCCTGAGATAAAACGCTTAAACATAAGTGCTAATACTCCGGGGAGCGAGTCCTCTGGTAGTGCGGGGTGGTACTGCACCCTTGGTTGGGTTCAGCCGTGACAAAAACCAAGGTTAGTTGCGAAACCGAGAGTTCTGTTTTGTATTCCACCTCTCAGGATGCTGTGTTAAAACAAGTGTGTTGCACTTAGTATTTTAATTCTTACAACCACTGCGTTGTAACAGAAGCTGAAAAAGTTGAGATCAAAGCTGCACATTTTAAGTCGTCCTGGCATCCTTTGGAAATCCAATATCACACCCTTACATTTCCAGGGTCCCAGTGGAAGCAGAAGGTCTATCTAAATTAATTAGACTGAAAATAGAGGGTCTTTAAAAGAACAATAAACCCCTTCTATTCAAATAAACTTCATTGAATAGGGTTCTAGGCTGGCTGAAAAAGAGCTGACTGTGACATATAGAAAAGAGCAAAGTCAGCAGCTCACACCATTACGAGAGCTCAAACCCTCAATCTAATAAATAGTAGCTACTCTACAAACTAATTTTCTGTCATTTGGAGGTGACTTGCTTCACTATTCTGATTCTCTAATGTCACTGTGGCACCATATATTTGACACCACGTCCCAAACAGCAATTCAATGTTTCATCAGAAATCCTATTTTCTTCTCAACAACCACACCTACAACTCAGTATCCCCAGTTTCTCATTTGTTATTGTATAATTCACAATGTGAGCTATAGTGGTAAGGACACTTACAAGTGGAAATGTTCTCTACATCAGAGGATGTCTCAAAAGAAACTCAATCACAAAGTGACAAAAGAATGAACAGAAGCTCATGGGAGAAAATCTCAGTGCCAAGCCATGGCAGGAATCAATCAAGAACAATCAACCTCTAAAGAGCTTGTAGGCATATTGGGGGCTAAAGTGTTGATAAAGTTTTTTCTCAGTTAGCTTTAACTGAAACTCCAGTTCTTTCTAATGAGCATTTATCAGCTATAGGCAAGGCTTGATGAGAGCAAAGTAACTGTCTCTCTCCGTCACTTTCTCCCTCTCTCTGAGGGCTGCACCTAGAAAACTTTTGGCTGCAAAAAGCTGGGTATTAAAAGATGGACCAGGCTCAGGCAATTTGCCTTGGTACAAGCCCAAATTGCACTCAGGCAGTTTGAAGAAGTGTCTGTTACTAGGAGACAGAAAAATACTGATAGAGGAGAGGAGCATAATGTTAATATTTTGATTAACCTGGCAGGGGAGAAACAGTACAGATGGGCCTTGGTTTTATTTAATAAGTGCCCATTTGTGCTTATATTTGTTTATTTGTGTCACAAACTAGTTCTTATTCTAATCATACTTCCCGCGCCGCTTGCCATGATTACTGGCACCTGTCTGCCATTTACTATATGTTAAGTATAATGAACCAAGTAATGAATAGTTTCTTTTATGTCCTGGCACCTTTCTTTAAATAAGCCTTTTAACATGAAATACCACTTTCAGACCATGACTTACATGTAAAAGGTTTATTATCAGTTAAAAGATTACAGTTGTTCGATAATGGAGTTCAGTGAGTTTGGGGAACCGCCGATATTCTTCTCAACCTCAAACCGTATTTAGCAAACTATATACAGTAGGGTTATGCCTTTTAGACTGTCATTGAGGAAGTCCACTAAATGTAGTGTTTGAGGCTTCACCAGATCCCTTTTGAATCTGTTCTCATGCAAATTCTCAGAGATTTTATTTGAAATGCAGAATTCCATTTTGAAGTTAGGAAAAAAAGTCTTCCATTCTCTTTCGTTCAATACAATGTTGATATTTTTATATTTTTATTTTATTATCTTAGAGAAATACAGAGATTTAAATTCATAGGAAAAAAGTAAAGGAAAAAAAGGAAGCAATTGTTCTACCTTGGATTGTCAAATTTAGTGGTGCCCAACTTTTAATATTACCAAAAGTCAACATGTTATTCTATTTTCCGATATCGTCGCTGTCCGATGAAAAACACGTATCTCCACTTTGTGCGGTTTTTACTTTGTTCCATATATGAAATGTGGGCAAAAACCTATATCTACCCATAGCAGTTGACATCTAAATGACCAATGAAAAGCTGATCAATCACACTGTCTATTTAACTAGTATGTCCATTGGATGCCAGAAGTGTCCGTCAAAACCGCGTATCTCCCCTCCCCCGAGAGAGCCCCGAGACCAGACACAGCGAACGTGTACAACACCTGCTCGCGGTCACGGACCTCTCTCAATGTAAAGGAAACTGTGCAGCTCTAGGAAATCATGTCTGTAATTAATCTCATGTTACTTTGTTCGTATGGAGAAATAGATCTAAATATACCAGGTAAGGATGCGCTGCCATGGTTAATGCCCTAACCGTATTTGGCACAGCTAACACTGAAAAAAGGGTGTGCAGGACCAGTGAATTTAGATATATTGTCACATCACAGTTTGCACAGGGATAAAAAAGTATAAAAGCAATCAGTTACTATTAAATAAAAACGCCCTAATGCACGGTGTTGCGAGAATAACACCTAGCACATTATACTAAACCCGTAAATAAAAACAGAAATTAATGCTCCACGCCTGTGTGTGCTTGACACGCAAGCAGCACGTAAAATGAAAAGGTAGCGGCGTTACGCGCGTGCAGCGTCGGTTCCCGAGGTACCCGATTTGTGTCCATTGTAGTTAAGACATTTAATAGAGTTTTAGTGAACGTTATTGGAAATGTACTATCTCTCTTTGTCCCGCGAGTTTAATATATGCCCTCCCGCATGAAAGTAAAAACCGCCTGCTCCCACGACTTTTATGTTTTATCCCAGTTTGATGCACACCTTTAACCTAGACTAAGTTAGGTTGGAAAAATGAACTGTTGTAAAGTGACAGTCCTGTTAATGGCTTTTCCTTTACTCACGGGTATATGATTCACAGTTACACCGAAACCCACCTGTGGAAGAGTCAACTCGCATGTCAGATATTAGAACTCTCAATATAAAATCTCAAGATGAATTAAATATGCTTATTTTGATCAAAAATAGCAATACTGCTCTCTGCTATGAGAGTGCTACATCTCTAATGTCAAAACTTATTCACACCGACTGCATTTCAGGAATATAAATAGCAGACTCATAAGTTAACAGTGACTCATGACTCGTTAGAATCCATCATAAGAAAACCGCGCACGTGCGTTTTTTCTGTCTACAATCCACGCAAGTCAATTTTAAATTTAAAATTATACACTGACGACATTATAAAGATCATTTTTTATGTCTGAGCTGAAATGTGTCTAAATTCAGTTATTTTGGATTTATTTTGTATGATATTCTCTATGAAAGTGTTTTTTCGTGTTCCTGAAAAATTAGATTTTTGGAGATACGTGTTTTTTATTGGACAGCGACAAAAAGACAAATGCCTGTAGCAAAGCCAGAATTGATGCTAATTGCTCTAATGTTTTTAATTTCCTCCATTGTAGGACAGAGTAATTCTAACTGTGCAAGACTGTCTTGTCTTTTTGCAAGTCTTGATAAAACTCAATAAACACTGATGTTGATTAGATAGAAGAAGTCACACAAATTACTATTCTGCCATACACCGTAGCCAGTGTACAATAGTTTAATTGCAGACATGTACAGCTCAAGGTTAGATTGAAAAAGCAAAGAGAAGTTAATTTCATTAGCAGCCTTCAGTCAAATGAAATATCAGATTGATGAGAGTGATTTAGTTCTATAAGTAAATTGCAAAGGGTTTGAGACATAGCTAAGTGGAATGTCTTCTAACAACACAATACCGGCTAATTTGAGAATTGCTAATTTTTTAACAATCAGGTTAAAAAAAAACTCAGCTCTTTTTCCCAAACAGCCTTTGTGTTACTCAAAGTAATAAATCGTCAAAATCGTCCAACAAGCAATGCTGTTTTCCTTGCCTTTTTTATTCCTTCTATACAATTGTTTTTGTACTTTTTTAGTGCAGAAAGATGGAATGATTTAAAAAAGGCATTTTGACTAAGCATGTCAGAAGCTAGCCAACCATTGCAGGGGTGTTAATGAACTCATTATTTAGCCGGGAAGCATGCCTCAACAACCTCGCCTGTCCTCTGACATAACCCTTTGAGCAAGTAGAAAATATATATAAAACTGAAGGTGCTACTATCTATCTGGTGTCATTAATCATTCTCCAGTCCTAAACAAACATCACTGCATAGACTGCTGTCAACTAGAAGGTCTCTGTTGGGGACATTGCACATGAAGGATTAGTTGCTGGTTTAGAGCTCTGTCAGCAATAATTGTTATTCATCAAAGAATACAAACTAAATTCATGAATAAAACAAAGGTTTCCAATCCTGGGAACTGCATGCTTTGTGTTTTCCCTTAATATAAAACACCTGATCAACTCAGAATTAAGTCTTTTATAAGCTTGGTCAGGTATAATAAATGTGCACACCAGGAGTGAGGTTTAGAACCACTGAAATAAATAATGTCTTATATAAATTAAGTATTATATATGTTGCTAACTATATGTGTGAGTGTGTCTTACCCCAATTATTCATATGATATATCCAGATGCACCCAAGTTTCAGATTAATCACACAATATTCTACTCCTGGGAGGGGAATCCAGTGAATATCACTTGTGATAGTATTTCCAATCCCCTGGCCACAATGCTGTGGAAACGAGAACGGTTCACCATCTCCAGTGAATGGACCAGCAATACACGTGTTCATACAGCAGAGGGGAGATCAATACTAGAGGTAATTTAAAAAATTCAAGTTCAAAAATGTTTAAGTGGTGCCATTTATTAAAAGTTTTGTAAGGTTGTTGTAACCTGTAAAATGTACTAGAATGATGGCAAATGCATAGGGTCTCATGATTTCAGCTTCATAGGAATTCTGACAATTTGGGGGTGGAGTTAGTTGTAATCGTTTTTCCAACCGGAGAAATTCTTACAAATTAGAATGAGAAATTTAATTTAATGCAAATAAAGTTGTAAAAAAAAGATACATACACTAACCCTGCCCCTAACCCTAACCTTAACAATCTTCACATGAATTAAGTCAGGAGATTTGTTACAAATTTGCTAGTGCGAGACTATGTTAAGCTTTTCATGTCGAATCTATCAAAATTGGTCTGCTACTAATTAAAACAAATTCTTGATGATTTTTAATTAAATACTGGATGCTACACTGAAACCTCTTTTGATAAGTTAAATGCATTCCTGCCATTGATAGTTTAATTGTTATCATATTTGTTAGATACATTTATTAAAGTCATTTCATGAGTTACTCATGCTCAACCCTCCTACTTTATAATGACTTTGAGAAGCTTTAGAAGTTTTTGTCCATTAATTTTGAACAGTCTTTTTTCTCGCCCATGGTTTTCTGTTTGTGAACAGGTCATCCCGATGTCCGACAGGGACTTTGGCCGCTACAATTGCACAGCCAGGAACAACATTGGTACCCGATATCAGGAGTTTATTTTAGCACAGGCAGGTGTGTGTTTATCCACAATACCATTGTGTGAGGTTTTTTAAGAGAGGAGGTTCTTGAAAGGCTAGCTTGTCCCAGCCAGAAGCTCTCCTTCTCTTATCTGCGATTGTCTGCGATTGTCTGCTCATATCTCAGTGCAGCCTGATGACATACTTTGCAAGTTGTATTGACCCCAATCACAACTAATGGATGTGGAAGTAGTGGTATATACTGTCTATATATGTGTGTATATATGTGTGGGTATGTATATATGTATATATATATATATATACACATACATATATATATATATATATATATATATATATATGTATATGTATGTGTGTGTATATATATATATATATACAGTCAAGCCGGAAAGTCTGCACACCCCTTTTACCTTCTTCAC
>JAOUQW010000002.1:17237366-17251445 GCA_028565825.1 Olivaichthys viedmensis
ATGATTTGGTGGTAAACAATAATGATGGGAAAATGTTACAGTACATTCATTTCCATTTTCAGTCAAACAGCCGTGCAATAACACATTATTACCTTTTTGGTGTCAGAAAATAAATCCTGTAAATGTGAATTTAATCTACAATTAACACATAAGCCTCCAACACTAAGTCTAATAGTTTTATCACTAATTTATGCAAATGAACTCCACTTGCATGAAACAGCTGTAACGTACTGGCTTGATGAAATTGGATGAATGGAATTAGCATCAGGGTGAAAAACAAAAGTTCAATATTACACATGAAATATTTACAGATTTCATACTGTATTTTTCTGTTACTGTGATTTTCTGTTAAATACATTTTCCCCATCACTATTGTTTACCACCAAATAATGAACAATAAGTACTGGATGACCATTTGATTGAACACTGAATAAACAAAAGGGTGCTCTCTGACTTTTGCACAGTACTCTATATTACTCATTTATTTTCCTTTTATTTAAGTTTTTAGCTCTAAGGGATTTGACCTCACTTCACAGTATGTTTCATGCATTTATTTTATCCTCCTTGCATTGTGTTATGGAGTTTATGTGCTTTTATTATGCCCCATTGTTTATATGTCATGATTTTAATTATTTTACATATTTATAGCTTGAAATATTTTGTTGTTTTAAATGTGCTTTTAAAGTACAATTAACTTGCTAATGCTGAATTAGTGACTCAAATAGCCAGAGGTTATACATGCAGTTACACTACACAGTTTTGTACTGCCAATAAGGCATATCTAGTCACGATAGTTATATTCATAATATCAAGGAAACTTCAAAATATTGTTTCAGCATTGTTTTAGGCAGCTTTTGTGTGCCAGTCTAGCCCATCATATGGACAGCTGTCTTCTCAGGTCCTTTATTCTGGACAAATTTGAAGAAGTCCTTCTCGGTGATGGCTATACATTAGTCTGTTCACCAGACAAAAGTTCCATGAAATTGTGAAAAAACATGGCGGTCAGAACGGTTTTCCTTACTGTTCTGATTCTTGTCATATTTGTTTTCGAAGATTAACAGAAGCCATTTCCATGGTTACATTTAGCTAGCTAGTGTAACACAAGCTGACAGGCAGCATATGGAACATGCTTGCTAGCATTAGTTAGTTAGCTAGCCAGCTATGTTAGTCCACTAGAGTTAACTCTGTTTAAAAGGCAGAGCTGTGTTTCTATCTGAGCTAAGAAGTAAGCGACTGCAAATAAATGCTAATGAGGCATATCCTAAATCCTCAATGAGACGGTTAAAATGCTTAGTAATGAGAACAAAACAGGGTTAAACGTAGACGTTTAATTATTTAAATACAATATCATGATAATATCATGAACCACAATGAAAACTTGAACATGAAACGGTAATTCGAATGCATTGTTTTTCCGCAATGTGATGTATTTCCACGTGAAATGGCATATTTGGGGGATTTTGGTTTTATCCATCGGGATTTCATTGGCTTGTGAAAAGTCAATCGATATGGCTGCGAGCGCAAGCTAACTCGGGGTTTTTGTTTTTTTTAATTAAAAAAAAATCATTTGTCCCGTCCGCAATTTTAAAGTGACGTAGTTAAAAAATCAGAGGCCATCTAGAGGCAGGAAAAAGTCGATGCATTTTAGTGAAAGACTACGGACAAAGAAGGATTTTGTTATTTAAGTGTGATGAATCGAGCACAATCTAATCAAGGACACGAGCTAACAAGATAAACAAAAAGGTCAGTTTTGATTTCAGGTTGTCTTTAAAGTGTAAACTTAGGCATGTAGTTTACACAATAGTACACTTGCAGCTATAAGCTTCCATTACTGGTTAGCTACATTGCCCTCGTAGCGCCAGTGCAAAACTTTCACCAGACTTTTCACCAGACATGTCTCGGCGAATCGACTACATTGTGGACATTTCATTTTAGGCCGAAGTTTTTATCGTGATATGAAAATTGAGTGTCAGCAACATGCTTACTGTGGCATTCAGTGCCAAAACTGAAAGGGTTTGATAATTCTAGGAGCTGCACTCTGTTTTAAAAAATGCACATGGAAACATCAGTGTATGAGTTATGAGCAAACGTCTGCTTTCGAAAAGCTGGTTCAGGTGACATGTCAGGTTTTAAATCATCTCTCCCTTAGAGGAAAAGGAAAGGACACACACACACACACACACACACATATATATATACACAAAAGAGAGATATGGACCCCAGAGGACGTAATGTAAGACTAGGGGCGCTGTGATGTGCCATTCGCATGCTGTCCGAGGCGACTAATGCATGATGTCACGTCTGTGCGTAGCGTCCCCATAAAAATCAACCTAATTCAATTTCCAGGTCATAAAAGAGAGGGGCTCGTGCACATGCGACCCTTTTAGGACCAAACCACAAGCGGAGAGAGAGACAGAAACGCAGAGAGAGCCGCCTTCTCCTTTCCAAATGAGATTCACAGCCATACTACTCACATAAAGGCAGATTTTGTTATTTTATTATTCTCCGAGTTGATTGCACATAACCGCGTTAAGGCCAAGAGCCGCAGCTCGCAAATTCCATCATTGAAAATAAGGGACAGAGAGATTGTGTGTGTGTATATGTGTGTATTTGTGTGTGGGTGTGTTGGTTCGCTGGGACGCAGAACAGCAACTCAAGAGTAAATAACAGAAGCTGATGTAATGTCTAAGGACACAGCGCAGCGAGAATTAGCCAAATGCAGAGAGACAGACGGAGAGACAAACGAAGTTACAATCTAACATGACTCACTCGTCGCTGTCCTGACAAACCTCTACACAACGGACGAAGAGACAGAGAGAGAGAGACAGAACCCAATAAGCATGCTTGAACAAATATAATTAGAGTTGATCACATTGTGACTCGAAGAGAAACATGTTTAATTCAAGAATTAAACTCGAGGCTCTGAAGCCTCTTTTTTTTTATTGAATTCTTTCTAAATCACCAGATGGGAAATCTTCTCAAATTTTGTTTCCATTTTATTTAACTGTCGTAAAAAGCCTGCAGAAGGCCGAACCCTCATTTACCAAAATGCATTACATAAATCAAGTCTAAGAAACAGAAAACAAACAAAAAGGACAATTTACCTGAAGTAATGCGTTTACAATAACACCCTGCTAGGTTCAGGATTAAATGTTTAAAATGAAATGCTACATTACATTATATTGCATTAAATCCACTCAGATTGGGCACTACAGAGCAAACTCCCAACCCAATCTCATACAAAATTGTTAATTCTACTGTGTGAGACTGAGACTCTGTCCACATGTATACGTACATATTCAGAGGCGGCCCGTGGGTGTTTGGGACCCTGGGTGAGGCGGGGTGTCTCAAAAATGGGCCCCACCAACATAATTTTACTCAGACGCAAAAACATTCTTATAATCAGTGCAAATATGAAAAACTGTTACTTTCTTCTAGTTTATTGAAGTTAGTATTAAAAAATTAGTATAAAGCATCATCCTTCCAGGCAGAACAAGTGTATAGATGGTTTAATCCTATAACACAGGCTATATACAGTATTAACGCATTATACATGTGGATTATTTCAGACTGCACTTTAAGGGGCTTTATGGTGGAAAATAAAACGTTTATTTCATTAGAATTTTGAAGAAAAAAAAGAGGCAGGCGAACCAAAGAGACCAGAGACCAAAAGTGGAAACCCCTGACTTCCTCCTTTGGTCTCTGGTCTCTTGGGTTCGCTCCTCTCTCTCTGAGATCCGACCGCTCACTGCAAGGAGAGAGACACATAAATAGGCAGCCGGAAATCATCCACAGGTGAGAGCACTCACGTGATTACCTGTGACCTCGCCGTGACCCCGCTCTCCGTCAGCCACCGACGCTCGACCACGCCCCCTCTGCCACACCCTTTAGGCCTTTATATTTAATCTTTAGGAACAGTGAATTTGCATAGTTGCATAGGCACTCATTTACGGCTGCACAATGAGATAATTAATTACATAATCCTGTCCCAATGATACATAGCATAGTTATGCTTCACCTCGTTCTCGTTTCATTAACTTCTTTACTACTTCTTGCTTTTACAGATCAGGTTATCTGTTAACAGGTTATATGTGGTCATGAGCATATCAGTTGGTGGACAGAGCTGTGGACTGGCTCAGCAGAGTAAACGATCAATAGTGGTGGTGAAAAGGAGTGCATTTTAAACTTTACCTGTACTTGGATCTAGGCATGTGTCAACAGACCACAGGATATTGCTCGGAGACAGCTGGAGTCTGGCATCTATCTTTTCAAGTGCTGGGCCGCTGGCAAGCTGCACCATTGCTGTCTGCAATGTTGATGTAACAGCGATAAATAATAAAGCAGCCTGCTGTCCCCTGGGACATACCTAAAACAATAGTGCTGTTACGCTGTGGCTGCCTGTGCTGACATCGTCACATTACACATTAATGAGCCCTAAGGCTTCGAAACCTGCTTAAATTCTTTGAATGCTCAGATTCACCCACTATTTTTGGATCATTATTTTGGGCACGCAGCTTTCAAATTGGGTTTATTGTGGTGGTGGTTTAATTACTGAGCCAAGTCTATGGTTCCATGTTGCTAATAGCACATTAGTAATCACAATTCCCTACCTTGCAAATACATATTATTTGATTTGATACATCACAGTGATAAACTTTCACAGAAATAATATACCTCCTTACAAACTCCAGTGAAACATGTTGGAGTTTTGTGTGAAGGTATTATATCTATTATGAAGTTAATACTTTCAGTTTTATCACAATTGCTGTTATGGAACTAATTACTACAGACATAAAGCAGATATGATGGTAGCAATGAAACTTTCTTGCCTCTATGAGTGAATAGAGTTTATCTGGAAAGTCTCTTGAACACAAGTTCTCTTGCAATTAAATGGAAACCATAAGGGCTAATTTGCAATATTTTCAAATCCTCAGTGTCACGAGCGCGGCTGTTTGGGGGACATAGCGTGGCGGTCGCTACGCGTTCCTGTTTATGTTTAGTTGTCCCTGTCACGTGAGTTATGTTAAATGTTACCAGATGTTCCTCAACCTTGATTTCTAAGTGTTTAAATACCCGCTTGTTTCCGTACTGTGTTGTCTTCCGATGTTTGTCTGTGTAAACCCGGTCTTTGTCATCTAAAATAAATATGTTTATAAAGAAGAAAAACCTTGCGCTTGTGTCCTGTCCCTGCTGCTACGCAACCGTAACACTCAGTCAATTGGCAGCATTAAATAGCTTCCCTATTGTAGGTACATGCATAATTGATTTTATATGAATTATACATTAATAAAGCCCATGTGCAGAGAGTACACTGTTCATGTTTATGTTTAGAGCTCGGGATCAACTTGGCTGCCTCGCTGTGGTTATAGGCTGAGGATGATTTGAGCATGACGACAGGAGTTGACCCTAAAATAGTATTATTCTTATCCACAGTTAATATGATTCTGCATGCTTGCTTCTAGAACTGCAGCTTCATCTTCATATGCTCTCTAGTCCAAATCCAGAGTAAAATATAATTTTAAACATTATAAACATTAATCTCTGAAACGTTCAGCGTTCAAGTTGTGCTAAGTTGTGTAATGATTTTACTCAGTTTCCTCCCAATGTCAGTCATAGACAAATCCCATTTTTGTTGATCCCAAGCCCTACTACAGTTATGGAGCTCTGATTTGAAGGTTGAGGTGATGTAGTACTAGTCCTAGCAGATAACCACATTGGCTGGGATAGAGGGAGAATGACACCTTACTTTCCACACAATGAAAGCACATATATTGATGTTTTATTGTTGTAGACTCATGTCCATGGACTGGATAAGGACGTTTGTTCCAAAATACAACAAAATTGGTTGAAACATGGTTTAAGATGCACACATTATTTGTCCCATTGAAGTTTCAGATAAACTAAAGGCAGCTGACATATGTAGTGTAAATAGAATAATTTCTACACAGCAGCTATTCTTCTTTAAAAAAAATGGAGGCTCTTGTTTTTTGTTCCATATAATAAATGCAGCCTTGCTGTTTGTGTAGATTACAGATTTAACTTAGCGATGTTGGAAAGAGAGCCCTGAGGCTCTGTAGCGTACATTTAGGTTAAACGTATTCTCTCCAGAGCTTAAGTGCATAATATGTGACGAAAGTTCAAGCAATGTTTTCCTGGAGGAAAATGCAACAGTACAGCACACTCATTCATATTCTGATGTTATAAGTGCACAGGATACACACGACTGGTTAAGCCCTGCAAGTGGATGTGCCATTTTTGTTTTCCTTCACCAATTGCAAGTATTCAGGTGGGTGTGCAACAGCATCATTTACCCTTTGCTAGCTATTTAAGCCCAGCGTTGATATTCACGTTCTATATGAATTTAAGACATTATGTTTGTGACTCACAAAAAAGTAGCATGCAGGTCTAATGTGAGCTTCTATTGAATATTCAGGTCCTGTAGCTTTACAGGGCAGACATGTGGTGAAAATTGTGAAATCCTGTTGTTACACCTCTTCATGCTATCTAGGGCAGTGGTGGCTCAGTGGTTAGGGCTCTGGGCTTTGGGCTACTGATCAGAAAGTTCAAGCCTTGGAACATCCAAGCTTCCACTATTGGGCCCTTAACCAAGGTCCTTAACCTTCTCTGCTCCAGGGGCGCCCTATGTATCATGGCTGACCCTGTGCTCAATTGTACGTAAGTCGCTCTGGATAAGAGTGTCTGCTAAATGCTGTAAATGTAAATGTATCTAGCCAGATGGGAAATATTAGATTGCAGCCGGCTTCAGCGAGTCCCACAGTCACTGTGAGAAGTGTTGCTGCCAACTACAACTGGTGAATAGGGATAATTTAATAAAACATTATGAGAGCACTTCACACTCCTTAAACAGATTGCCTCTGCTTCTATAGCTGCTGGGCTTAGCTCTATTTGGTGAAGCTCGAGAAAAGTGAGGGCAACAAATTTGAAAAACAAGACTTCCATAGTGAGTAGAGAATGTCTAATAAGAATATGAGAGCATGGATGAAGACTCTGAGTGGGAGGAGGGGTTAGACAAGCCGAGGGATTTAGAGGATGGATTAGAGGTTCCCTGCCACCGGGATGCCACATTCAGTGGCTCGCTAATGTCTCGGTTAGCGTTATTGCTTAGCATTTCTGCACCAGAGCCCTCCACAGATGAGTGCAAGTGGAGCGGGCCAGGAGGTTGGCATGATGATATGGAGAATGTGACATGTTATGGAGTTGTCAGACATGATAGGGTTGGCTAGAGACAGATCTTGGCTCTCAAGTCTATTAAAAGGGAAATCTTTCAGCGAGGCAGTCTGTGGAGCAAAGCTCAAAATAAGATTAATTAGTGCAAGGCACATGACTTGTGGCTCATATGCAGGGATGGTAGGGACCTTTTGTATGGCACTACAACTGCTCCTTTATCTCTCTCTCTCTCTCTCTCTCTCTCTCTCTCTCTCCAAATAATTGGTGAATGGTTGCCTATCATCTTTACAAATCCATTAGGCCGTTATTTACCTCAGGGTATTAGAATGTGGGCAGATGCATCTGTGAAAGACTGGACTGATTTACAGGTACCTGTGGGTGGAGGAAGCAAGAGATTTATCTTGTTTAATCAAACTGCTTACATAAGCTGTGATTCTTATTAACCATGACTCTTCACACACAAACACTTTCAGCAGTCATTGAAATTGTATTTATTTATTTATTTATTTATTTATTCATTTTTCATTATCATGTGGACACTGTGAATTAATTTAAAGAGATTTGTCCCTCATGCGCTATTTTTACCTTTCATTCTCAACTGTCACTTGCATGGTTAAAGTGGAACACGCTGAGTTGGTAATAATGCCTTATCATTTGCATTACATACTTGGACACTTTCAATGGCATTATATTAAAGACACAGTGGGTTACACAGGGAGCAGGCTGCAATGGTGTGTATTAAGCCATTAAAATAACGCAACCCATGTCTGTTTTATAACAATCTGTTCTCTATATTCTAATGTCTGAGGGTAATGGAATAGGGTAATATTGTAAAATGACATGAAAAACAATAAAAAATCAGATGCATTCCATTAAAAATCCATTTCATGCAAATGTAAGTCACTTATTGAAGCTGTGAAAGGCTTGGCTGTGTTCTTATAACATGGAACAACAGGCCAGTCACTAGATGTCGGAATGCACTATGAGTCACGACTTTGAGGAAATTAGAAAAATTGTATATTTGTTCCTTTGTATATGTAATCTGATTACTGTTTACTATTCTTTGCATGTAGGATGTTTGGCACCTGCTGTTGTATTGCATATTCCAGCACATACATGCCATTGCACATGAAGTTTGGGAATAACTAAATATGATGGTATCACATATATCATATAACATGACTTTTCAGACAATTTCCATAATGGCACAAAAAGCAATCTCAGTGAAGTTAGCTTGACGTTTGACATTCACCAGACATTCGAGAAAAAAGTCTCAGGAAATGTCTGGAAAATACACATTTGTCTGTCAAAAGACAAAGACAAGCCCTGGTACTAGTGGACTAATATAGCATATACACATATTAAATAACACTCTACTAGTAACAAAATTATAATATAAATACAGTTGTAAAAGCTCTCAATAGTTTGTGATAATAGATTATGTCTGGAAAACACATAGATGTTCCTAAATTTCAAAGGTTAGATTAGGTTCTTTATTGTCCTCAGAGAGGAAATTTGTTTTCAGAGCCTAGACAATAAACTATCCACACTACAGACATAGACTACAGACATTGTGACTGGTGTCACAAGGCAAAATTGAGTTTAGCTCAGCATATAATAGGAAACACATTACACAGTCAACTCCATAATTGTTGTTACCCTTCAGGACAATGGAGAAAATCTAAGTATAAAATAAACCTTACACACAATGTTTCAAAATTTCCCCTTAAACAATATGAGAAAATAGGGTCCCTACCTTTCCTCTAACCAAAGCCATTCTCATTCAAAACATTTTTTGTTTAAATAATAGTGATTTCTCTCAAAAACATATGTGGCACAATTATTGACACTTCTAAAGAATATCGTCGCTGTCCAATGAAAAAATTTCCACTTTTTGCGTTTTTTTACTTTTGATCATATATGGATCGTATCCTCTAGCTACCCATAGCAGTTAACATCTAAATGACCAATGAAAAGCTGACAAATCACACCGTGAATTTTGGATTTATTGTGTTTGATTAATGATATGAAATGAAGTGAACAGTCATACTTAATAAGAAGGACAGCGTATGTCTGTAAGCAAAGCAGTTTGATATAAAAGATAAATCTCCTACTTTTTTACTGTCCACCCGCAGGTAACTATAAATCAGTCCAGTCTTTCACAGATTCATCTGCCCACATTCAGCCATTCTAATACTCTAATACTCAGAGGTAAAGAACACCTCAATTTATATGCAAAGATGATGGGCAGCCTTTCACCAATTGGCATTTAATTATTAAAATTTCTGTAAGCCATAAGTCACATGCTATTCTAATTAATAGGCTTTGGATTGGTATAACTGAAACTGCCCTTGAATGGTTTACTTCCTACTTAGCAAACAGGAAATGTCCTGTGTCGGTGGGCGACGGGAGTCTTCCACTACAGGGTTCCTCAAGGATCTATTTTTAGTTTCTCTTTATATGCTCTCTTTGCGTCACATAGTATAGCGTTTTAATATTTCCACTCCAGTACTTGCCTCTCTTCACTGGTTACCAGTAAGTTTTAGAATTTATTTAAAAATTTTAGTAACCACCTATCAGGCCCCTGTGTATATTTCAGCTCTATTGTACCCCTACACTTGGTGCATGACTTTAAGAAATGTTTTAAGAACTAATTATATTGTCTTGCATTTAGTGACTCCTGTTTGCCTGATAATGTGTTTTAAAATATACTGTGTATCTTTTTTTAAATAGTAGACAGGGGTTTTAGTATTCTTGGTCTCTGTTTCTGTTTCTAGGCTTGTGTTCCGATAGAATGGTGTTTATATTATTTAATTTTATTCCTTATTATTATTATTATTAGTAGTAGTTGTTGTATCAGTAGTAGTAGTATTTTATTTTCATTTATATTATGTTGATAAACTATTTGTGATGTGTTTTATTGCCTTGTCAATCACTTTGTGAATCGATCACCAAATTTTGAGTATATTGACTGGTTGCCCTGACCATGACATCATTCTGATTGTGATACATTGGATTATGTTTAATAACGTAAATGTAAGGTGCGCTCTTAGAAAAAAGAGTTCATCAAGGGTTCTTGGGATAGTTAAGAATTCCTAGCTTCCTAAAGGGGTTCTACTCTGATCATCAGTATTATATTTTCATTTATATTAATGAACTATTTGTGATGTATTTTATTGCCTTGTGAAACACTTTTTGAGTGAATCTAGAAAAGTCCTATATAATCTCAAAAACATATTTTTTTATATTTGAATTATTTTTATAAATTGTATAAAAGCAGCATGTACTGGTATACCTTTTTTAACTTCAACTGAAAATTAGATAAAATAAGTTGACTAGTAACTGTGACTATTTGTTTCTATCACTCATCTCAAAGCATGTTGAAGGTGACAAAGTCTTCCAATATGGTCGGTGTCTTGACACCTCTTGTAAATAACTTGTAGAGCACACTGTCATCTCGCCTTCCTACAGCTGCTAGGTTCTTTATTAAGCTCATAAAAATGTCATATTAGGTTGAAAAGAAGTGGCAGCTGATAGAAGAGTTCAGAGGAGCTTCAGATAAACATTATGAGAAGAAAACAATTAAGTAGTTGAGTTGCAAACAGTTTCAAAGGCACCTTATCTGACATATTATGTACTGTATTTACCATTTCTGTCATGGCTGCGTAGCGGCGGGACAGGACACAAGCGCAAGGCTTTTCTTTGCTTTTAACATATTTATTTTAGCTAACAAAGACTGGGTTTAAACAGACAAAACAACCCACACCGCGACAGGCGTGGTTAACACACAAACATTGAAAGACAACACAGAACGGAAACAACCGGGTATTTAAACACTTAGTAATCAAGGGGGAGACAGACAAGGAACAGCTGGTAACATTTAACATAACTCACATGACAGGGACAACTAAACATACACAGAAACGCGTGGCGACCATCACCTTGGCGACTGCCATGCTATGTCCTGCTCACAGCCGCGCGCAAGACAGAGCCCCCTCTCTACGGTGCTGCTCCTGCAGCGCCTTAACCGGCCTTCCAGGGGGGGCCCCGGGCCTGTGGGGCCACAGTCCAGGTGGTGGAGTCCGGCCCTGCGCTGCGGACCAGCGGACCGATGACGTCCTCGGCGGCGGCGACGGACACCCGGGGGTCTCCCCCCGCGAGGTCAGGAGGCAGAGGAACGTTGCCGTCCCTGAAGCCCGAGGGCGGTGCAGAGACGTCCTCCCCTTGCTCGGTAGGCGAAGGAACGTCGCCGTCCCTAAAGCCCGGGGACGGTGCGACAATGTCCTCCCCTCGCTCGAAATTAAAACATGGGAAATTAACACATTAGCATTTTGGAAACTTAAAAAGTTTACATATTGGGGAACATTTTGCGGAAATTTGAGAGAAAAATACTAAAACCTTTATTACTCATTGACTAAAAACGTTCAGTTTTAGTTGACTAAAATTGCTGTAGTTTTTTGTCAACTAAATCTAGAACTAAAACTGACAATAACCAAATAACTAAAATATGACTAACTATTAAATATTATAACTATTACTATAACTATTATGTGTTTTCATCAAAAATACTAAATTAACTGTACATTAATGCTAAAAGCTATTGGTTGAAATATATCATTATATATATTATATATATCAAATATTTTTCATATATCATGCAAATCAGGGCACAAAATATGTAATTGGTATCAAACAGATGTTTAGGTTGCATACATTATGTTCTCTCTGATCTAACTCAAATTATTCTCTACATCTTGCAAAGAGTGTTTCAATCCACCAACTCTGTAAAATAAGCAAAAC
Source organism: Olivaichthys viedmensis (assembly GCA_028565825.1). NCBI lineage: Eukaryota > Metazoa > Chordata > Actinopteri > Siluriformes > Diplomystidae > Olivaichthys > Olivaichthys viedmensis. Next base: position 17,249,355 of record JAOUQW010000002.1, read on the forward strand.
AGCAGCTCCACTAGAAGAAATACCTTTCAACTGGCATGGTATAAATGGCATAAAATCTGTGAGACAGAATGTAAATTAGGAGTCTGGATTTAAGCTCCCATCTTCAGTATTTACCTGCAAGCGAAACGGGGCCTAATGAGGGTGAATAAGTAGGAATATCTGTGCTCGGCATAATCCATCCTGAGAGAAAAAAGCCTCGTCCACTGCTCAAATGAGCTTTGCTCTCCTCTGGTTAGCAAAGGATGAGTGGGAGCTGTGTGATTATAAAGACATCTTGTCTTGACTGTCTGCCAGAAAGGTAGAAGGCGTACAGTACATCAAACACTTGACCATTCGGTGTCCAAAGGGAGCTTACATGTGTCTATTCCTGCAAACAAGCTTTCTGGTCTTCCTTCACTAAAACGATTGTATCATAAGTTGGCTTTAGCTGATGATATGTTGTCACAATTACATTTTGCACATGGTCATTTGGTTGTAAAGGGAAGTGTCAAATTTGCACAGGCACAAAGTGAAAACATAATCCAAGCACTGGTTTACATGTTCACAATGCCAGAAATGTTTCTATATGTAGTATTTGCATACACAAGCTCTGCCAATGCATGGTAATTACGATTTATGTCAGGTTTTTATAACTAGGTGGACTCATGAGGAGGCGTATGAGGCTGGATGCAAGTGCAGAGTATATTTATTAGTGTTTTTCCACGAATGTTTGAACAAGCAGAATGTTTTACAACACAGTCAGACAGCTTTAAAATGGGCAAACTGATCATCCTGAATGCAGGAAATGGCAAGAAAGGTGCAACAACAGTAACATCTAATGTTGGCAAAGACTTCAGAATGACTAAAGACACACTGATAAGTGTATATGAGTCTCTCAACGAGTCCATAAATAAGAAGCAGGTACCAAATTGGAGGTGAATGTGCCATATCTCACACAAAACCAATAGAAATTTCAACAAGCAAGGCCGATTCCACAACATAAGAAAAGCTACAAATGCCAATCCTGCCCCTTATTGTAACATTAATCATTTGGAACCTTGTCATTAGACATCCAAAATATCTTGACCTGATGAAAACCTTAATTATGCTTTGCATACTAGAGCACCAGACTTGTGCTCTGAATGCTGCATTAGATATTCAGTTGTATGAGAGAAAACATCATTCTCCACCCTGTGAAAATCATATTAATTATTAATGTCTGCCCTAGCATCAAACATCAGCTTGCCTGGCATTATCAAATTGTACACAGGGAGATATATATGAAAGAACCCTTTCATTTCAGCCTCCCTAGGAGCACCATGTTCACTTCCAGGGTTTCTTGATCCCTGTTTCTGCAAATACGCTCAAAGGTTAAGCAGCAGACAAAGGGGGCATCCTGAAATATGTGAAGGTAACAGAGACACAGATGTCACTGGTGTGGTTGAGTAAGAAGTATTCTCATCAAGCCTGTGTTCACCTAGACCTATGTGGAATGAAAGAGACAACTGCCAACTGACAATGTATAAAGTGGCAGCTTAGAGAAATATGAGGTCATGTACTTTGGAAAATTTCAGATTGTCTGCACCCACACAAACCATCTTAGGTTCAAGTGAATGAATTTTCTGACCTGCTTCCCTTTAGCTGGATCTTCTGTTGGTGAGTGACAAAGTGAAGTAGCAACAGAGATATACAGAATCAGTGAGCAGTGGCTTGAATCTCAGTCTCTCGGTCTAATGGAGCATTCTGTTACCAAACAAACTCACAAATCATAACAAATGAGGCAAAATGAAAGCAAGCAATCGGGTGCAAAACAAGGACTGAAATATACCGTTTAGCTAAAATTTTGTTGAATCCTTTGTGCTCACTTGTTTGGATAACTGAAATATCACTGCCTCTCTAGAGGGATTCTAGAGACTATCCTTATGGCAGGATACGCCACTATGATAACTGTGAGAAAGCTCGCTCTGAGTCTGGATGATTGCAAGAATAAACATACCTACAAACAAGCAACATACAATAAATCAACAAATGAATGTGTCACGGTTAGTCCCGACCTGTCGAACACTATCACCACTCACCACCAGAGGTCACCCTCTCCCGAGTACTGACACT
>JAOUQW010000002.1:17265871-17288534 GCA_028565825.1 Olivaichthys viedmensis
AACATATAGCTGTGTATCATCAGCATAGCAGTGGAAGCTAATACCATGTTTATGAATAATTGCACCCAGAGGTAGCAGATATAAGGAAAAAAGAGAGTTCTGGCAGTGGTAATTGCCTTCATCTGACTGGGTGCTGGGGGCTCAGCTTGCCTAAAGGATGCCGGAATGACTTGGCAGAAATGAAAATTTGAGTGTATTGCTACATTCAGATGTAAAAGTTAAAATAAACCAGGCAGTGGGTCTTGACATCAGGTCTCTCACTCCCTCTTTCTCTCTATCGCACAGTTGCTAGAGGTGTCGAACGTTAGAGATGTACAGGGAGTGATGAATGGGAAGTGTTAGAACTGGCTGATCTGCATCTTTACTATCTATAAAGAGGTGCTCTTGGGTTTAGGTGGCAGTCATAAATCATACTGCTTTAGAGTACACTGCAGTCTCTTAAAACAAGAGAGGGCCATTCACTGTCTCTCTATGTTAGCTTTGCAAAATCGCGGACCAACCATGTACTCCATCTTCCCCCTACTGAGCTCAGCCTCTTCCTGGGAGTGCTGCGCTAACGTTTTGTTGCTGATTTCACTCCTCTCTGGCACCTGTATTTACTCTCTCTGTCTGCTTTGTTCTCATAAGGCTGTAATCTCATTATGTTGAGGCCTGTCTGCAGGCACTGCATAGGATGTGAGTGCTGGGCTGATGTATGGCACTTTCTGATAAGAGCAAAAGTTGGGGCTCTGGTTTAAAGTAAGTGGAATTGGGGGGAGGAGAGTGTTCGACCACATAGGAAACCTTTTCTGGTGGGATAGGATCTCTCAAAGATGTGGGTGGAATAGAGTGTAGCTCTTGTTGTACAGCAGTGACAACAAGAGGACTAGGGGTGTAATCTTTAAAGTACTATTGCACGATATACATGTACATGCGTTGCATGCTGGGAAGGGGTGCTTATTGAGTCATTTACTCACTTAATAAAAATAATAATAATGTCACCTTTATTGTCACATATACAGTACAGTGAAATTGATTCTTCGCATATCAGTAAGCTGGGGTCAGAGCACAGGGTCAGCCTAGTACCAAAAAATATGCACCCTACCATCCATCCCTGAGTATCTGTAGTACCTGCATTTACACTCACCGAGCAATTTATTAGGTGCTAATATATTAATACTGAGTAGGGCCTCCATTTGTAGCCCATTCGCCTCAAAGTTCAACGAGTCCTGCATTCTAAGATGCTTTTCTGATCACCACAATTTGTGCATAGTGGTTTTCTGAGTTACCGTAGCCTTTTTGTCAGCTCAAACCAGTCTGGCCATTCTCCGTTGACCTCTCTCATCAATAAGGCGTTTCCATCCACAGAACTGCTGCTCACTGGATGTTTTTTCTTTATTGTACCATTCTGAGTAAACTCTAGAGACTGTTGTGCGTGAAAATCCCAGGAGATCAGCAGTTTTAGAAATACTCAACAGCCCGTTTGGCACCAACAATCATGCCACGGTCAAAATCACTGAAATCAAATTTTTCCTCATTGTCCACATGGTTGATGTGACCAATAACTGAAGCTGCTGGTCCGTATCTGCATGATTTTATGCATTGTGCTACTGCCACATGATTGGCTGATTAGATAATTGCATGAATGAGAAGGTTTACAGGTTCCTAATAAAGTGCTCGGTGAGTGTATATCTACACTAGAAGAATGTCTCAAAGCAAATAAGGATATTAGTGATAATAATCCTATGGTGACATAAACATATCAGCATGTCAATACATAGCATTACCTTCACTAAGCTCTTTGTGTAAGGTTTATAAATTAGTCATTGATGAACTAAGGGCATGATCCCAGGGGACGAGCAGTAACCTAATAAAGACAGATAATGGTGCTAATTAAAGGTAATTGGTTCCTAGGGAGGCGCAGTACATGGGCATTGTGGGTTGCTGATTGGTCCATGTAGAGAACTGTGCAGTGAGTTCTATTATTCCATCCATTATTAAACTGTGAGGTGAGGATTAGGGCTGGAACGCGTCAAAAATTCACAGTATGATATCATGGTTTTCAGTATATCATAGTAGAAACATCTCAACCCTGTGTGGAAAGGACAAAAAATTGTTGTCATCTAACTGAGTAACGGATCAACTCCCCTCTTCTCTCAGTTCATCATTGTTAGCTAACTAGTTATATGGATGGATGAACTGATGTGATCCATCCAAGCATGATTATTTTTTTCCACTATTTTTTAATAGTGCTTCAATTATACCTTCTATTAAACTAAATTGTCCAAAACCTTATAAGGGAAAAAAAATTATGTTCCCTCTGTCACGGGGCTGGCGGGGAGGATGCAAGTGCGGGCTCCAGGCGAGGAGGCACGAGGCAGACAAAACCAGAGCGTTGGGCAAACTCGGCCTTGGGGGGCAGGCTTTAGGTCGGGTGATGTGCAAACAGAATGTCGGCGGCGCAGGCAGAGACATAGGTCCGGGGTCGAGCACAGGTAATCCATCAAGTAATCACTTGGTATGTTGAGAGGCATCTACACAGCACTGAGTGATGTGGCTTAGGGCTCTATATAGGGGAAGCCTGATTGTGACCAGGTGTGAGGGTGTATTGTGATGACAGGGATTGGGAACAGGTGAGAACGATCAGAAGCTCGGAGATCTCGAAAGCGGAAGTGTGCACTGCATGGGTGAGTGGGAGATTCTGGGATATGGAGTTTGGGGAGGCCGGTGAGGGAGTGACACCCTCACAGCGCAGTTTATGTCATGGTTGATGTTTTAGTTTCAGATGAGTCCTGTGTAGAGACACACCCAAACCTACAGATCCTCAGAAATAAACTTCCTTTAGTCTTATCCATGTGGTTATCAGGTGCTGCCAAATGTTTCATTGTCTTGCAGACACTGTTCATGCCCAGCTATCAGCATCATCAAAGGCCCAGCCTACCACGACACACCAAGAAATCTAGATGCATGGGCATACATCTGGAACTCAGAGTTTCACAGGCTACCCATGGCATCCTTTGTCATGTTCTAGGCTATTTGTATGGCACACATTTGATGTCAAATTTACATTTACATGTACAGCATTTGACACACACCCTTATCCAGAGCGATCTACAGAAATGCTTTGTCGTCTCTATCGAAAAATCCTAATGCTAGTTCAAATAGGCCAGGGTCTAAGAATACCATCAAGTTAAAACCCAGTTAGAGATGGGATAGTATGGGAGTTAGTACAGCTACAAAAACAGAATACATATTGTTTTTGTTTTTTTGTAAATGCATGATAAATCTAGCTTGTAACTTTGGAAAGAATTCTATATAAAAATAGCATATATATTTTTATAAGTTCTCTGCCTATTGAATAGTCTAACCATTAAGCTTATGCTGAATAAGGGAGAGAGACAGACAGAAAAGCAATTGAAAACAAACAAATAATGATCTGCTTTGGATGTTTCTCTCATTACTGAACAGCAAATGATGAAACGATGCTGCAATTTAATTGAAATGTGAACTACACACAACCACACTCACAAAATTACAAAAAGGCAGCAGATTAGAAGAATGTAGACACAACATAAGTCGTTAAGGTTAATTAGCCTGCTGTTGAGCAAAAGTGCAATCTCATTTTTTAAACTTTTGCATCCTGTGGTAAAAATGAATTTGTTCACCACATGAGATCCACCCTCTGGCTCTCCCGATGTTGCCTTTCCATGTTAGATCTGTCCCTGTGTTGTTGTTGTTTTCCTGTGAGGGCTTTCATCATTTATAGATAAGGTATCGCAAGGTGTCGTCCATACATTCACTATAGAGAGTGAAGATTGAGTGCATGTTTCTGTTTGAGAGTTTAAGTAATTAGCACCAGAAAATAGCAGGCAAGCATTGGGATGAATAGAGGTGGGAGAAAGAGCTGGGCAGCAAGAGGGGTTTTTAATAAAGCTGACCTTTCCATGGTGGGCTTGTTATGAAAAATGCTGCCATGGAGGATAAATGAAAGGCAAGGTGGTATGAAAAAATTTGCATCCCAGTGCTGAGATTAGCTGGTAGCATCCAACTCAGTCCCATAGAAAAAACGTTTGCAACAAATTATTTGCAGCACCTTGTATACGATGAATATCAACAATCTGTCACAGACACACAATGTATTTCAATGTATCAAACTTTCACTCGACTGCTCTGTAAGCCACGTTCAGCTTAATTTCAACGTAACTTAACCACGCCCACATCTCCACTACGCTATTTGAATAAGATCGATGTGTAAAAAATTTATTTACCTACATTTATTTTTAAACATAATGAGCGTAGCACACTTCAGCTGTAATTTAGTGCTTTTTACTACATATGTATAGACTTAGAAAGCTCATGAAATGAGCCATCATTTCTCCTCTTCTCGGCGGTAGTTAAAGTCATGTGGTAACACGGTACGGAAGTTTTTTGTTTTGATTTACATTAGCTACTCACGTTAGCCACTCATCTGTACTCCTTTGCAGTTAGTCATAAGTCTCGTCATCTCCCAACCAAGCAGAAGAGCGGGGATTTTCTGTGCTAAATGAATAGCATTATATATATATATAACTACAAGCTATTTACAATAAGCAAGGTACACTATGCCCCACTTAAAATATGCTTACATTCTGTGCATATAAAGTATTTTGACAGTTTCTGACCTCTCATGTTTATTGACTGCGAGGCATTCGAATATGACCATCACCATAATGGCTATTTAGGAGATATTAAAAAAATTATTATACATTATTAAAATAATTTTTTTTTGCAGAACCTAATTATGAAAAACGTAAGCCACAACATGCTATACTGACAAAAATGAAGACAGTGCAGATAAGTACAGAGTAACAGAATACAGAGATTTTACCGGTTCTTATATAAGATGAACATTTATAAATCTTTTCTATCATTCATTCATTCATTCAGTTCTTTGAGCAGATTTCTCTTCAACAGCTTGGATTGTGGTCACGTTTTGCTGGCGAACGCAATTGACCCAAAGAAAGATGTTCAGTTTAGTTTTAATGCTGCCAGAACAAGCATTAGTGCACTGTTTAACAAAACTGCTTGGAATACTACTGAGATAAGCACATAAACAATTCAGGAAAAAGTACAGAAATATTTATTCAGTAAAATATAAAAATGCAACCTTCAATACATTCAGGATATTCCTATAATAGTCACCCATGGAAAATGTATTTTATAAGCAACTAAAGATCGCTAGCTACTGATGTAATAACTTTTCAGTTTGTCATCACCAAAACATATACCATGAATAACGTTAACAAACAAAGTGGGCTACACTTGTTATATTAAAAAGAGGAGGTTAATTTAATTGTTACAGGTCTATCTTATTAAAATAGCACAGGCGAGATGTAGGTGTCTTTAAGCTATATTGATGAAAAAATGGATAAAGAGCAGTCATACATTGTACGCATGTGGTGGAACTTTAACATTCATCGTATATAAGGTAATGCAATTGTATTTGTTGAGTGCAAACATTTTTTTTCTATGAGACTGGGTTGCAAATGAATGCTCTCGCTAAAAAGTTTGTAAGAGACGAACTGCAGTAATGAATGCACAGTTCTCAGTCCCAGTAAGATTTCCCACACAAAGCTAATTACAAACTTCTTCAAAAAACTTGTTGCAGTTCCCACAGCTCTTGTGCCCAAATTACTTCAGCTAAAGTTTTAAGCCTCATCGAGCTTTTTGTCTGCAACTAAGCCAGTGATCATTTGATGGAAACATTTGATAATTTGTCTCTAAATCTGCTCAGGTGAGGGGAGTTACCATACAGGCCCAGTAATTCTCACTAGAAACTCATTAATCTACTCTCCACCAAATCCCAGGTTCTCAGGCAGTGTTTATTGTGTGCAGGAGCAGATTAAATTTGTTGATATTTGATAAGTATGATGAACATTGTTATTGCTACATGTCTGTAAAGTGGATTATCTCTATTACCAGAATATTACAAACCATTGGATGGAGTTCTGCACAGAATATCTAAGAAAATTGTGAATTATTTGACTTTTTCCACATTGTCAAGCAAAGCAGCTTTATCTTTTTCCAATAATAGCCATTATCTAGTATGCAATCACAATGTCAGAGCAGGCAATTAACGGTTATTCAAGTAAGTACTGTTCCTCACTATTGTGTCACCAGTGTTATCTTTTATGCAACTGTTATTCCAAAGTCATTGCATTGTTCAATCTCTGAGCTGAAAAATACACCCAAGTACCTATAAGGTACCTACTAAGTTATCAGTTTATTAGATACTAGAAAGGTGTACATAATAAACTGGGAACTCATTGTAAAAGTAGAATATTAACAAGCAGCGGACTCACCTGCATCACTACCACCTCACTCCATCATATCCAATGCAGTGTTGAATCTCATTACCTGGCTCACATATGGGAAAAGTTCAGCCAGGGACATACTGTATCCCTCCATGGTGTGTCTTATGTGGTTCTTGTTGATGGATATGGCAAAAAGAACTGCAGTGCTTACTAAGGGCTATATAAAAAACCCAGTGGATTATGAAAATCCTTATGCTTTATTCTTTACCTGGGTAAGTAATGATCTGTTGGTCTGCTTCCGATCCATGCTCTATCCAAGCTTGTACCTCAACCCAATGGTTTGTATCCCATAGTTCTGCAACTGTGCTCATATGTCCAAATGAACATTAATGTCTTATGACTTTCCCTTTTGCCAATCCCATTATTTTGTCCTGCATTTCAAGCTTGGTTTTACCTTTCCCTCATTGCTTTTTGCCCCTATATTATCAGGCTGAAATTAATTGTCTGCTGGATTTATAGTATTACACTCTTGTCAAGGTGATGGCGACAACAATGGCTGTGAACCACAAGAGTAATGCTCAGATAATTTTCACTCTTGCAGTCACACTTTTTATAGCACATATTTTCACTTTCTCCCTTTCACAAGTTGTGATAACTATCACTTGTAGTATTCATTTATTTTCATTATAATTTTAAGCGCTATTGCTAGGTCTGTTTACATATGAGGCTGAGAACTCATTGAAAACACTCAATGCAAAACTATGATTATGTTTGTAGTACTTTATAATGGTGTAGTAATTATGAAGAAATGCAGATATATTTGTTGTGCAGTAGTGAATGATAATACAGTGTGTTCCCAAAGTGACAAATAGAGTACATTAATGTCAAGATCAAATTTTTACACCCCCCTATAATCTAAAAAAAGGGTGAAAAAAATACTCACCTATTCACTAAGAGGCTCTTTAGCCTTTTTTATCTGCCAAACTAAAAAAGAAAGCTGGGGGTTCAATGTGCCCATCTTCTTTGTTGGTCTCCTTCAAGATAGCTTGGAGCATGATAAGTTCATGTTTAACAGCACCTCTGACAAATGAGAGGAGATCCTTATTCTGTTTGATCATCTACAAACCCAAGTTCCGCTCAAATAGCCTTCTAGACTGAAATGTGTACGTGTTCAATGCTTTACAAAAAACAAGGGACTCAATATTTTCAAACTAGTCTAGTATGTGAAGTGTTCCTTTGATGCTTGTGCCATTAGCTGGTTGGATTGGGATGAACACTGACAGGCAGTTATGAGAGAATAGGTAATGCAAGAAAGGAGACTGGGAGGCATGGACCTGTCAAAGGACATGCTTGTGCTGTATTCAGCCTAATCAGGTTTTTGCTGTCAAAAATGACTTATATCCTGATGCCCCAAGCACACTCCCAATGATTTTGCACAACAGGATGGAGTCTTAGTTCACAGTAAAATTCTGGCTAATGCAATTTAGTCCATCAAATATAAAATAATAAAAGATTATGACCTTAAATTGGTGAAATTTTATATTGCAGTGTATACATATTTCCTATATTTCACCTTGGACTGTGTTTAATATATTTTCTTTTATTTGTTAGCTTGTTTGCCCCTGTGGGCTTCACTTCTGTTGTTTGTGTCAGAGCAGCATTCATCTTCTCTCTCGCTTTCTCATTTTTTATCAGAGCACGCACAACATTTCTGACATGTCAAAACACAAAGATCAGAGCAGACAACTTTTTTGCAATGCTTCTCAGATGCTAAGCTTGCGAGAATAAATTGTGTGCGTCACACAGGCAGTGTTTGAAATCATGTGTTTCTCACAGGAACTGACGCATCTTGTCAAGCTTCACAATAGCATTTGATCTGCGGTGTGTGGAGTGGGTCACAGTGTACCAGAGAAAGGTGCAATTATTCAACTGCCGAAGATTGATAGAGTGCCACATTAAAGAAGAATGAATGTCAACATATTTCAATGCAACATGGCCGATAGTTGGGAAGTGAAATAGTCAATGCAGTGGAAGGCACCGACCATACTTAATGCTGTCTTATGAAATTGGCATGGACTTTCAAATATTAAAAACATCATACTGGCAAATATTTTTGTTTAAATGAAGTGATGTTAACTCTTTATGCATTGAATTAATCTAAGGAGGACATTTTATATTGTGGTGGGACAGAGCTGTAGGCATAGCCACCATACTCATATGCTTAGTGAGATATTCTGGAATGAGTGAAATTGCTGTGAGGGGAAGCACATAAGCTGGACATAGGGCAGAATCGGTCTGGTCACAGGTTCTGGGGGGATTAATGAGGAGCTTATTCTTTACCTGAAATACAGTGCTAAAGTCTCTCAAGCCAGATTCCCCTCTGCATGTGCCTCTACTGCTTTCTTAACTTGTGACATGGATCTCTATCAACAGGGGGGTGGAGTAATGCTGGCTCAGTTTGTGTAGTCTGCATCTTTGTCTCATTATAATAAGTCTAGAATGGAATTGTGTCTTGATCTTGACAATATTTAGCATTCAATTCTAGTTTTATCAATTCAGAATTAAAGAAGGCCCTGGAATGACTGGTGAAACATCCTCAAAATTGACCTGAAAACCTGGATGACTGAAAATCTTTACAGACAATATGCTTCTTTTTTGTCACTATCTCTCCTCAAAGCAGCCATTGATGAATCCTGAATCAGTGCAGCTGCGTCCCATTAATACCCTGCAGCCATGTTGAATTTTGCCAATCTGTCCTCGGTTTGTGCACCATGACCACATGATCAAACAGTAATGGCTGTTTTGGGATGGCATTCTTGATTCATACTTTCTGAGAGGGTATTGTTTGACATGTCTGTAAAAATATTTGGCAGCAAAATGCAGTTCTGGCATAAACATCTGGCTGCACTTGTGTGAAATTCAGCATACAAAGGCTCACTGGAAACTATTTCATCTATTGTGTCTTTCAATTTATTTGTTTTCACTCTGTTAGATTTGATTACGTGGCCTTGGTAATTGCAAATACCGTCTCATAATATCTCTCCAGTATTGCACATTCCCTTTGGTTTTAGGTCAATTAAAGTCTGGTTACAAGTACACATAATTCTCTAGTAATATAATTCAACTTCTACTGGGACACATTCCTCAATTTCAATATGATGAAAATGATTTTCAACTTTTTTTCCACATTCTGCTTTGTAGCCATATATTTTACCACCTCTCTGCCCTCTCTGCATGCTATCTCAATTCAAATATGTCTGAAATGTAGTCAAAATGCAGCATCTCTTTCACTGCAGCATCTAATGTAACTTCAGAGTGGCACAACGTTGTCACACATAATGTCACTCATAATTATGAATTATTGGAAACCCACTGTGTGCATTCAAAAGGTAATAGGCAGTGACTATGGGATCAAGATTAATCCCCTTTTCTCGACTGGGATCTCACAGCCATCAAAGCAGTCCCCCTGCTTCTCCATTCCTGCTTGCTATTAAATAATCATTCCAGTGGAAAGCTGATTAATATTAATATAACCGGAATTAATGATAAAATGTCCAGGGGAATTATGGTCTGTTATCTAAGGGTGAGACTGCCCATCGATTTTCCTAATGTAAAGGGGTGATGGGTGGGTAGGTGTAAAGATTGCTTAGTTATTCGTTATTCATTGTCACATACAGCTAGTAACAACCCCAATACTCCTGTGATTCCTTCAACTTCCAGACATATTTCATTCTTTAGCAGTTTTCAAAAAACAGACCCTGGAGAATTGGAGAGAGAGAGAGAGAGAGAGAGAGAGAGAGAGAGAGAGAGAGAGAGAGAGAGAGAGAGAGAGAGATTTAAACTGTCATGTCTAAAAGGTGGAGGGGCAGGGTTTTTTGGTCTAAATTAGCATTGAGTAGGACATAACAAGTTTATAAAAAATAATACCATTAGAGTCATAGGCTGACATTGTATACAGAGGATTGTTTATTCTAAAGGTTTTTTTCTAAATCTTCATTCGGTCTCTTTCCAATCTCTTGTCAAATTTGTACCAATATTTGTCGATCTGTCCTGACCAGTGAACTGTTAACTATGGGGATCTCCTATCTTATCTTTCGTAGATTACAATATAAACTTAGTTTTGTTAGAATCTGTGAAAGGTGTAATCAAGTATGGCTTAAATGGTTAATGCAAATATTGTCAGTGATTCATCATCTTTTTAACGAAACTCACCCATCACCTAATGGATCATCACCCATATGGATCATTAAAACTGTGGTAAGGGGAAGAAATGACACCTCAATGAAAAAATTGTGTGGAGCCCTATATTCTCCACTGTGAAAGAAGAGAAATGTGTATGCATACGCACAGTATTATACATATGCATGACTGATTTGGTCCTACCCTGAAGGGTGCTAAAATGGGATTATCTCAAAATGAAGTCTATACCTTTAACAGGCAGGCTCTGCAGAGGTACTGATCCAAATGTAATTGCTGTGTTTGTAAGGGCAATCTGACCTGTTTCTCTTCTTGCCTTTTCAGGCCCTTGTACATGATCTACCATGGCCAAAGTGTTCTGCAGCCTCCTGCTTCTGGGAAGTACAGTGATGACAGCCACTGCCTGCCCCAAGTATTGCATCTGCCAAAACCTGTCTGAGTCTCTAGGCACCCTGTGTCCTTCTAAAGGCCTGCTCTTTGTCCCATCTGACATTGACCGTCGGACTGTCGAGCTGCGGCTCGGGGGAAACTACATTATAAGGATTACACCACAGGATTTTGTCAACATGACAAGTCTTGTGGACCTGACACTGTCCCGGAACACCATCAGCTCCATCCAGCCTTTCTCTTTTGTGGATCTAGAGACTCTACGCTCACTGCATCTAGACAGCAACCGCCTAACCGAGCTTGGCCCAGATGCTCTGAGGGGTCTGGTCAACCTGCAGCACCTCATTCTGAATAACAACCAGCTCAACCACATCTCCAAAGAGACCTTTGATGACCTTCTGCTAACGCTGGAGGATTTGGACCTCTCCTACAACAACCTGCGGAGTGTACCCTGGGAGGCCATCCACAAAATGCTCAACTTGCACCAGCTCAGCCTTGACCACAACCTCATCACCCACATTTCTGAGGGCACTTTCACAGACTTGGACAAGTTGGCCAGGCTTGACCTCACATCAAACCGGCTCCAGAAGCTTCCACCGGATCCCATATTTGCTCGGTCTCAGACCAATGTGGTGCTGAGTACACCGTACGCTCCTGCGCTGTCTCTCAGCTTCAGTGGAAACCCGCTTCATTGTAACTGTGAGATTTTGTGGCTGCGACGGCTCGACCGTGAGGATGACATGGAGACATGTGCTTCTCCTTCCAGTCTAAAAGGGCGTTACTTTTGGTATGTGGCCGAGGAGGAGTTTGTCTGTGAACCACCTTTGATTACTCAGCATACGCACAAGCTTCTGGTTCTTGAGGGCCAGACAGCCAGCCTACGCTGCAAAGCAGTGGGTGATCCCATGCCCTACATACACTGGGTGGCCCCTGATGACCGGCTTATCAGTAACTCATCACGGGCCACTGTTTTTGAGAATGGCACCCTGGACATCATGGTCACCACCTCCAAGGATTACGGCACTTTCACTTGCATCGCCTCCAATGCTGCAGGAGAATCTACAGCCTCAATTGAGCTCTCCATTATTCAGCTGCCTCATCTCAGCAATGGCACAAACCGTACCTCACAGCCCAAGTCCAGGCTGTCTGACATCACCAGCTCTACTAAAACCAGCAAAGGGGAGACGAAAGCCCAGCCAGAACAGGTGGTGACTGTGTCAGAGGTCACATCTGTCTCTGCACTGGTCAAGTGGACAGTGAGCAAAACATCTCCCAAGGTGAAAATGTACCAGCTCCAGTACAACTGCTCAGATGATGAGGTCCTGATTTACAGGTAACCACTTAAAGTGTCTTGGCCCTCTAATGACTTGTGAATACTAATCATCTTACAAATACACTTGCCTCTTCCCTGATTTCCTCTCTGTCTTTCTTCCTCTCTGTCTCCTTCCATTCATTAGACTAAATTACTGTATGTTCAAATATAATGTAGTATTCTTATTATTATATTGTTGTCAGGCCTGAAAAATGTGTTTGCCTGAAATTAAAAGGTATAAATCAAATAACAATGTAAAATCAGACAGGAAACTATTCTAATTATGTTTTCAAGAAGCTTGAATGCTTAACTGCAAATAATTATCATTTGCTTTCAGCTATTCTGTGCTTTTACCACCAACAACAATGAATGTTCTGTAATTCTCAAAACAATACTTGTCTAATGTATAACGTAATTATAGGTCTTTATCATGTAATAAACAACTGCTGAACATTTTATTCAGCAACTTTACTCCTATGTTCATAACCCTTAGCAGTTTTACACATATTTGGGGACCACTGCTGCTGATAGCATGCACTGTTTTGGGTAATGATCTTAATGTTTATAACTTGATTCATTCATTACTGAGAATAACTATTTTTGGCTGTGACAAATAGCATTTGTTTTATAAAATCAGTCAAAGCTGATATTCTATTTGTGTCATGACACAGATCAACTAATTATGTGCATTATCAATGACTCATCCTTTTCTAAATTAGTCACCTCTACAGGCAAACTGTCACCTATCAACAACACACTCTTGTCTTATCTATATTTCCCTGGTGGAGTGGTAGTGGGTGGCGGAGGACAGTTACCGAGATTTACCATCAGGGTTATGTAAATCACCGGGTCTACTGCATAGAAACTGTGTGGGAATTGGAAAGGCAGAGATAATGCTACTGTGACTTATGTGCCAGCCAAAAGCTGCATGAAATACACCAGTGAACCCTTTCATCCGTTTTTTATGATATAATTGTCCCTGTGTCAAAGGAATATGTTATATATTAGGAACTGCAGTAAGGCCAATGAATATGTTGTTTTTTTACCAGCTGTAATGCATCTGCTCCATGCAGATTGCAAGGAAAGAACAAAACCCTTGTTTTATAAGGTTGCTTATTTGCATATTTCATTTTGTCAGCTTGTGTTTGCAGAATTCAGCAGAATTAAGTTTACCGGTTTACTAATGCTAATAACATATGCTTTTGCCTTTCTGTGTATAATTCATTATTATTTGGTCTTCTCTTCACACAGGAATAATTAACTTAACTAAAATGTTAATTTTAGTATCTGAAAGGAAGTTTTATAACATAATGTTACAGTGATACACAATTACTACAAACAAATTGTTATTTTTTATACACATTCTATTAATGAGATAATATCTGATATTATTAGATACATTTAGTAGAGTATGAAATGTACAGTAAATCTACTTCACCTCTCTTTGCCTTTAAAACTCTCAGGTACACTGTCATGCAGTTTTATAAGGAAATCAGCTGGTAGGTATTCCAAGCATTTCGGATAACTTGCCACAGTTTTTCTGCAGACTTTGGCTCTTACTTCCCTCTGTCTCTACAGGTCCCCGACAGCCTCCATGATATTTTTATCAGAAAAGTGCACTATTACTTAATGGACTTTCATGCTAAATTTGCTGGGTAATGCCAACGTATTGATATTTTGGTTGGGTGCAAGTCACTTTTTTCAATGTGTTGCTATTTTTATTGTCATAAATAAAGGCACCTGTGCCGAAGTAGGTGGAGCAACGGAACAGTGGGTGTGACATTAATAAATATGCCAGCGTAGTTCTATTTTCAAACCCATTTTGGTCCAAAAATGCGCTTGCAATGCCACCTTCCGAGACTCCCTCTTAGTGCAGACACAATGCCTAAACAATATTGACTTTAAGCACAGCCTTATAAGTCCTGTCCCATTTCTTATAACCCAGTTTTGTGAACGTACACTAATTATGTCTCCCTACTTCAACATAAATAGCATTATCAGTTTTGCACTTCACCAATCTTTCACATTTTCTCTTGCATGACCTACGTTTGAAGATTTACATCTAGGTCCACTATCAAAATATGTCTTTCAAAACCCTGCAATACATGTTGGCTTGTAATGCAATCAGTGTATATGCAGTGTATGCAGTGACCCATGAGCATCAGTTTCATTGATAAAACAAGTGAGAATTTGGCGTTCATTGCATTCTGGAAACAAACTATTAAATTTAGCTCATGTACTGTTTTAATTGTTGGCCTAACATTAATATTGTTTTTTAAAGTGTTTATATCTGGAAACCATGGCAAGTGGAAGAATGTGCTTTAGCTGCCCGTAACCGGGGCACATGGTTGGTGAACTGTCATTTTTCATCATTGAACTTCTGCCTGTTTTCTCGTTCATGCCTTTTGATCTCTGCATTAGCCTGATATCGGTATATTTGAGCGCTTACATGTTTTTACCTGACCGTTTATTTTTGACTGTTGACATTCAAAATAAAAACGCACAGACTTGTATCCAAGTCACTACCACTAAAATACCTAAATAAAATCTAGTGATAAAAAAGACATAAAATTACAGAAAATTGGTTGAAATTTCTTGGCAGCCATCTAGTTATTTTTACCACTAAAAATCTATTTGTCACGGCGTAGCGGCGGAGGTAGGACACAGGCGCAAGCTGATAGCTTTTAAACATTTATTTCCAACAGAAACTACATACAACATGACATAGAATAAGAAAACGGCATGACATAAAACAATCAAGGACAAACTGGACGGGGAACATGAGGGCTTAAGTACATACACTGATTACTCACAAACGACACACATGTGGAGAGGATCACATCATGGGACAAGGGCAACTAAACAAAAACAACAGCAGCACATGGTCGCGCACGTGGCGGCCGTCGCCATGGCAACCGCCACGCTATGTCACGCGTACGCTGGCTGGAGCTGCGTGACAGTCCCAAATATGTAAAAATAATTAAAAAAAAATTAGGGTTCATACTAACGCTACTGTGGAGACAAAGGGCTATTATAAAAATGCAGACAGTTGCAGAAGCCAGACCAGGGCCAGAACTGACCATTTTATACAAGCCTAAAAACATAGCAGAGAATGTATTCCTAGTGATTCATTCTCTATTATTTAATGATCATGTATTCCCCAAAGCCCCAATGGTTAATGTTAATAATGGTTTCTAATTATTATGTATCATAATGTATCATAATACATGTATATGGCTTAAAACTATTTCTAACCAAAATGAAGGAGAAGATGACTGAGTTGGTGGTGGACTTTAGAAAACAGAAACCTGAAACATGTTCTCATTAATGGAAACAAAGAGGATGTCATTCAGGAATACACATGTCTTGAAAGTAAACTGGTTTGAGTGAGGAACTCTGAGGCGCTAAATGAAGAAGGTCAGGGTAGACTTCCCTTTCCGAGGAGGCTCCGTTCTTTTAACGTCTGCAGTAATATGCTGCAGATGTTTTACCACCCTTGGTAGCTAGTGTTATTTTTTTTACGCAGCCGTGTGCTGGGGTAGTAAGGTGAGGGCAGCTGATGACAACAGCATTAACAGGCTTGGGGTAGAACTTGGGAGGAGGATACTGCACAAACTACTGAGCCTTTTGGACATTATATTTTTTTTGTATAGAAAAAGCACTGCCTGGAAACTGTGTTGTGATAAAAGACAACACTTGCCAGATTCACCTAGTAATCATCCGATTTGGTCCCAAACTGCTTATTTGTGTTCTGCCTTGAAATATCCCCCGTTTCAGATATCGTAAAGCTCTTCATATCATTCAAAAACAATATTTTTCCACCGCAACTTTATTTTCCATCTTGGTTATTTTCACTTGCCCCTTGAGCTACAACATGATTGGTCAGGTGAAAAAAGCTTTTATGTGTCACGCGCACGGCTGTGCGCGGGACATAGCGTGGCGGTATTTGTTCCAAGCGCGTTTGTTTATGTTTTGTTGTTAGTGTCTCGTGATGTGATTGTCCCCACCTGCATGTTGTTTGTTAGTAATTATTAACTGTTTAAATACCCGCTTGTTTCCGTCCTGTGTTGTCTTTGAATGTTTGTGTGTTAGCACGCCTGTCGCAACGTGAGTTTTTGTTTGTTCCCCCCGATCTGTTTAGCGATAATAAATATGTTGTTTGTTGAAAATGGCTTCGCGTTTGTGTCCGCGCCCCCGCGCACCCCCACCGTGACATTATAGAAAAAATATAAAGGTCTTTTTTTAAAACCAGCCGCATTCTGACCACCTTCCACCTTGCAGCCTCTTCCCGTGGTTTTCCATGTAAAATATCACTTCCATGTCCATCCATGCTAGAACTACAGTAATTTTTTAAAGAGTAGATCCTGTCTCTCAAATGCACTGATTGTCTCTCTTTCTTCCTTCCCACCATCACTTTACCCATTATGCCTTTGTCTCAGTTAGGCCTCAATACAAGCTCTTGCAGTCACGATTTTAAAGTGTTTACACAATGTTTCCTTGTAATGTGTTTCTTGTATATATTTGGATTATTGATAATTGCGCACCTGAAACGCCTTGTTCTCACTCTAAGACACTTATTATCATGAACTGCCTCTCGCACTGCCTCATACTGTCACTTCTACTGAATCAGGAGACAAAAGTCTGAGCCATTATATGTAACTTTGCATAGTAGTTTTGCTACTTAATTATTTTTAATATTAGGGATGAATCCAGTCAGATGCACCGGATGGGTTCAATTTCATGCTTCAGGCGGCGGTTTCCTAAAGTAATTTCCCATGTGGCCGCAATCTCTGAGCACTCTGTGCCGGCCCTCCTGCCCGGTTGTCTTCTCCTGTCCTGACATTACAGTGTGGAGCCTCAGTGCAGCCTGATTGCTTCTCAGCAATGTCGCCGGCACAGGCGTTTTTAATTTCACTCCTATCAGAGCTGGTTTCCCTGATCTCACAGAACTCAAACACCAGAGTTCATCTACTGACTATAAAAGCTTTCCCACTCTGCCACTCAGCACCTGCGGATTTCTGAGCACATCCATTTTCTGTAAGCACTAGTGCCAAGTAGAGGAGTGTTATGTCTTAGTGATGGGAAGCACCCAGTTTTTTGACAAATAATAGAGCGAGAGTTGCGAGGAGCATAGTTGTTAGGGAACTTGCATGTCTAGAATGGGCCACTACCCAAATAATAATATCTGGTCAGTGGTGGTCCCTTTCCACTGATGGACAACGTAGAGGGGGGCTGACAAATTGTGCATAGCAACAATGGGGCTACAGTCAATCATTGTACACCTACAACGAGACCTATATGGTACATGATAAAATGTCCAATAAATGTAATTCCAAGGTAGGTGTACCTAAAAACTGCCTACTCGGTATAATTATAAATGGATTTATGTGGCTTTTGATTGTTTCTTGTTCTTGACGAGTGACTCCTGGACTTGCTGTGAAGTGCTCAGCATGTTGGAAATGAGCTGCCAATGCTCAAAGGTTAAAGTGCTCTGTTCCTTGGAGGGTGATTTTAATTGGCAAAGGGCCCAGAAACACACATTCTCATCCACTCTCCTTAGACCCCTTAATGTTCGGGAGTCTGTTAGTGTCCAGACACAGAGATGGCCTCGGTGTGTCTGCGCGTGCGTATGTATGTGTTCGTGGGGTTTAATCGATTTTTGTGTGTACATGTGTGGCCTTGCGGTTCCAGATCATGAATAATTTAACTGGTATGTCTGCGAGTGTTTAATGTCACCTCTAGAAGTTTTGAGGAAATAAAAGCCAATAGAACACGCACATACAAGAGGAACTTTTCTAAGCCTCATGGCTTTAGTACTTGAAAGGTCCGCCTGTGGGAATTCACCTCTCACCCCTGGATCAATCCAAGTAATGTATAGACAGCTCTGAATGCAACATGGAAGGAAAAGATCTGTCACAGATGTCTATATCATGCCCAAGGAAAGCTTTCCAAGCATCTCTCTTATGATTACGTCCTCTCCATTTTTACACTCAATTAACGACCCCTGATCTTTCGCTTTTCTGATTGATCCACAGTCAATGGTCTTAGGCCAGGGTTTGATCCCACTTCTGCATAGTTTTAAGTGGGCATTGCATGAGATGCCATTGTCCTCCATGCTGTGGTGTAGAGTTTAAGAAAAAAGATGATTGTGACTGTAAATCATGTACATAAATTTACACGCCAGCATTTCTAGCGTGATAATTATTTTTATATAATAACCATGAAAGCTTGTTGCTGAAATAATGGTTTAGTTATGACAACTATATATTTTATATAGTCTTGGCCTGAGAAAGATACATTGGCACCTGGAGACTAATGAAAAAGCATATTAAAAGCCGCAGAGTTCAAGTGCTTAACTGGAGACCAGTATTATGCCAATGATTGATTACATCTAGTAGTATAGTCAAGTCAAGCTTTATTGTCATGTGTTTTCGGAATACAGAGCATTCAAAATACAATGAAATTCTTATACTACAGCAGAATTGCTCCTACAGACAACATAAAGTGCAACATAAAGCAAGAACAAGAGAGGGGGTGTATTGCACATACGAGACAATCATAATTAGGGTAAGAATAAAGAATGCAAGCGCACCAAACTGTACAGATGGTTGGCAGTGTAGAATGAAGTGGATATGGCAGGTAGATAGCAGAAATCTAGCAGAAAGCCCAGCAGCGTCTTCACTTCCTGCGGAGGATGAAGAGAGTGAACCTCCCCCCTTCCATCCTCACCACCTTCTACACGGGGACAATAGAGAGTGTACTGACCAGCTGTCTCACCACACTGTTATGCATCCAGTCAGAACTCTCTCTATGGTGTAGCGGTAAAAGTTGACCATGGTGGTAGTATTCATCCCGAAGCTCTTTCGCCTCCTCAGAAAGAACAAACGTTGTGCTTTTTTGAGGATGCTGCTGGTGTTTAGAGACTAAGACCGAGAGTGTGATAGCTGCACGCCCAGGAATCTGAAACTGCTGACGATTTCCATTGATGTTGATGTGAGAGTGATTACCTCTGTTTTTCCTGAAGTCCACAATATCTCCTTGGTTTTGGTGACATTCAGGACAAGGTTGTATTTGTGGCACCAAACAGACAGGTCATGTATCTCCCTCCTGTAGGCAGACTCATCATTATTGGTAATAAGTCCGATCACCATAGTATCATCTGCAGACTTGATGATTTTGGTCTTGTCATGATTGGCTGCATAGTCATGGGAGAAGGGTCAGTGTGGCTGAATTCCTGTTCTCCAATTCTCACTGTCTGGGGTCTGTTTGTTAGAAAGTCTAATACCCAGTTGCAGATGGAGCTGCACAGACCCAGGCTACTTAGTTTCAAAACCATTTTAGAACTGTTTAGCAACTGTTAAAAGCAGAGCTGTAATCAATAAACAGCACCCCCGCATAGGTATTTTTCTTTTCTAGATGTGTCAGATCAGTAGACAAAAGAAGTATGACAGTTAATTGGCACTTATCTTTTTGAGAGGAATTACTAGGAAAGATAACTAGTTTCTGTAAATGTTTGAGTAAAAAATGGGAATTATTGTGTGCAATGTTTATTTTATGCAATCCTACTTAGCCTAGTCGCTTGAAGGGGTGCCAATAATTATGAAGTTCACTAGATTGAAGTATCTTTTTAAGTTGTTGCTTTTCAAAAGGATGCTTTGTAACAAGGTATAACAGTCATGCTTTGTATAACAATAAAAAAACAACTAGTGTTATAATACAACTAGTATAATTAAAATATTATATAAGCTAAAAGTATGATGTAGCTAGCTACTACTAACAAATAACGCTGAACCAGATCTGTTCTGAGGTCCACATAAATGTTGAGATATAAAATAAAGTTAATGAATACATTAAATTAAAAAAACATACAATAACTATTGACTAATTTGATAAAATGCGGTAACATACAATGCTACATGTAATGCATACAACACCACTTAATTTTTACAAAGTGGTTAAGCATATCTTAAGAAAACTCAAACAACTACTCCTGAAATGTTTTTTTTTGCAAAGCTACTTAAAGGATTCAGTACTAACACAGCTCTGGGGGCAAAGAAGGAATAATAATCATCACATTAAAAGAGATCAGACGTTACCACTAACCACACAAAACCCTTATTTATAATTCAAAGCAGTATCAATGTTACTCAACCTCCCCGATAAATTAAATGGTTTATCCTAAGGAGAGAGGCTGGAAAATGCTCTGTAGCACATGTACTAAATTAGCCTGCTGAAAAGGGGTTGCTTTTCTCATTACACAAGCCTTTGCTCTGTGTCGTCAGCCTCCAAGGATTTCAAAGAGAGAATGACTTCTACTAAAATTTCTCGGTGAAGGGATTGCAATAGATTACAGGCTACAAAGCATGCGCTTGCTTCCACTGATGAAATTAAATTAAGCCAAATATACATAATGCAGTCAATCAAAAGCTTTTCTCTACCAATAAGATTAAGTGACTTTGAAAGGCACTGCGTCCAAATACACACACGTGCACTTGGGCACACATTCACACACATTTACTGTCGTGTATTAAATATTACTCAACAGTCGTCTTCTGTGGCCCATTCATAACATCCGACCTCACATTTATAATAATACTACTTAACTATGCTATGTGGCAAGATGCATGTTCACCACGGCTCACTCATCCTATTCATTTCAGCAGGGAGCTCTGCCCGATCTGTGTGGTGCATGACAGTTGTGGCACAGCGCACGCCTCACACGTCTCGCACGTCTCGCCGTGCGGCAGCAAAAGTTCCACAGAGCTCAACTTTATGCAAATTAGTCCATCACCTGCATTGCTTTTAGCCAATCAGGTAAAGGAAGACATCGTTTGAGTGAGACGACTTGAAGTTTGCTTTATTTAGCTTGTTCTATGACTGATCTCCTTATTTTCATTGGTGTAAAATTAAAATCATATGAAGTTCATTAGGTTTCTTGCTAACGTACCTAGGTAGCTTGCTAATGATGCATAATATGGTTAAAACACTCACCCATGGCTAACGTTTATTCTTATGTCATTGTAAACTTTGATACAACATTAAACAAAAATATGAAATAGCAAACAGCATGTCAGCCAAAGGTGAAGGAATTATTTGTGATTTTTAGAACTTGATTAATGATAATAATAATACTTCTACTACTACTACTACTACTACTAATAATAATAATAATAATAATAGTATTATAGCAATAATAAGAACAATATTATTATTATTAGTATTATTATTATTAATAATAATAATAATAATTTATGTTTTATGTTTTATTTATATAACACCTTTCTCACACCCAAGGTTGCTTTTCAAGATTATATTAAGTAAATCGAATTAAACATACAAGTACACATCATCACACATGAATTACACAATAATAAAGAATACAGATAAGGACACGCACAACATTTACACCTACTGAGTAACAGACCATAAAAAGGAGGTGGGGACTGACTTCTAGAGTATAAGTGAAATGGCATAATGAAGGTGGCATAATTAGTTAGGAGGTATGAGTCTTAAAGTATTGTGTGAAATGGTGCGTTTTAACTTGGGTTTTGAAGGAGGAGAGGTATTGCAGGTTAAGGAAGAGTATTCCAGAGTTTAGTGATGCCATGCTGGATTATTGTACAATAATTATTGTGCAAGTGGAGGACATAGAACCTAAAATTCTGAACAGTGTGACTTTTTGTGGACCATAATGCTTCTATTTATTTCCCTATGAGCAATATCCAGTCAGAAGAAATCTGAACATGTGCTCTCATATACTAGATTTCCAGATAATAAACGGGAGACTCCTCAGGCCACACACTTTAAACTGAGACTTTGATACATTTGAGATGTCGCTGCAACTGCCCTATTGACATTAAAATAGGAGATTCATTTTCTTACAAAACGGCCCTTGGCAGGAACAGGGGTAGGTCATAATCTGCCTGTGGAGTGTCTCACAATACAGAAAGCAACAATGTCTCACACCGTTTATTGGAGCAATTTTAATGATAAGAGGATGTTTTTAGAGAGAGTTAGCCTTAAGGAACCAATCCGTGCTGCTTCATTGTGTATTTATGCGAGAGAGAGACTCTAGAGGCATTTAATGAGGAATAGCTTTGTGCTTATATACGTAATGTAAGAGACAGTAATACGTAATCAGAGTGAATCTGTTATATTTGCAAATCAGATCTGTTTGATTAATGATTTATATGGCCTAAAGTGCAGGCATTATTTTCTAGAGCTATAGAGGTGTAGTTGGATATATGCTTGTAACAGCATTTTAGGCCTAAAGCAGAATTACAGAAGTCACAATCAGATTTCAATTGGCTTTAGTGAATAATATATATATATGTATATATATATATATATATTATTCACTAAAGCCAATTGAAATATATATATACAGTCAAGCCGGAAAATCTGCACACCCCTTTCACCTCCACGTTTCATTACATTACAGACTTATTCTACAGTAGATTGAGTTCATTTTTTGCCTCAAACATCTACACACAAT
>JAOUQW010000002.1:17296973-17312541 GCA_028565825.1 Olivaichthys viedmensis
CTCAACTGGGTCGGGGTGTGTGTGTGTGGGGGGGGGGGTGCGCGCTGTGATTCCAATGTGTTTCATCTAATATAGATATAAATACCCTTGAATCTACCCTTGAGTTTGCAATTTAACTGCATAGTCATTGCTTCTTTTTAAATCCAATGTGTTGGAATAGAGAGCCAAAACATCTCAAATACAAACAGACTTCGACCCCTACTTTTTAAACTGCTGATCATGCAAGCTCAGTATTCCATAGAGAATCACATTTACGGCACACTTCTGTCTATGTGAAGTAACAGAAGCCCTTAATTGCCAACCATCTCTCAGTATCGACAGGGAGGGAGGAAATATGCTTTTTCACTCGGTGAGAGCACAGCCTCATAAGTTCTTATAGACTCCCAGCCAAGGATGGCAGAGGTATTGCTAGATCACAGCAATTGAATCTAAAAGCACTTTTTCACATCACCTGATTTCATCCTTATTCATACTATCCACCACCCATCGCACCATCATTTCAACATATGACCCTGCCGATAGTGCGTCTAAACCCACCAATTCGGTCAGGTACACAAGAAAATCTAATATAAGCATTTTGCGCTGATAAAAGAGGTAAGCACAGAGGGTCATAAGTTGAGAGCATATGATGCTTGAAGTATTGTGGGTTCTGGTATGCAGATCTAAACGTCCAATAATAGACAGCAATATCACTGGAAATTGATTGGAGCTCTTACTTGGGCCAAACAGGGCAGGTATGACTCTGTATAAAGGCGAGGGTTAAAATGGAGGGAGTGCAGGGAAGCTGACCTCCAGCACCTTGGTTTTATGTGAACGGCAAGCAGAGCTGAGCTCTGGTACTATAATATGATGAAAATGTAAATCATAGCATTGAATAATGTTAATAATAATGATGATGTTATTCAGTTTCACACTGCTTTATAGAGAAATGTTTTTATTTTAAAATTGTAAAATGTATTGCTTCAATCAAGGCACTGGTTATCTGTTGTTTATGGACATTTGATCATTAAAGCAAAATGTGTTAATTTTGCTAATTTTAAGGCTTTATTGTATCATGTGTCTTTGCCAGAAAAGAATGAGAAGATATTATGATATCATTTTAGTGCCAAAACTGAGAAACAAGTAATAATGAAAACTTAAGTTTTGGCCACCCAACTGTAGTTAGTTAAAATTACACCCTTAGGACAGAACCAGATACATCGAGCATTTGTTTTAATCACATTTCCATCATATCAATGGTGAGAACTCCATATAATAACACAAAGTGAACGATACTGTTCCCACATTGTTGGCACACATGAAAGATGTAGGACTCCCCCACCTCGTAAATCCCAATTCAACACCTGTATAAAGGTACCTTTTGATAATTAAATTTTTGGAATAAACATAGAATCCAGAATAGGCCTTCTACATTTTAGTTTTTATGTACTAGGATTTTAGCAAATCTGTATATAAAGTGAACTAATACTTGGACATGCACATTGTGAATAATAGCTTAACTATGCATTTTATTGTGATGAAGTAATCATTTTAATAAATCTTGTCTTTCTGTAGAAAAATATTATTAGCAAATCTTTGTTGGGTAATGACTACACATATTTTGGAACTGGTCACACTAAATTGAAGGTAGGTACTCCTTTCTTTGGTATAATGGGTATTATTTGGTATAATGGGCATTATCGATATATAGGTATCATTGAAAACTGGTACTAATGGTCTTTAATTAACAGCACATAATAATAATAATAATAATAATAATAATAGAGCATTTTTTTTATTTCTGCTGCAAAAAAATAATAATAATCAGTTATTAAATTAATTGGATAAATATATACAAAAAATGTTAAAACGTACATATTTACTGTTAGAAAGTCCTATTCGGGGAAGCCAGACTGTTGTACTACAACTCCAAAGGTTTAAAAAAACACTACTATGTTCACACTCTCCATTAGGAAAAAGAGAGCTAGTCCTGAATCACCTACGGCAATAAATTTCATGATTAGGGCTTTAAAGAACTGCTCATGCCGCTATAAATAAAATGTCTCCTGTAGTTATTGATCAGTCCGTCATATTGCCATTGGGAAACTTTGTCTCATTCACACAGAACTTTTTCCATGTGGATAACATGGCACTGACAGTGGTTCTGTGAAACCCTAAAGCTTTGGTGGACTGAGAGCTGTCAAGATCACTTCTTGTCTGCGGTTGAGTTAGAGATTTTTTATTTTATTTTTTTAAAATAGTGACACTTTCAGCCTTATAAAGTGTGCTACAATTCCAATGGTAAGATCCAGATATTCTAGACTGACTAAATCCCTAAATTGTATATTTGATAAGATAAGATAGGATAAGATACCTTTATTGTCACTGTACAAGTACAATAAGATTTCGTTTGGATCAAATGCGTTGATGCATACAGAAGTTAAATTAATACTTTAGAGTACTAGAGAAATAGATTTGATATCTATTTCTAAAGTACTGATGTAAACGGCTAAGGGAGGTCATGTATTGTAACATACAGCTGGCTCGAGAGAAGGGTTAAGCCCTACTCAAAGTGATTTCATGTGCTAAAAGCCATAGACCAGCTTTTCAATGCAGACCACATAGAAGGTAAGCTGAAAGCACAGGATTTTCCTGACAGGATAACTGTCAGTGGTCACTGACCCTCTGAACTAAAAAAGATTGAACTGATCTAGAAATAGTTTGCAGCCTTTAAACCCATTTCAAACCTTCCTTTTATAGGTAATATTATTGAAAAAGTAGTGTTTACACAAACTCAACAACTTTCTAAACTCTAATGGCTGTTTTGACAACTTTCCATCTGGATTTCGGCCTTATCACAGCACTGAGACCGCTCTAGAAAAGGTTCTGAATGATACTCGTCTAAACATGGATTCAGGCAAAATATCGGTACTGGTACTACTTGATCTTAGTGCTGCCTTTGACACTGTCGACCACAAAATACTTTTTTAGACAGACTAAAAAGCTGGGTAGGACTGGAACGGAACGATCCTCAGTTGGTATAGGTCATATCTAGAAGGAAGGGGATATTTGGTCACAATGGGCCACTACAAGTCTGAACAAACTCCCTTAACATATGGGGTCGCTCAAGGCTCGATCCTTGCGCCCCTTCTATTCAACCGTTACATGCTTCGACTTTGCCGAATCCTGCAGGATAACAAAATTGCTTAACATAGCTATTCAGACGGCACCCAGATCTACATAGCACTCTCACCCAACGATCCTACAGATGCACTATGTAAATGCGTTTAGCACATTGATAATTGGATGCGTCAAAAATTTCCTTCAACTCAACAAGGACAAAACAGTAGTGATCATATTCGGCAAAGAGGAAAGACTTAAGATTAATACCTATCACAAATCTAAGGCTCTGAATGCCACAAAGCCAGTAAAAATTGTTGGAGTTTTAATTGACTCAGATCTCAGTTTCAGGAGTTATATTAAAGTAAGAAACAAAGTTTGCCTTCAACCACCTCAAAAAACATAGTATTCAGAGTGTTTATGTCCATACAAGACCTAGGAAAACGTATCCATGCATTTATTTCCAGCATATTTAGAATATTGCTGCCAGAATACTAACCAGGACAAAAACGACATGAACACATTACTCCAGTACTCAGATCTTTACACTGGCTCCTAGTCGGCTACAGGGTTGATTTCAGTTTGTTACCTCTTGTTTATAAATGGCCTTGGGCCTAAATACATCTCAGATATGTTGGAAAAATGCAACCCCAGTAGGCATCTCAGATCAGTAGGGTCTGGTCAGGTAATATTGCCCAGAATTGAGACAAAGCATGGCAAGGCAACTTTCAGCTACTATGCTGCACTCAGCTGGAACAAACTTCCATAAGGGCCGGTTTATACTTGCTGCATGGTTACGTGTACGCGTGCGGACGCCGCAGCTACGCGAGCGTCATTGATCACTACTTGCTTCCGTAACGTCCGTACATCTGGAGGATTAAAAACTCGGTCCAATAGGGGGCAGGTCGGGGCAGGTCAGGGCAGAGCCGAAACATCGTCAGCACCGGACCACTTTCTGATTTTGCACAAGGAAGTAAACAGTGCAGATGGTGGGAGTTGAGGAGGCTATTATAATGTGTATCTTGAGAAAACGGGGGAAACAACAACAGCAGCGCCAACGTAGACGGTGTATCAGGATATTAAACCAATCTCGTCACGAAAACGGAGTTTATTTCTCTCATCCTACCAATGTTGCTTCACTACACTGCCCCCTGCCGTTTACGCAGGTATTGCACCACACGTATACGTTGCGTTCATTGTTTGGGACGTGCACAATCGACGTGCTGAATGAACGCAGGATACGTACAGACGCCATTTTAAACGTCTACGTTATCAACAGCAAGTATAAACCGGCTCTAAGATGTCAGATATGCAAAAACTTTGACCATTTTCAAATACAAACTGGAACCATTTCTGTTTACCTGTGCCTTTCAAATTCCTTAAGCAATTGCACTGCTTCTTTAGCACTTTATCATTAACTTTCCTTTTTTTTCTTCTACTTAATTCCTATTTAATTTATCTTTGTTTTAATCATCGTCTTGATCATCTTAATCTTTAATTAATTTCGATTCTTTTGCATTCCTTGTAAAGCACTCTGTGTATAATGATGTGCTATATAAATAAACTTTTCCCTTCACAGGCTCGTCTCATCACTGTCACTACTCCACATTTAGCCATACAAATTAAAGGTACAAATAATCTGTTCTAATCATAAGGATGGTGTATCGTTGCTTCTTTGGAAAACATCTGTGCTTTCCTTATCAAACCTGTTCATTACCAACTTCTAATTACATCAGTGGCTTCTTTCAGGTTCAGTGTGATGCAAAGTATTGCTTTTGCCAAATGCTTGTGCTATTGATTTTGACTGAATCCAAAACATCTTAATTGTTTGTTTTTCTTTCATTGACATTTAATGACTCCACGCATTTGTTTATATGACTCTAGAGGCGCATTCCAAAGTCAAGAGCAAATGCTAAAACCAGGAACAGTCATGCACAGAACTGTTTTGTGCATGCAGTCAGCACAACTGGAAGCATTTAGCCATTTAAATCCACAGCTTAGCCAAGTGCCCTGAGACTTCTGCTTAGGGATTTGGGGATCTGGACACAGAAAGTAATTCCAAATAATTGAAATTGTAATTCCAAATGACTAAAACGCACAGGCCCCCAAATGCAAATAAATAAATTGCCTTGTATTAATATTTTAACCTTTAATGCAAAAGGCTTTACCATACAGGAAAATGTTTTACTTCACTCTCTAAGTACTTATAGGGGGGGGGCACTTCTGTTAAACCTGTGAATGTATATACATTCACAGATGACTTTGACATTCATACATTTAAAATAAATCTTTTATAATATTTTTTTTTTATTATTGATGGCAAAGTACAAAACCAGAAATACTTCTTTTTTTTTTTTTTTTTAAATAATAATAATTCTTGCAAAGCACTTTCCCTGTGGGATCTCACCTCAATTTCAATTTACTGAATGTCTGCATTTAAAAAAGGGATTTAGGATATCTGTCAACAACAGGAATGCTGCCAGATAAAACACAGCCAGATGCTGTCTGATAGCACAGACTGAATAAAAGAGTTTGGACTAAACCACATAGCCAAGCCTTGCATTACTGCTACACTGCATGCTGTGCAGTTTTTACTCAGTCATATGGTGGAATAAAATGAAAAGAGGGAGGAAATATTTGTGTAGCTTGGCAAAAAGTTTTTATTTTTTTTACAGTCTATATAGATGCTTGTTGGGCCCCGTTTCCACCTGGTGTTAACATGTGGCTCGAGTGATGACATCACAAGTGGTCAGCGCTAAGTACAAGCGGAAACGGGGTCACGTGTCTCGAGATCCGATCACATGTGGTCAGAGACGCACGTGGTCACATTGCATGTGTAGTGGAAACGTTAATGAGTCTCGATGCGTCGCGGAGAACACCGAAGGACCGCCCTAACCGGAAAATACGTCATTATTCCTTCTCATGTTCATTCATATAATGCATTAGTTGGCTTTGTCCGTTCGGTCGAAACATTTGAAACTTGTTTTGAAAGTGTAGTCCGTTAAAAAATATATATATATATATTTTATATAAAGAAATTGATACAGACGCTTTCGAAAAACATCATTTAAAATGTATTCGGAGTGTTTCTTAGCGTTGCGTCTCTAACAAAAATAATTCCTGGACGGCTATAAATTAAACACGGCACGAGCGCGTTTCCAGCCGTTTCTTTTTCACGATCACATTACTGTATAATGAATTCATTTACAAAAAAACCCACATCATCATGATATTGTGGCATGTGCGAATATAAAGCGAGGCTTTACACCGGCTGGAGCTCGTTATAATGTTGTTGTGTTTGTTTTTCTTCCAACAGGCTCTCAGTAAAGGCATGATGTAGGTCAACCATAACAACTACATTTCAAAAGACCTCCATTCATTCCGTGATCGCTGCAAGGGTTTTGGAAAGCCGATGCGGGTGCGTAATGTTTTCCGTAAAACGCGTTTTGCTACAGACGACTAAAACGTCTCTCTTCTTTTTTTTTTTTTTTTTTGCCCCGTCATCATTTCAAAAAACAAAGTTACACCCGTGCGTACAGGACCAAGGACACGGCACGTGCGCGGCGCGCTTTGATCCTCCAGCGGAAGTGACGTCAGTAGGCACGGGATCCGATCACGCGAGCCACGTGTTAGTACCAGGTGGAAACGTAGTAAAGGCTCTTGTAATCAGACGTTGTGCCACCGCTCAACGCTAGATGCGATCTTGCAGTTGCGTGCACCCGTTAGCCTAGTGTTCATTTCTATTCCAGTATGAATAATAATCTCCTCTGTTGTATTTTTCAAAACACTGTCGACTTTTAACTCGGCCTTGAGGCTTCTGAGATAGCAATGTGTTAATAGCGACATACCCACACATCTGTTTGCTTATGCAAAGGTTTTTTTGAAAATTGTAACATGTCTTCTGTCCCATGACAGGTGGATGGAATACAATTACCTAATAATGGGCGTTTCTGAAAAATGTCTTGTGATATTTTCCCACTTTCACATGCTTTGCTAACTTTCCTCTGCTTTTTTAAATTTTATTTATATATATTTTTTTTTACAAGTTTCCATTGAAATAAAATTCAACGGATATATTTAATAATATTCAGTAAGTAATAGTCAGACTGCAAACATGCAGCACGTTGTGCATCTCGCACACAGCAATAACTACTCCATCACTAAGGATTCGTTGTCCTTGTCACTCACAATGAATACATGCATAATAAGTCAATACTGTGATGAGGCTTGTTTTCTTCAGATGCTCATTTGGCAGACACTTTTATCCAAAGCAACTCGCATTGAGGCAGAATTTAATTCGAGCATACAGCCGAGCAGTTGAGGCTTAAAGGCTCAAAGGCCCGACAGTGGATCTCTGCCAGTCTCTGGGTGTTGAACAACCTTGTGTTCACTGGTGCACAACTTTAACTGATTAGGTACCGCTGCCTCATTAAAGTAAAACCACAGTGAATCATCAATCACAGTAATACTGTATGTGCTCATACAAAAGTAGTGTTTCTAATAACTTGTATTTTGGACAGCATGAATTTAACTTGCTGTATATGCCTAATTAGGCAGAAACCATTGACAAAATAAATGGTTATGAGGGGGATAGTTCACTGCATTCTTTTGTATTCCATTGTAAGTCATTACTAATTTAATTCCTAAAACCTCATTGAACTGAATTCGCAACTCACTGCCAGGAAGTGGGCTGAAATATTTTGATTATTTTTGGTAGAACAGAAGAAGTGGAATACAGATTGCTTTTCTTGACTACAAAGACAGGCAGCTATGCCATATTATCAGTAGAAAACAAAGCTAGGGCGTGGTAGTTGTGTCAATCCAATGGTGAAAGTCTTACTGCTCAATAAAATTAAAATTAATATCCATCCCTACCCACTGCCTTTTGAGCAGAGAGGGATCATTAATTGTCTTTAGGTAAAACAAGTTTCTGTATATATCGTACCCATATAACTCTAGCTTGTCGCCGAAACGTATTCTATGCAACATTAAGATTTTTAAATGGCTCTAAGGGACTTTCTCAATTAATAAAATAAAATAAAACACCATCACTTGCAGATTTTTAAGTATCCAAAATTTTAAGAAACTTATACATGGTTGTTCTTTAAGTTTTATGGCTTTAACCAAAACTCTGGAATAGAGGAAAAAGGCCAGTCCCTGCATTTCATTTGCACAGCCCATTTTCACACTGCTTTACATGCTGTAATGGACCTCCCTACTCGTGACTAATTTTCTGCTATTTTACATTAAAGCATGACAAGATCAAGGTTAAAGTCTCAGATATCCGATTGATACATATCAGTCAGTGACTTATGTTTCCAATATCCATGTAGTCCTAAATTACTATGGTGTTAAGTTTTAGCCTGCTTATGTGCTCCAACAGGCTTACATTTGAATAATGCAAGGTTATTATCAAATCTTTTCCAAAAGAAGCAACAATCATTTTGAGAGCAGAATGTCAAAAGACCATACTGTAGATTTTCAAGGTTCTGAAGGGCATCAAATTAAACCTATTCAGACTTGGGCAATTTTCTCAAGGTTCAGCTCGTTGTGGCCATGATATTGCAGTTTAGGCTCAGATCAAATCCTTCTGCCATCCTTCTTTTTCAGCTTGCATGCACTAACACCTTCGCTTTGATCTCTGCTTGTGTAGCTCTGGTTAACTCATGTGGTTAAGGTGCCAGTGTATCATGTCAATCCTGGATAAGTCGGTAGATGACTTTGGGAGACTGGTTTGAAAGAAATGTTATGTTTGGGTATTGGGGATTTTATTAGCCTATAAGGTCATCAAAGAATGACTGATTAACAACTCGCAACTGAACTCAAGCCAGCATTCAGCTTAAATAAGCTAATTAAGGAAGCCCTGCAAATAAGTATGACACTGTAATAGTCAGATCTATATGACAGTTTCAGTGGGAAATCCCTTGAAATAAAATGGACATGATTACACCATATTTTCTTTCAGGAAGATGTATAAATCCCTGTGTAATGTAATACTGGACTTTTGAGCTATTCATGTTTGTGGGCAATGTCAAGAATTTGATCCATTTGATAACAATGAGTAATTTTGAATTGTCAAACAACATTTTCTTTTTGCAAAATGCTTTTTCTTCCCTGCCATTTCTGACTATTTGGGTGATATAGCTTTAAGTCGCTGATATCTGTAGAGCTGTTTGAAAACAATCCATATCCTAAAAGGTGACAAGAATTCTATTCTATTCTATTCTGTTTTATTTTATTCTATTCTATATATAGATATTTGGTGGGTTAAAGTCAAAAACAAGTTGAATAGCATAATTACATTAAGCCATGTTTTCTGTAGCCTACAGCAATAACATTTACAATAACACAAAAACATAACTTATGGTTATTCTCAGAACACAGAATGTGTGATCATCAAACCAAAAGAAACAACCCTATTCTATTTCATTCTATTCTATTTCATTCTATTCTATTTAGCCTGAAGCTGTGGGATTCATTGCCATCACTGGAGAAGATGTGGTACTGTTTTGCCGTTTGTTTTTGTTTTTTAATTCGTCTGGATATAATAAAAATGTTTCGTATTTTTACTGAGAGGAAGGTTGCGCTTTTCTTTAATGTACTGTCTCTCTTACCAATTTGCAATTTTGCATTGTGAGACTGTTGGTACAGCATTTATATGAAACTGGGCATTTAAATATTGAG
This sequence comes from Olivaichthys viedmensis, assembly GCA_028565825.1. NCBI lineage: Eukaryota > Metazoa > Chordata > Actinopteri > Siluriformes > Diplomystidae > Olivaichthys > Olivaichthys viedmensis. Next base: position 17,306,757 of record JAOUQW010000002.1, read on the forward strand.
ATTTATTGTAGCAGTTAAAAGATTTAATGTAGCAGTTAAAAAACAAGTTGAAAGCATAATTACATTAGGCCATGTTTTCTATAGCCTACAACAATATGTTTACAATAACATAAAATCATAACTTACGGTTATCCTCTTCAGTCAGAGTACAGAATGTGTGATCATCAAACCAAAATAAATATCCATATTCTATTCTATTCTATTCTCTTCTACATGGCCTACATGGAAACTGAAGCTATGGAATTCATAGCCACTATTGCAGCAGCTCTGGTACTGTTTTGGCAGTTTTAAAATTTTGAGAGGAAAGTAGTGCTCTTCTTTTATGCACTGTCTCTTTCTCTCTCTATGTGGGTTATAAATAGTATAGCCTCTGTGGCAATCCACTGTGGAAAAGACAGGTTGTTTCTGCGCTGCAGGTTGTCATGTAACCTCCTGCTGCACAGATGCAAGATGCTTCTTCACTGCCATAATGTGAAACATTAGAAATAATACATGAGCTTCATGGCCATCATGTGAGTGCCAGAGAGGCTTCCATACACGAATTCACAGGAAAGCTGTTACTTCTGTCTTCTAACATCTCCCAGAGCTGTGGATAGCACAGATCCCCACATCAGCTTCCCCAGTAGGTTGGATAATGATACATTGGGCTAGTAGTCAGCCTGAGCTCTCTCTCTCTCTCTCTCTCTTTCTCTCTCTCCCCCTTCCTCCCTCCACTCTCACTCTCTGGCCTTCTCTATCATCACATTTTGGCGCTCATGGGTAAAGACAGCTAATCAATAGCCATGGCTCAGCATCTCAGCTCATATTAACTTTGTTTTCAGGAAGACTCTATAAAGAGTCAGTGGGGAAATTCTACCCCTTTCAGTTCTCTCCCTCACTGCATTTTAACCATCTCTTCTGAAAAAGCCACCATCTGTTAGAGTCCATACCTCACCAAGGGAACCTATGTGAGACCTCACCCTCTTTTGCAGAATTTACATGCACTGCTATGTCTATAATAATAATAATAATAATAATAATAATAATAATAAAAATAAAAAAAATAATAATAATGTAACATTTATTGAGAAATGCTTTCATTTAAAAACATTTAAATGTCTTTCGTCTGTCAAGGCAGTTGAATGTTGTGTATATAAATTTGGTCATTGGGATGAAATGTGTTGATTTTGCAAGTTTAAAGGCTTTACTGTGTCGTGCATCTTTACCAGTAAAGAGTCAGAAAATGAGGACTACTGAAAACTTAAGGTTTGGTCACCTAATTGTAAATAATGAAATTAAGCCCTTAGGAAAGAAATAAATGTATCAAAAACTTGTTTAATCACATCTCAATGTTATATGTGTTAAGAACTTCATGTAATAACATATAAAGTGAACGGTACCACCTCTTAAATCCCAAATTAATTCCTGTTGATAAACTTTACAAATGTCCAATAATTCAGCAACACATATAAAGGGGTATATGGTATTGTTCAAATCATTAAACATTATGGGTAGTATTTAGAGATGTTAAAATATTTTATTGAAAGAACAACAAGATGCTTTTACCATCGCAATGGTTAAAACAGAACATGGTTCGATTGGAACATGGTAAAAATGAAACATTAAAATGGGTCCTGATAATATTTAAGACAAATGTTTATAACAAATTCTGTATGTTTCAGTTTTGTATAAGTAATTGTAATAATACAAATAATACTCTGCAAATGAAGGTTTTTAACCATGTTATAATCATGTATAAATGATTAGCCAATAATTTTGTTAATGCTGAAAACACTAATTATTTGTTTGTGTTTATTTCCTTCTCTCCCTTCCTCCTTTTAAGAATAGAAAAGAGAGATTCTTAAAGTGGCGTTTCAAAATGATCTTTAAAGTTTGTGTAAACCTACATGTTATAGTCACCTGGTACGACAACCTAACAGTCTATTGTAAATATCCAGATTAATAAAAATGACAGCAAACATAATCATGATGCAATCGCCATCTACCCCAATATATTTAGAAAAGCTGCAGTACCATTTTATCTCAGCTTCTCAGTTTGTCAGGCAGGTGATTTAGTGTGTTAAAATGTAGCCTAATTAGTGCTTAATTTGATACAAACAGTATTTTCTTCCACATTCTGTTAAGCTGATTCATGGAGGTTAAGGTGTGATGATGTGTATACTACTGGAAGTTAGTGCTTAGGAATTGAAGACCAGCTGTAATGCCTAAAAAGCGAGTGTTTATGTAAGGAAGCTATTGGTCTGGAGAAACAAAATAATTTATAAACTAATTACTGTGTGCTTATGGTTTTAAATAGGATTATTGTTTGTGTTCTATATTATATTTAACATACAGTACTGTGCAAAAGTCTTAGGCACATGTAAAGAAATTCCATTAAGCAAAGATGCTTTTAAAACAATGAAATTAAAAGTTTCTAAATATCAAAAACTTTCTATAACAAGCAGTAAACAGCAAAAAAACAAATCAAATCAATACTTGGTGTGACCACCTTTTGCCTTTAAAACTGCACCAATTAGCTGGTCGGTTGTTCCAAGAATTTTCCTCTGCAGACTTTGGCTCTCACGTGCTTCTGACCCTACAAGTCCCAGACAGCCTTGGTGATATTTTTATCTGAAAAGTGGTCTATTATTTAATGTGTTACTTTCCTTAATGACATACAAAAAAAGATCTGTAACATTTACTTTTTTTGAAAAAATAAAAAATGTTTGAAAATCTAAAATTATCTGTTTTCTACTGATACACTGATGCACAAGAGATACAATTAACATCTTAGACAAAATTTCTTAAGGAAAAAAAATTAAGGTGCCAAAGACTTTTGCGTGGAAACTCAACGTGGAAACTCAACTTTAGCCTTGGACTAAATTTCAGATGCATAGAGGGTGCAAAAACTCAGATTATATGATTTTATCTATATGTATGTTTGTATATGTAATTTTATAACTTTCATGTCTCAATAAATATACCCCAATTTGCATAGACCCTTTAAACAGCTTACTTTAACTCTTACTGGCAATCAAATTAGTAACTGTAATTAATGCTGATGTGGATCATATCCTAACTGACTGCATCAATTTATCATTGATCCAAACTAATTTTTTCTGTGCTCACGACTTCAAATTACCCAAAGCACCCAGGCATAATATTTATGCAGAGTGAGCAGTTTCGCATGTTGAACGAGCACTTCTTATAAAGCGGCTGTCTGAGTCAGATAACAGGGCAATGTTCTGAAGGAATGTTATGGTGGTCTCGGGAATATTTGCCTATACTGTTTGTTGACACCTGGAGGTCTAGTGTGTACTCAATCATTGCTAAACTGTATGTGTCTGTTATTGAAATATGCTTCTCAAAAGTCCTTGCTATCAGGAATAAGTGTATCTAATCAGTCCATAATGTGCTATTGAGCCTGAAATATATATTAAAGAAATGTTTTTTAAATGAGTAGTCAGTGTGATTTGGGATCATAGAACTAGAGAACACAATTCCTTCCAGCCTTCCTTTCTCTCTTCCTTCATCTTCAATTCCTCAAACAACTCTTTATAGAAAGTATATATTCACAAAGTCTGTTTATTCAAAATATTCTTTGGAAATAAGGAAATTTACTCATATGCTTAGGCACAATGAGAGCAATGTACCAAAATCCTTAAACTTTAAGAGGATGCTTTCTCAGAGCTTTTAAAAGATCTTCAAAAATGTCACCAACTGCTAAGAGTGGTAAATGATGGCAGCACTGCGACAGAGAAAATCTGAGCAACGCACCATCTGTGGTCAGAAAGATATACGTACTAGAATTGTTTGATGATTCCGATCTCATAAATAGTAATGGGTATCAGGTTGATTGCAAGGGGATCTCTTTTTTTTATCACAGATTTAAATAGAGATAAAATATCACCAGCAACGTAGTAAAATAATGCAATAATGTCTGAAATGAAGGTGGTCATGATTTGTGGTTCCTGTCAATGGGGGAAATAGTGTAAAAAGGATCCAATATAAATTTATGTGAATGTAATATAAATAATAACAAATCTCTCAGCTACAGAATGCTTTCATTTCATAACGGACCACCCTGCGGCTATGCTCGCAAACCACACACCATAACCTACAGTCGCCTTAGCTTTTCCAATTTCCCCACTTCCACTATACCCATGATGCTGGAGAAACAATTTTAGCCACTTGGCTAGGAAGCATGTCTCAGAGGTCTCCACCTGAGGCAAAGCGAATATAGTGACGAACTTTATGGATGGGTCTTAAAATTGTGAAAAAAATGTGACCGCCATATGCCATTTCGATGGAATATTCTGCCACCTTTTTTGTACACTTCAGTGGTGCGCAAAATAGCTGGATACGGGGCATTAATTTCCTCACCCACCTCTTGCCAAGCCTTATTCATATTCTGACTTTTGAGGTTGGGTCCACATTATTACCTTATTATGCCTTTCTCTCCTCCACCAACTTAAGCCAGCTGTAAGGTTTGTGATTGGGTCTAGTTGGGCTTGTGTTTGTCCATCTTCAAAAACATTCTGCATTCAGAGAACAATTAGATGCTATATGTCCGATACACCTATTGAACTAAATGTGGACAGTCATAGTGAGATTTCATGGGTGGTGTGGTGCTCAACAAATGATCACTGAGATTGCAGCTTATCAAATGTGGCTTATTTCTTCTTTTTTTTTGGACCTCACACAAAGGTATTCCCCTTGTAACAAATGTATAGTTTATTTGAGATTATTGGGTTAATATTATAGGTGTGCTGAATATTCCAAATGAACATAGGCTTATTGACATGAAAAAATATTAAAGGGGATATTTTTAAAGTGGCAGGTATAATTTGGCACAGCCTAATTCTTTTGCCGTCAGGCCAAAAAAAATTCTTTTTTTTTTCTTTTTTTTTTTACACATTTGTCCAGGTCTCTTTTCTTGCTTTGAAGCACTGCAGGAGGTGACCTTTTTATGTGATGTACAAAAGTAATGTGTGCATGACTGCTTCTAACCCAGCACCTCCTAAAAATAAATAAAAAATGGGGAAAAAAATTATTCGATAGCACTTTGTTCACACTCTCTGCACATTTTATTACCTCAGTCTGCATTCATTAGAATGGACAGTTATTCTTGGAACATTATGGATATTTTATGGATTTGGCAAAGGCATCCTATAATTTGGGCTTTTGGGGTAGTTTGTCTTCTCTTGGCTATTCATTAGCACATATTGTCTTGAGGAAAATTGAGTTAAGAGGGCATTTATGTGATTTATATGCTTTCTTACACTTTGAAAGGACAAAATACCTTCATTAGCAATGCATCCATTTCTAAAAAAGAATGGGGTTTTGTGTGTGTGTGTGTGTGTGTGTGTTAAATTATTTTCCTGTATGTTATTCCTGTATGTCCTCTCTCTATAACTGGAAAGACGCAAACCCTGTTGTCCACTTGTAAACAGTTAAAGTAACTAACTCTGTTGCTATAGCAAAGTGTTACCTCATGTTGTCACTCAGTTTCACTGGGAGGGTGGGCTTCTATTCAACTCAGTTGAGGATTAATACTCTAGGCTGGAGAGAGACAGGCCACAGTAGAGTGTCAAACTCCAGTCCTGGTGGGTCGCGCTACTACACACTTAAGTGTCTTGCTGCTTTAACACGTTGTTTATCCATTGGTTAAAAGCCTAGCCTTCTTTAATTTGAATCATCTATCACAAAGGTAGTGAAGGAGATGGTAACTGACCCCAGCTTACCAACATGCTGGGATATGCGAAGAATCAAATTTCACTGTACTGTACTTGTATGTGTATATGTG
>JAOUQW010000002.1:17314460-17325031 GCA_028565825.1 Olivaichthys viedmensis
GGATATGCGAAGAATCAATTTCACTGTACTGTACTTGTATGTGTATATGTGACAATAAAGGAGCTTTCTATTCTATTATGGATTTATATGGATAATCCATTTTCTGAATTCAGATAAAGGGTGACTCTGTCAATAAAGATACATTTCCATTTATTTTGTGTTATACAACCATCTACAAATGACCATCATTGTACAAATAATGATTTCGTAGGCATGCAGTTTGAATGTATTGCATAAAAATATCTTGGTGAATGAAGAATTCTTTGCCTGTGACAGGTGAGGATTCAGTTCTTCTAGAATGTATGGTGGATAAGGTATACATTAGCCATCCAAGTAATTACATTCAATTACGTTGGAACAGCAGTCATGTGAAAGGCTAATTAGTTTAGGTTGGCTGGTTTTCTCTTCTCTGGGGAGGGATCTGTGTTTCAGTCCCAATTAAAACTTGTGCAATCAAATAAATGAGAGGGGGGTGAAAGTCAGTGTCTGCGTAACTATGTGTAAAACTAAGGTTATTGTATGCATAATACAGCAATGTCAAAAAAAGAAAAAAAGAGGGAAGAATATTACTACAAAGTTAATAAATTACAACTCATAATGTCCTGATTTAATTGCAAATTACTGACCAATTTGTCGCCAAATCTGTCTGCACCGCTCCCATTGCTGAGCTCAGCACAGAAAAAATCATTGTGATTAATAAGCAACAATTAATAATGGAATAGAGATATTAGTAAGTGTGTTTATCCTTAACAATTAAAAGTGGCTCAGCTAACAAACTGACAGATATTGGCTCTGGTAAGGGCGACACTGTTCAGGTTTGGCTGCATTTGGCCTGAATAGTGCCTGGCAGTGGGGTAATTAACACAAAGCAGAAAAAAATAGTGAAAAATTAACTTGGGAGCACCCTTTGTTATCATTGATATTATTTTCAAATTAGCCTTCACGAATTATATAAAATGGTGAAAATATGTGGGTGGTTAAAGAAAGATATAATACAAAAATTATCCTTCATGACTGTATAGGATAAATGCTGTAAATTTAAAAGTGAAAAATAAGCTGTGATCTTTTTTGAGTAAATGCTATTTTTTATCCACTAATCCAGAATTATCAGAAAATGAACATGAGAATTCTGACTTATTTAAGATGCCTACTGTATAATTAAAGTATTAGACCATCTTACAGAATACATTTCTGTATTTTTCAAGGTCATGCATTACAGTTTTTTTACGACTACTAAAACACGAATTCTAAAACCTTGAGCACAACTCCACAAACCTTTTCTTCAGTTACTAAAAGGAAAACTGTTTTGGCAAAACTTTAGGCAATATTTACCTGATACACACAAGTGTCAGCTCTCCTAAACTCTTTTTGCATAACTTTAAACACAAGTTTAATCACAAAGCACAATTAACCTTACATTGTAATTCTGAACACACTGCCATTCAATACACAGTACTCCAGGCACCATAATGAAACTCAAAAAACACACAGTTGTCATGGTTTAAGCACTATCAACCGATGAGAAAGCAGTACTGCAGTTTGAATGCATACATAAAATCCAACTCAGGCGAGCTCTTTGGTATGTTTGGTAAAATGGAAAACAACCAAGCAAGAGGTAGAGGTAGAGGAAGAGGTAGAGGAAGAGGAAGAATGCAGGTGAGAGGACGTGGCCAAGGAAGAGGTACAAGACAACATATCACTAAAGAGATACGGGCAAAACAGTTATTGACCATGTCCTTGTTCATGGCATGACCATGAGAGAAGCTGGACAAAGGGTACAGCCAAATCTGAGCCGTTTTGCAGTAACTTCAATAATCAGGACTGTTAGAGAGGAAAATAGGTAATTCACATTGTGTCTTTTCTTTGCGCTTGTATATTTCAATGCCACTCCATTGATGAAGGTGGGAACAATTTTTTTTTGAATCCTTTGTAAAAGCCAAAACTATTCTATTTTTACAGGAATTGTAAGACAGCCGGCTAATGGTGGTAGACCACATCTTTTCCCAAGATCAGGAGAGTGTCATTGTAGACATGATCCGTGCCAACTGTAAAAGGTTAAAAGGATGCAAGTTCAAATAATTGCGGACAATATGTTCCAATGAATTGAAAGGATCAGATTGAGTACTATTCATCATGTTCTTCAGTGCAACAGAATGTGCATGAAGCAAGTTTATCGTGTCCCATTCCAACAGAACACTGTCAGAGTAAAAGATCTGCATTTTCAATATATACATGTAAGACCAGTTGGAAGTAGTTGGAAAGTGTCAGTGATTTTAAGTAATACTATATAGTGTTCCTTTCACTTGATTGTAGTGTAAAATACTGTATTGATGACTGTATACTACTGTAACTAATTGCTTTTCTAATCTCATTCTTGTTCCAGAAACTTTGAGCTGGAAGCTATGGACACTCCAAATGAATTTATCTTTGTTGATGAAGCAGGCTTTAACCTTGCAAAGAGAAGGCGAGGAGGCAACATCATCGGCTACTGAGCAATTGTAGATGTCCCTGGCATGTGTGGGGGTAATGTCACCCTCTGTGCAGCTATTAGCCATTGTGGAGTTCTCCACTGCTATGCCACCTTAGGACCATACAACACAGCACATCTAATAGCATTTCTCAGCAGCCTTCAAGATGCTCAGATTGAACAAGGGCACAGAGAGCAGGTGCAAGCACAGCATCCATCTTACATTATCATTTGAAACAACGTCAGTTTTCATCATAGTATTCTGGTCCGTGAATGGTTCAACAATAATCCACATTTCTCAAATGTCTTTCTTCCACCTTCTTCCCCGTTACTTAACCCAACTGAATATTTTTTCTCGGCATGGCGGTGGAAGGTATTTGACAGAAAAACTGAACAGGAAAAACTTCTCAAAGCTATGGAGATGGCATGTGGTGACATGGCTGTAAAGTCATGCCAGGGATGGATACGCCACAGCAAGGGTTATTTCTCATGGAGTTTGGCCAAAGAAAATATAGCATGTGATGTGGATGAAGTCCTTTGGCCTGCCCCAGCCCAAAGACAAGATGCACAAGAGGAGGAGGCACAATAAACCCACATTTATTTATTTATTTTATTTTTTTTGTCTTTGAATGTATTCTTTTTACTGTATATCTATATTTGATTTACTTCTTTCTCCTCAAAAGCTCATTTGCGTGCCTTGTAAATCAAAATTACAGTTAAAAGAAAATGTACTGTATTGTTCCTTTACAGGTTCTCATTTTTTGAGAACTTTATGAACTTTACCAACATGCATATTTATTCTTTTTTTTTTTCCTTGTGCAGTTCTTTATCGGTACATTAGCATATTTGAACATACAGTATTTGTTTTCACTTAATTTCACTAGTGTCTAGTTGATGGTCAGTTGTGTCTATGGATTCCAATGATTTCTGTGTGTTTTGATGGCAAAGTTTAATTATGAGCAAAGTTAACATGATTTTGAGTCAATTGCTTTTGCTAGACCCAGATGCCTTTTGGTGAATTGAGTTTGGGTTTTTGGATTTGTGTTTAAGGTTTTGAAAAAATGGGATATACTTTCATAAAATGTGTTTTAGCAGTTGTAAAAAACTGTAATACTTGGAATATTTCAAAATGAACTCCTGTCTCAGTTAATAGTTTTATAGGTAGATAATTACTTGATTGTGTTAAAACGCAGCTTTGAACTGATATTGAGTAAGGCTTTACAATTTGTTGTTTGCTCTTTATCTCACACACACTGCATTCAAAAAGCATGTAAAACAACCAAAAGTATTCAAAAACACGTCATTAACAACGAATAGATTCTGACAACAAGACAGGAATAACCGAGAAATCAGCCCATGGAAACTCAAACATCAAAATGGAATGGAAATGACTTCCAGCTGAAAGCCACTCACAGTGATGAAAGCTACTCGTGGTGAAACTCGTGAAACAGGAATGTGGGCTATTTTAAAAGCTTGAGCTGCTTTGCCACAGCAGGGATGGAACATTCATTACACACAAGGCTAGTCCACAGTGAGACAAAAAAAAAACAAGCTCTGAGGAGAATGTTGAACTTTTTTGAGACCTATGCACACTACCGGACCCCACTCTAGTCATCACACAGATGCATTATTGAACAGAAAGGAGCATAAAGGACTACACATTTACCTTTTCTTTTAAAACTGAGGCAAATGTGAGAATGAATTGAGGACAGTCTGTTGAAAATGTATAAACCAATAATGAACTCACTGCACTTGGGCTTCATGCTGGGAGAAGATACATTTGTAAATAATGTAAATTATACATTTGTAAATAAATAAAAAATTTGCAAAATAGTTTTGAATAATTTCTACATTTGTAAATAGTTTTTAATCTCCCTGACTTATAGACCCACAACATTATAATCCAGCAGGTGCTTCTACCAAACACATGTAAGTGAGCAGAGAGCCATACTCAATAAATGTGGCTACCACTACAATTACAACAATTAAAACCTGATAATGCATTCACTGTCATCACCAACAGAGTGTCAGGATGCCAATTGCCAATATAAGCTAGTTCTTACGGCATTTTAATATTGTAATAGATAGCTGGCACATATTAACTCTAAATCCAGTGTAACGCATTTGCATAAACATGTCAGACCACTCAAACGTAACAAATGACACAAACAACAGATGCCTAAATCATGAATTAAAAAAAGATAATTAGACATATTAACATAAGGCACACATTTTTATATTTTCTAAACTAAAACTGACAAATTACAATAACCCACTGTGAGTTATTGTGGATAAAGTCCTTAAAATGATCAGGTGGTGTCAAACCCTACTAGTCCTACTTCAGTCATTTTTGTTCCATCTGTCAAAAATTGCTCCTGAGCCGTCCTGCCCAAATTTGGGAAAGAGATGCTAGTGCAGAAGGAGGGATGATGGGAGTGTTGGACTTCCCCTTTCAGAGAAACTGGCAATGTATAAGGTCTCAGTCTATTCTAATACATAATCTGGTCTTGTTCTTCAGAGATTGACAAAATGAAAACCTGATAAAGCTCACTGCACACTATAGAACTGGTATGGATTTTTTATATACACATTTTTTTGCATGTCCCTTGGAAGGAAAGGGATAACTCAACAATGTGTGTTGTTGTGACTGGCAGAGGAACTCAACATCTTCCACTTGAAACTGCTGGTGTTTTACTATTAGATATTACTTACAGACTGATGAACTAACCAGTAGCGATGAAATAAGACTTGTAACACTTTTTAATCAATGTTGACACATACTGGATTAATATTAAGTCTTACATACAGCTCAAGTTAAATTTGACCCGTTTTGAAGTTTACAAAGCTATAAAGCACCCCACTATCATTCAAATATGTATGATAAACACATTAATCATATGAATTACTAATAAACCTTGTTTTTCACACTGCAATAATAAATTGAGAACAGTTGTCTCAGAGTGTATGCTGTTATCTGTGTTGTGTACATCAACTAGACAATAATAAAGAGTTACTTGAATATCTATCAACCCTTAGAGGACGATGGGCTCAATTTGTGTTTGCATTTTACACTTCCTACTGTGTGTCACAGCTGTGTTTGGGTGAGAGTAGTGGTGTCATCGCTGATGGAGATTTGTCAAAATCTAAGAAAAAATGGGATATATTTACCATTTATTTACTCAATTGTTTTCATTACTTATATTTATTTACAACATTTCTCTCTCTCTCTCTTGTTTAAAGTAGACATTACCATAACCATATTAGAGGGAGATAATGAAAAAAAATAATAATGAAAAAATACTTCTGTGTGGCATTAATTCTATATTCCTTGTTAGTACTGAGCCATATTATATCCTACTCTCAAAGTTTTGGAGTTGGGGCGGGAGCTGTTTTACTTCAGGAGGATGAGAGTGGAATTGAATACCCAGTCTGCTACTTTTCACACAAGTTTAACAAACACCAATTGAACTACTCCACCATTAAAAAACAGGCATTAGCTTTATTGTTAGCAATGCAGCATTTTGAGGTTTATGTAGGTTCTACTCCTTTGCCTGTGGTTGTTTTTACTGACTATAATCCTCTTGTGTTTTTATCCAGGATGTATAACCAAAACCAGCGACTAATGAGGTGGGTTTTTATTATACAAGATTATAACGTGGAAGTCAGACACAAGAAAGGAGTCAAGAACATCATTGTCTCTACTCAACATTGGACCAAATGTTATTGACCACAAATTTTCCCTAGACCTGCCATGGGGTCGTAACACCTGACTACAGACACTCTAACCATTTCTGTAAAGATATCGCTAGTGAAATCAGGGTGGGTATGTAGAGCCTCTCAGAGTAAAATTTTACTCCTAAGTGCCAAAAAATTCTTAGAAATCAGGAAATTTACTCCTACACTTAGGCCTAAGAATAAGAGCAATGAACAAAAATTCTTTAGCCTTAAAAGTGCTCTTAAATGGTGGAGTATTTGCATTATAGATGTCTCAAACTTAAAAGTAGGGAAAGGTGGCAGCACAAGAGTTCCTCTTTAGAATTTTTAAAACACATTTTTAATTAGCCTGGTAACTATAACTGCTTATTATGAACAGTCCGTTTTTCAGATGCTGTTAGGATTTTATGTCCTGGGGCTACAAAGCTGTGAAAAATGTTCTTGCCGTCAAATCTGTACCGTAAGGTGTACAGTACAGTACCATAAGGGGGAAATACTAATCTGAAAATTGTAAGCATACAGCAGACTTTTCACATTCTGTATGGGTTTTGCAATTGTAGTCATCATGTTGAAGGTGAATTTCTGTCTAGTAAAATGTGCGTGTATATTAGGAGCATACATATTTTTCACATGTGTGCACTCTGAGGGTAATAAAGAAAAATGTTTTAAAACAATTTTATGATTTTTTACATATTTATTGGTTTATTCTGGTGCATTCTTAACATTTGACAAAATAATGATGTATGGTTAGTTGTAAACAGCATACCGTGATGTGTAGCTCAACATGTCTTTGATATAGTCTAGTGCTTGACAAAATATCTGTGTACAAGTACTTATGAACCCCTTTCTGTCATTTGTAGCAAAATATTTGCTAGACAGGTATCAAATTATAACAAAATCTTTGTTATTGAAAATGCAATTATTTTCATTTTTACACTCTCATGGCAGTTTTCTCAACATTGCATTAAAATCTCACTCACTCTCAACTAAGAATCAGTAAAACACAACATTGATTTTGAGGTCATTTCTTTCGCTGATGTAATGCCAGATTACATGAAAGGCTTAATATTGAAGTAGGGTTTAACAGTGTGTGTGCTTATAATGTATACAGAATCAGAAGTTGTAGCGCAAAGTTGATTTAACGCTGAATCAACTAAACTTAATGTTTCTTTCATGTCAGTTCACTATCTGGGAGATACTTGAAGTGTCAATCATCAAGGTGTAGCTTATGAAAGCTGAACATGTCTGCATACCTCGATGCTCTCAGTTTTCCATAAATTCTTAATTCCCGTAGCTGGTGAACAACGCTATTGTATAATGTCAATCTGTTTACACAGTCCCTTTGTATTCGTTTGGGCACTTGATGATGAGCAAACACAGTGATATGCCTGTGAAAATGATATTAGGTAATTTGTATGCATATGGCGCTGTGTCTGCATGGATGCCCAAATCACTCGACAATAGATCCCAGACAGACAGAGCTGAAAGCAGGCACAGGGCATCTGCAGTGACTGAGCTTCCCATTATTTTTCTGATAATAATGTTTTCTCCTAACTACCTATTATTGGCATAACACTCGGATACACTGTGTCATCTTAGCAAAAAGATGAAATCACATTTACTATTTGAATTTGAACTGGTCGGAACTACTTGTCCAACTGCAGTAATGCTGTTGCTTTTCGGAAATATGCCTAAGCACTACAACCCTTTCATTTCAGAGTAGAAATATTCCTAAATACAAACTCCGTTATTGTGTTTGACAGTCTGATTACATCTGATACAAAACAACTAGACCTAATGAGGCAGCTAAATATTTATGAACATACAACCAGAAGGCTCATTTTGAATATGTTATTCCACTTATTTAGGTTTTATGCAAAGTTTCTCAAGCTTCTATAATTACAGTATGTATCCCTGGCTATTTAACAAGTTTTAAGCCATAGCATAGTATTTAAAGTCAAAAGATATATTGCATTGTTAATACTTTGTCCTCTCTCATTTCACTGGCTGTTCTATTAAGGAATTATGAGTAATGTTCTTGGGGAGTCACTGTAATTGTGTTTGCGAGTGCAAACCATCAAGGTGGCTCGGGTGTGTTATAGTCTTTTTATTGGTTGTTGTAACAATACGTTCTGTGTGTTGTCTACTAAAGTTGTTCTTTGCAAATGGATGTCTTGTGTGCCATTCTTCCTCATGCTAAAATTGAATGTCAGGATAGAAAAACAGAATTTACACTCCAAAAGTTTTATTACGTAGCCTAAATTATTGTCTTTGTGCTATATTTGGGGTATTCAAAGGGGTGGATAAAAATAATAAAATCACCTAACAATACATTAATATCAGGTACATAATAGGGAGTATGACTTTCCTTTTTCTTCCTAACAGCTACAGTCCTTCACAGAGTAATGTTAAAGAAGCCCTGGACCATTTGTGGCAGGTTATTAGGCCATCCTTCAAGAAGAAAAGTTCCCAGTTCCTTGAAGGATGAAGGAGGTGGAAGTTCACTTCCCATTCTGCTTTTCTGCTTTCTGCCTAAAACATTTCAGTAATGGTTAGTTCTGGTGTTTGGGACAACCATGAAAAGGTTTTGACTGTGAAAAGCACTCTTGAATCTGTCTGCCTTATCATCATGTAACATGGAAACGTCATTGCAATAGAATAGTGTTCATCCTGTAAAAAAGCCTCGAATCCCTTGTTAGCTGTACCTTTTCCAGTCAGGCCACCCCTCTCGTATTAGGCAATCTCTTTGTTAAAAACAATTTGCCAATACAGAAATGCAAAATTTGTCAAATACAAAAATTATTTGTAATTTGTTAGATTAATAATGTGCAGTTAGTTGTAAACAGCATTCTGTAGCTCAATATGTCTAGTGCATGACAAAATATCTGTGTACAAGTACTTATAAACCACATTCTGTAATTTGTAGCAGAATATTTGTAAGACAAGTGGCAAACAAAATATAAAATTCTAACCAAATATATTTGTAGCAGGTGGGGGTGTGGTTTAGCGTGAGACTGCACTGGGAGGGAGGTGTTTGGGGACATGCTAGAGGGGTAATGACTAATGTGGTACACCTGAACACTGTTTTCCCAGGTATATTTATGTAATCGCTCTCCCTCTCTCTCGGAGCAGTGAGTGTAAGTGTGTGTGGCAGTGAGCCGGGCAAAACTGAAGTCGAGCAGAAGAAGCGACGAGCTGAGAAGCTCCGGTTTTGTCTGTTTTCCATTAAGTTTTACGTTACTGTCTGTCAACTGTGCCAAGGGGCATGAGCTAAAAATAATAATAAAAAACGCTCATTCGCACTCTTACGCTGGCTCTGCTGTGTTCGCTGAGTGGCGTGATGCAGGGGCGGTTCTAGGATTTTTTTATGGGGGCCAAGGGGGGTACAAAGGCATTAACAGGGGAAAAGTAAAAACGCGTGAGAAATGAGCAATTAACATAAGCCCACACGATTCTTCATTGTGAAGCAATATCAATTTAAATGATGCCAGTATGATACATGACTTAAAGCAGATTAAGAATAAATAAAACTGCAACCCAGGATTCTGAAAAAGCCAGTTACTGGAGTGCCTTTGTCGATCAATTCTGTATTTAAAGAGAATTCTTAAATTCTTTCATCTGTCAAGTGCACGCCGCCTCGCACGGCATGCACGTGACTGCCGCCTCATAAGGCGTGCACGTGACCGCCGCCTTACATTGCGGTCACGTGACTGCCTGTAGTGGTCGCCTTTAATACAGTGCCGCCACACGGCTTTGTTTATGTTCGTTTAGTGTCCACCCTGTTGCGTCATGTTAATTGTACCCACCTGTTTCCCGTTTGTCTTCCCTGATTAGTCAGTGTATTTAATGCTCTCGTGTTCCAGTCTTGTTTGTCTTCGATTGACAATGTCATGGTTTGTACACTTTGTCTTTGTTTGATGTTTTATGTTTGATAGTTCATGTTGTATGTAGTTAATAATAAATGTTTAAAACGGTTTGCGCTTGTGTTCGCTATTGTCCCGACCGAACCGTGACATCATTAAACCAGACTGGATTTAAATAGAATTAATAAATAAATGTATAATTATTACATAAAAGCATTATTTGAGGCACAAAAACAGTGTAATCTCTATTTAAATCATGTTAATGTATACTGCATTTAAAGATAATTTTTTTCTTCATACACTAAAAGTTTGGAATCACCTTTCATTATTCTATTCATTAAACTCTTATAAAATGTAGTAGATCTAATATATCTAAAATAAACCACACACCAAAAGTTTTTTTTTTTTAGAGGTTTTGGACTTTTAAAAGTCATTTAAAAAGTTAAATGATACAAATTTAATGATAAAGGAGAAATTTCTATACATAGATAATTCCAGTAGGCCTATATTATTTAAGTCTCCACTTC
>JAOUQW010000002.1:17370581-17383037 GCA_028565825.1 Olivaichthys viedmensis
AGAACAAAATTAGTTTTGTTTTCCATTTTAAGATGAGTCTGAAACATACCAAAATGTGGAAAACCTGAAAGGGTCTGAAATCTTTCCGTATGCACTGTATTAAATTTGCATAAGTCAATTTTCACAAAACAAAATAAATAAATTTCTAAAAATGATGCCCTAGCATCTCAAAGTAATAACTTATTATTACCATGGTAAAGGTTTTCATTCGCATATACCTTATTAACAGAACACACACTCATCTCGACACTCTTATTTTGCGTTCGTGTCATTTTGAATTTTTTTTCCATGCGTTTTACTGCCTTTAGTGTTATACTTTACGCGCAATTATCCACGAGTTTCAGTTTTACTCTTCTAGAAGTCTCTTTGAGATCCGATCTTGCTGTATCTCAATTAGCATACACACATCTCATAAATATTGTTTCCCCCCTCTACTTTGCTTGTGACGTCATTCACACAATTATTCTTTGTAAATCACCGACAACACGGCCTCTATTTGTGCAGGCGATTTATCCGATTGCACACTCAAATCAGCATCTTTATTTGGGATCTTAGTAAATCAGAGCGTCACTGTATTACGTGCCAATGTATTATGAACTTGGTACGTTACTGCTGGGTTGATATCTGTTGTGATTTTCTTATCTAAATCTGGGACATTTTTGGGTGACTTTCATGCCGTCGGCTTAAGTGGGGCTTGTCAATTAAATATGTGGCCACTCGCTACTTTTCTCCACTTTTTAGCTTCTAAACTATACATACCTATTTTAATATCATCCCTCTTTTATTTTACCTCCATCTCTAGTTTTCTTTTCCATCATCATCATCATCTCTCTCTTTTCCAGGTGCTCTGTCACGCAGCTGTTCCACGTCCTCCTCCTCTCTGGACTCCAGACACACCCCTGCCCTCCGTCGTCCACTTCCTGTACCTCGACAGAGACGTCCCCTTCGTCCTCGACAGGAACGAACGCCTCCGAACTCCAGATCTACTCTTCCACCCCCCTTGCAGTCTGGTAACTTTCACACACACGCTTATCTCGGCTTTCCCGAAACCAGCTTGGAGTGTGCTACTTACTCCAGATAAGGCTCATGAGCATGGCTTATCTACAGCAGTGCAAACTGTCCCGAGTAGATTTGTGATTTAGGGACTTACCCCACACGAGTGGCACAGATGGATCAGACCATTTGCATAAACGCCAGGATAATTACTGCTGCCACTATGAATATGGTGTTATTGATGATCGAAAATAATGTTTGTTGATAACAGCCAACGCAGATGCTTTTTGACATTGGTTGAGCGATTATTACAGCAATAATGACGTCTTTGTAGTAGGGTGAGGATAATATGAAGGTGTGATGGATGAAAATGGGCTCTGGGTGTCTGTTTCAGGTTTAGTTCGCAGCAGGACTCCCTCAGCCTGCAGCTCGCTGTCTGACATTCCCATGGTGCGATTGGGAGAGCGCGTCCTTGTGGTGGGACAGAGGACAGGAGTCGTCCGATTCTATGGCAAGACCAGCTTTGCCCCAGGTAGACCTCTCTGACTATGGACCTGAAACACCCTCTCCTTCAATTCAATCTTGAGTATGCTCTTATAACGCTTTTCCACCGGACAGTGCAGCATGGCACAGCTTGGTAACAAATCTGATTACAGGACTATCTGTATCCTATATCACTACCCATGAAAGTAGGAGGAGGTCTCTGGAGGTTGTCTAGATAGGACCAGTGATGGGCATGAGTAATAAAATACTACTTGAAATTCAAACAGTGATTTTGAAATAAAACTAGGCATACCTCATTGGCATATCTATACAGAGAAGGATAAATGCAAACTTAGTCCGACAATGCTAAAATAGAACAAAAATACAAGGAGTTGCGCATTTTCTGTGGCTGAATCCTAAGTGACATATTGCGCATGTAGATGATTAGGTAGGGTGATACATGTTATACCCTATGTAGTGAGGAATACATAGCCATTTGTGATTTGGCCTTGAAGATGCCAGTGAATACACAGCCATTTGTGATTCAGCATTGAAGAGGGCAGATTTTACATAGATCACAGGAAATGTAAAATTGAGCTAAATATCAGCGACAAGAAAACATCTGTTACAATAAACTGTATGATAAAATTGTGATGTTGCCTCGCAAATCCGCCAGATTAAAAAATAAACTTAGGCAATCACTACACCTACTACTGGTAGAAAAGGGATTTCGCCTGGAGATATTATCAGGACGATTCAGTGACGATTGCGTTTGACTAATCAATTGTCTTCACTACCTTAGCAAGAAAGGTTAAATTAAGCATGGGTACTTGACCAAATGCTTAATTTTAACTTGACTAATTTACTGAGTCGCGTCGTTACGCACTGTCCGGTGAAAAGGCTCTATTAGTTATCAGCATTAGAGTGGGGCGTTATAGCATGTGTAGGTAAGCCATACAGAAGTTTAGACTCAACCCCCCTCCCAATCCTTAACCATCTCTAACCAGTAGACCAAAATGCAAGACCACCAAAAAATATTTTATTTTATTTGGACATGAAAGCTTTTTGGTGGTTCTGGATTGAAGTAATAATGCATTCTCTAACAAAAGTCTAAATTGCCAATCAAAAGAATAAAATAAAAATACAACATGACTAACCTTAATCCCCCAACGCAACAGGAATATACAATACCTTTTTGAGAGCATAGACATTATAAGAAGATCCGTACTGCTTCTGAAAGTTTTGAATGTCTAACCCTAGATTAATATCCAGGATTTATGGATTTATATCCAGAATTTATGTGCACAATTTTCTCCTTACCCCAAATGTAGTCGATCAGCCAAGACGCTGTCTGAAGTTTGCTTCTTTAATTGTGCACTGGAGCTACGAGGTTAATGTTGTTAGAAAGGGCACTGAGATCTGTAAAAATGGACAAATGGATGTCGCAGAGCTGAAAACAGTAGTAGCAGCCAACTTGAAGCTAAAATTACTTTCTTCCTCATCAGATAGTGTTTTATTACTCAGCCTCAGGTAGGAGGTGTGGCCCAAATGTTGAATTGTAGGTTAGAAGTGAAATCGGATGTTAGTACAGTTCCAATTTCATTTGTATATTTGAATTTTTTAATGCAGACTCATTTGGATATTTTATAGGACTGGTTATGTACAAATGATGTGGAGGCAAGTGTGCATAAACTGAAGGCTGTAAACTTTCCTGACTTGTTAGCTACATTAGCCTCGGAGCTCCAGTACCAAACTAAAGAAGCAAACTTTAGACAGAAATCATGTCTGGACTAGACGGCTACATTTGATGTAAGGGAAAAATTGTGTCAATTTGAACTATTTATTTAACTGAAATGCTAAGCTTTTTTATAGTTTAGTGTATGTGCATCAAAATCATATGTATTCTTACATAGATATTTTTTATTTTTGCTACTAGTAGCCTTCATGTAGCAACAGCTCATATGTCTATTGGCTCAGAGAAACTGTGACTAATATGGTTTTTAAGGCCAATGTACTCAATGATATTTAAAAGTGTGAGTTTATCCCATATTTAGAACATGGGACACTTTAGGACAATGGTGTCCAATCTTATGCACAAATGGCCGGCGTGGCTGCATGTTTTCATTTCAACCAAATAAGAGCTACACCTCTGTCTGATGACCAACATGAATTGATAAAACAAGTTGAATCAGATGTGGCTCCTGCTTGGTTGGAATAAAAACCTGCGGCTACAGATTAAGTCATGTAGCCAGAAACATGTATCCACATTCTGCACAGGCTGATGGGACGTCTCTCACTGGGAACTAATAAAGATTTGACTTCATCGTGTTTGTGGCCCTCCACACACAGTAATCACAACCCTTACCTTATGGCGTTAGTTTGCTGCCAAAAGTCAGTCAATTAATGTGAAAGCATGATTAATTTAGCTCTCACACATATTACCTTTGCTTTAATGCAAAAATATATATGTGCGTCTCTCACATTAACTTGCTCGTCTCTCGTTTGAAAAGTGCATGCACAATCAAATTGACCCTGCATGCTCACCTTTTTGTGCTCTAGCTTAAAGTTTTCAGTGCAAGAACACTGCCAAAATTGGTCAACCAGTTGCAATGGGTTATGGGCTTGCTGAGGATCGTCTCTACAATTAATCATCACTGAGACAGGCGAGGGAGCATGGGTGCTAGCTGGGCTTTTTGCAACTCAGTAAATGTAAATAAAAATACATAAACTTTAAAAAGGCACAAAAAATAACAGAAGCCGTCGTACTAATGCAATGCATCCCCTTTAATTGCAAGGGTTTGAAAGACTGACAAACTTTACAGGACAGAGAAAAAAAACCTTTAACCTATGGCTTGACTGTGTTAGGACTTTTAAGTTTTAATACTTTATTCAAAACTGTATTCAAACTTCCTTTTGGAAGTAGATATTATTAGGAGATTATATGTGATGTGATTTACAGTATGAACTGCTGTTTTTGCCCAAAGTGCCACTTATGCCAGTCTGGTTCCAAGCGCTTGATATTAGATAATCATTCAACTATATTGGATAATAATTTAATTATAATTTAGTCATAAGTGATATATAATTGTAAATGAATAAGTATATGGAGTTTGGTCAATTATGTAATGTGTCTGCAGATTTGCTACAAAAAACTATTTTATGTCGGTACATCTTTGTAAAAATAAAAATCGTGTCACTGCTATCTAATTGAATTGCAGTCCACATCACTGTGTTTGGTGCTTAGCGGCAGTTATTGTAGAGAAGTGTTTATTCAATGTAATTAGTCGCATAATGGAGCAGGGTTACACGACTATCAGGAGTATAAAGCAAAGCTGAAGAGCTATCAGTTGCATTCAGTAGAGTTGTGAGATTATGAAAATGGCCTGGTGGAGTTGGAGGATCAGCATTGTTATTCTGTCGCAATGGACAGTTATCCCCTCTACTCACTCACGTACAAAAGCACGTTCAGTGATTTTACAGTTTTACCTTATGCATGTCATTGAACACGATATGTTAGTATATTAGGTTTAATAGTATGCACCCCTATCACTTAACAAGGGTCATTTTGTGGAGCTTAAGGCTTACTTTACATTTTCTGTCCATAGAAAATCTGTTAAATTACCGGCAAACACAAGCGTTCTGAAGCTTTTCTGCAATCTCAAGGTCAGAATTTAAAGCTCTTTTGGAGCATTACTGCTCACTTCTCATCTAAACTTCTGTCCTTATTTGAGGTCAGCCTCGAAAGTTTTTGCATTAGCACAGCAGGGTGATTGAAGATGCACAACACTCTGCCCAGTAGGAAGAAAAAAGATTTTCTGCTTTAGTCTGTGTGGGCAGTGGGCACAGTCGGGGATGGGCTGACTCAATCAGCATATAAACTACTAAATATTGTTATCCTTATGCTGTTTTATTCATGAGAAATATATGCCTACACTAATTATCGGTGTTATATAATATAAAATTTAAACTGGGCAATAATGTAATGCAAGATCTTGCTGGCCTTTTTTTTTGGGTTGTGTTTATGTGCAGGCGTTTGGCTTGGGATCGAGCTGGATAAGCCCAGTGGGAAGAACGATGGCTCTGTTGGAGGAGTGAAGTATTTCAGCTGCCCCCCTAAACATGGAGTATTTGCTCCACCTTCACGAGTGCAGCGGTAGGTGGGCAAGTGCTCATATACGTGCATACATATGTATCTCATCGAATCTGCAATATTGGTGTTATTGGTATGAACATACAGTAAACCTCCCCTGTTGGCCGTGTCTTTATTGCTGTGTACCAGTGGTCTATCTTCTGCAGGAATTGAAATGCAGTCATGGGAAATATTGCGGTCTGCCATCAAATACATTGAATCATTCTGGCTTCTTGGGAGAGAAAAGTCACATTGATGTCAGCGTTAATAGAAAAGAGGTTTTGATTTATTTAAAAGGCCTTTGCAGGATGAGCACTGCTTTTGCTAATGCTGCATCAGTTTTTCGCTGAGGTTTCAGAGAACAATTCTTCATCTAGACTTTCAGGCTGCATCTTGCGAATGGATGTATGACATTTAGAGAAGTGAAATCACCCAGATGAAGAGTTTTTAAAATAGTCTCTTATGGGAAAATATAACCAAAATGTCATGGATGAGCTTGTTTTTTTGCAAATGAATTTGGGGTGTCGTCTTGGGGTGTCATCATGAGCTTCATTATTTATTGAATTAAACTAGTAAATCTAACACTTTGAGATATTTTAAAGAGCAAGCTATTTTGTTATTATTGCAGCAGTCACCGAATGCACTGAATAATTTCCTACTACTGTGGCTTCGACTACTGTTAGTGAATAATCATGACACCCCAGCAATTTGTGCTACAGTGCTTAAAATAAGGGGTGTATGATGAAAATATGTATGATTAAGGTCTTTGCAGACCTTAATGTATGTATTACTATAATGCCCATTACTATCAATGATTTTCAGTTTGGATAATAATAAGAGTTTTCACTTTTTTTTTTTTTACATAAACATCGCTCTTTTTCAGAGTGAGCTAAGGTGCTCAAATACTCAAACCTTTGCAGCAGATTTGTGACTCAGATTTTATGACTTTTCGGCTGCGTAATGTCATAGTGTGCTTTATTATGACAGTGTTTTATTTGTGTACATGCTGCCAAGTCTTTACTGAATACTCAGTCGTTCATCATCCTTTCCATTTTGTGCCGTCCTGTTTATTTTCTTTTTGTCAATTTCCCGTATTTTTTTTCCATTTCCTTTCCATTTTAGCGGATAGCTCACCGCCTCCCTTTATCCCTCTCCTGTAGGTTACTCTTATTTCTTCCCAGTTCTACTGTCAGCTTATTTATGCTCCTCTATTTTTGCGTAAAGCCTCCTGCTCTCTGTTCAGCATCACTCACTCGCTTCACTTGCTGTAAGAGCCATCTCCAGCACCTCTAAGCAATAAATGCTACATTGTCAGAAGCTTTGTGATTTTTCCTAATTAACCCTGGGGGCAGCTTCAGAGACAGAGCAGCCAGCTAAGCACCGCAGAACTAATGGAGAGCACCGATATTCCGAGCAGAAACCCAGATCGGCAATGCCGCCACTTTCTTTCCCATTCACTGGTTTTCATCTTGACAGAGACTGATCGGTAGCCATTTAGGAAACAGTCTGCTGACTTTTTAAAACTTTTTATCCCCTTTGTTGCTGTATAGATAACTGCCATGGTCCTGGAACTTTAATAGCAGTGGATCTCTGTTATATGTGTTATGAAGCAAGGAAGTAATAACACATTGGCAGTCTGTTTGTTGAAGGCTAGGGTATTTACTGAAGAAGATAGTAATTGATATTGGACATGCATTTTTGCTCTCAGGGTCCATGGCTCTGTGGACTGCCTGTCAGAACTGTCCTCCTCCCGACACAATCACACTTTCACTGGTGAGCTGACACTGGTGGCCTGTCCATTTTCCTTACACATACTATAAACTCTAAAGTGGTTTGGAAGACTTCAGTAATTGCATTGGGGAGTAATTGTGTGTTTGTTTGTGTGTGTGTCATCCAGGAATGCGCCGTAGTTTTAGCACCACTTCAGCCATTGCCACACAGCAAGAGCCAAATCGGAAGAATCAAGCTAACCGGTAAGAAATGATTGACAGGGTGCACAAATACTTTTGACTCATCTAGGAAATGCAACTAAATGTGGTCATATTGTACAGAAATGGTGTAAACTAAGCAGAGAGGAATACGCACAGTGATGGATTGCTGTTCTCACTTGTCCATTTTCAACAATTTATAGTGAGGATTTACAGTTGACACTTCCATTAATATGCACAGGAAAGTCCAGACCTTCCTGATTGTAGCCAAGAGGCACGCAAAACAAACATGAAAAATTTAGGTCTTTCCACAGCAAAGTAAATAAGTAAAAGTGTAGTTTATAGATTGCTATTAGAGTTAGAACTTTCTTTTAAATGTACATTTTATCCAGTATTTTATTATAATTTTTACCTGGAGGTTCCGTTTGTGTGGTTTCAATTAGCAAAAACAGTATTTATCCATTGTCTATCTGTGTTCATTTTCCGATGTCCCATCCAATATTCCTCTCTCTATCTTAGCATGGGGAGATGGTGCATCATTAATATGTTGTCCTGATTGATTAACTGTTTTGCCTATGAAATGCCACACATCACGCTCCCAGTAGAAGCATGTGTTGAACTGCAGCAGAAACTGGTAACTAAATAACTTGGTCCAAATAATGTGATCCAGTCATACGTTTGAGCCAAAGGACATCAAACGGTCTACACATCCGAGATTACAGCAGGAAGCTTCAGAATGTAATGTTCAGAAGGTTTTGTTATTCTGTTTTATCATTTCTTAATAACATTTCTAGCAAATAAAATCAAAAGTCGTTTGACTTTCTAAAAGTGGTCTGTTTTGTAATAAAGCAACAACCTTATACTATTTACACACCCTTTGAAAACAGTACCAGGCATTACTATAGCCTTATACTTTATAGTACATGATGACAGTAAACATGATTGCTAGGTAGTTCTCAATACTATGTTTTTTACAACAACTCATTCACTAGGTAGCTGCTATCTAGCCAGCCAACTTAGAAACTCGTTAGCAAAACATTATCATTCTAACTGGAAAATAAACTAGTTTTTAATTAATGTACATATTAAACTAGTCAATCAAAAATAAAACTTTTTCCCCCCCGACAGCCCTTTGCAAACATGTTCTTTTTTGTGACGTCACAACCATGGAAATTTGAATGACCTATTTAAGCGTGGTTCTTCACATGGATTGTATTGATTTAGGTGTAGATCATAGGCATTTTTAACACTTTGTTTATGTAGCACATACAACTATAACTATAATAATATAATATTAATAATATTTTCACATATACAAGTACAGTACAGTGAAATTGATTCTTCGCATATCCCAGCATCTTGGTAAGCTGGGGTCAGAGCGCAGGGTCAGCCATGAACCTGGATCAGGGAGGGCGCAGCTTGGCAGAGCTGAGGCTTGAACCCATGACCTTCTGATCAGTAGCCCAGTGCCCTAACCACTAAGCCACCACTGCTCTATATACAACTACGATTAAAAGGCAAGCACAGGATTAATATGTTGTGTAACTGTCTAGTGGCTAAAACATATCTGTGCCACTTCTAATGCCCGAGTCTGGAGATTCTGACATGTTTTCCACTTAAGAGTCTGTAGATAAGTATGTTTAGATGATGATTTTATTTACAAAAATTGTTCAAGAAAGTCTCACTGCAATGTGAATTTATATTATTCACATAATCATTTATCCATATATTAAGTTATATTTATTTAAAATAAAAAAATTTATGAATATAAAACTTTTAAATTTAAATTTAAGAAGTTTCTTGGGATCAAATGGCTCAGTCAAAATGCTTTTCTAGGCAAACTTGACAATAACTTTCTTATGTTCCATTGTGCAGCAGCCATTCATCCAGCATGCGCCGGCGTTGGAGCGCGCTCAGTTCTCCCTCGGCTGGAGTCTCCCCTCGAGGTCCAGGCAGTCTAGGTGGCGCTGTCAGCTTCTCTGGCATGGACAGCGCTGTCAAACTGCACTTGGGCGTGCAGGTCCTGCTCAGCAGTGCCAATGAGATGGGCACCATCCGCTACCTTGGCACAGCTGACTTTGCGACCGGCCTCTGGCTGGGCCTGGAGCTGCGCAGTGCCAAGGGGAGGAACGATGGTTTGGTTGGTTCTAGACGCTACTTCAGCTGCCGACCTGGCCATGGCGTCCTGGTGCGCCCGAGCAGGGTCACCTACCGCGGCATCAACGGAGCCAAACTGGTGGACGAAAGCAGCTGAGACCACAAGCTATTATTCTTTTTTTTCCGCTCGCACCTGTCTCTCAGCTCTATCATGTTCTTTTTCTTCCTTAGCACATAAGCAGCTGGAAGGACAGCATCGCTGAAAGAGAGACAATTACGATGCGTGCCAGGGCATGAGATGAAGCACTTTGAAAGCACAAAGGACAGGGTTATTAGTCAGCACTTCAGTCTGTGTAATGAGGTTTACCGTGTGTTGTTTGGTTTCTGGACGATGTTTAGCTGGGAACTGAGGTCAGTCATTTGTTTTGTTGCTGGAGAATGTTCACCTTGGAAGTGAGGTCAGTTATTGATATCATACTAAATTAAGTTATTATTTGGTTATTTAATGATTGGATTTTTTTTCTGAGAGCTTAATATTTTATTCGATTTATTAGGTGAACAGTAGCAATTCGTAAGCACTTTAAAAAAATAATGCAGATTATGACAATGACTTTCATGAAAAATATATACAGCTTTTAATCTGAATCCTGAAGATTTCTGAGGATGAGAAATATTTGCATCTTGCTCCTTTTTTTTTCCTTTTCTTTATGGTGCATAGCACTGGAAAAAAAAAATTCCCTTTCATTTTGTTGAGAGTAAGGTCAAGATATCACTGTATATAATAGCACTTTAATGCTGTTACGATTCAACCCCACACATTTTTGTTTTTTCTAATTTCAGAATCTGAAATTAGCTTTGCAGGAAGAACAACAGTTGCTGAGTGCAGACTCTCTTTAGTGTTGCTATTTTTACTCTAGCCTTGTTACTTTTGCTGAAAAAAGAGAAAAGCCTAATAGAAGCATTCCACCAAAGACTTTGCCACGTCATAATAGTTTTTCTAATTTCCTTCTGAATGGTCCTTCAGAAAATAAGATGTATGAAAAGTGATGATCTGTAAATTTTAGTGCCAGGACCTTAAAATAGCTGTGTTAATTTGAAAAAGGTCTCAAAATGGGCATTTGCCATACTTACAGAATGACAACAACAATAATATTATTTGGTTTAAAATCTGCATGCAAAACCATAATTACCAAAATAACTACCAAAAAGTTTGATGCAATTGTATTTGAAATTTAGTGTATGACTATATTAGCAGGTAAATGTCAAATTAATTGGCTTATCAGCCAGAAAAAAATGGCTTCTGTATTCTACCAAACCCACAGCATCACTTTTGCCATACTGTGCTTTTCTCCAGTCTTCTTATTGCACTTAATACATTAAATTACTTGAATGACCTAAAGGATTCTTCATTGGTTGGTGAGGTGTAATTACAGGAAATGGCATCTATTAGACTTAATGTAGCATCAAGTGGTTTTGGCCTCCTCAATAACAGGAAAAGAGATGTCATTTTCGCTTCCTTTAGGAAAAGAGAGTTTTCAGATGCGGCCCTAACCCTCTCCTCCTGGTGATAAATTCTAGTTTACAGGTGTCGGAACACCATGTTCTCCTTTGATTTCCCCGGATTCAGTGTTTACGACAGTCAGTCTGATTCCCTTGCACTCTATTCCAGAGTGAAATGGGATGGAAAAGGGCCTATGCTGTCTTGTATTGATATTAGAGTCCAAACAGTGTTATAAAAGATCTTTCCCATGAGGGTGCTCTGTGTTCAGCGGTATGTTTGTTGTATATTTTTGTCGGAATTTAAATGAGCTGCTTTAGTTGCAGATACTGAGCTTTATGGTTTATTTATATGTTGTGTACAAAACGGTTCCTTTCAAATATTCAACTGATAAAGATTATAATAATAGTAAAAAAAAAAACAACAACCAGAAACTGTGAAGCCCTGGTGCCTGCATGTATTCAATCAACAAATATTTAACACAAAAAGCATGGATTTCAGCGCCTATTCCTCATAGCCCAGTTTAAGGAATCTTAACACATCTTTCACACTAACTTGTATGGAAACTGACATAAACTGTATCTTTATTATACAAAAGAGCTTTTTGTTTTTGCAGTAAACTGCCTCTAGCTGGGAAAGAGTGTGTGCGCGTGCGTGCGTGTTCAGGGTGTATTCCTGTCTTGCACCCAGTGTCCCCGGGATAGGCTCCGGATCAACCGCAACCCTGACCAAGATAAAGCGGTTACTGAAGATAAATAAATGAATTAATGAATGCTTAGCGCCTACTCACAGCATTCTCCAGTATGGCGCTGACTGTCGACACTCTTCCAAACAGCTTCTGACTCCTAGTGATTAAAAGTACCAGGGAATTTCTTACAAATCCGGGACTGTATTAAACGCAGTGTCCTGGACAAAATTCCTAATCTGAATGATCAAATCTAAAAAAAATTAAAGAGTAGTCCAAAGGTGATGAGTCCATCATTACATGTAAAGCGCTTTGTTTTCTAATCCGGTCCTCAGTGATCCCTAGACATCCTCACTTTTGCTCTTTCCCAAGTTCCAGCACATCTGTAACAGGTATTCAGTGTGTTTGCCAGCTTGCAAAACATCTGAACCAAGCACTTAAAGAGCAAAACTGGTATGTCCGGGATCCCCAAGAAGTGGAGTGAGAAAATAAACACTGACTTATATATGTGTGTGTGTGTGTATATATATATACAGTCAAGCCGGAAAGTCTGCACACCCCTTTCACTTCTCCACGTTTCATTACATTACAGACTTATTCTTCAGTAGATTGAGTTCATTTTTTGCCTCAAACATCTACACAC
>JAOUQW010000002.1:17428119-17441849 GCA_028565825.1 Olivaichthys viedmensis
TAATGTAATGAAACGTGGAGAAGGTGAAAGGGGTGTGCAGACTTTCTGGCTTGACTGTATATATATATATATATATACACACACACACACACACACTGATTTTTTTTTTTTTTTTTTTTTGAGGAATATTTACCTGCTGAGTGAGAACAAATACTGTCGTTTTGAACATTTCTTCTAGGTTCTCTATTGCATCTGCCACATGACCAAACTAAAACCTTACAAGATATACATTTAATCAGCAAGATATTATCTTTTTTACATGGCCAGTTACATAGCATGGAGCTTTAGAAAAATCAGCCACGTGGCTTGTACTTAAATGGATCTGCATCAGTGACACGCACATTGACTGCTGGCCATGTTATCAGATATATGTAGTCGTGGTTTCTCTTGGCTCATATAGAATAAATAGCATTGGAAAATGGCCAAGAAGCTGTGCTCAACGCTTTATATATGTGGCTTCATGTTACATTTTTTGTCAAGCTTTAGCAGAAACCTTAAGAGTTACTGAGAATTACTGAGTATTTCCCTTCATGTTTGGTCTTTATATTCATAAACTGTAAAATTGTTTGGTCATTGTGGCATAATGAGGACATGACAGGGTAATGGGGTTAAGTTACCTAAATCCACATAACTTAAGTGGACTGGAACATTTTGAAACTTAATTTTGAAATTCAAAACAAAGCATTATAAGAGTTTCAACTGTTAAAGCTCATCACGGTCTTGGGGTCAGAGGTTGTAGCTTTTGTTACGACCGCAGTCATATGCAATCCAACTCTCTCACTTGCTATAATTCCTATGCATGAGATCAAGTTGCTACATCATTATCTGCAAGAGCCTGATATCCAGCAACGTAACATACATTTCGACTTGGAGTTTACATGGCCCTTGGTCTAATTCCAGTCTCTCCAGCCTAATAGCATCTTTGGCAGGCTCCATACCTGGAATGGACACTGCAGACACATTGAAGACATGCTGTTGGGTGGCTTAGATGGAACTCTGCTCCTGGTTATTTGTTAAGCAGATGTTTCTCACTGCACAATGCTGTTTATAAGGGTTTAGGCATCACAGACAGTGCTGGAGATTAGTGCTTCAGACATTAAAGACAAAAAGGGATTTGGGCTTTTTTTTGTTATGTTCGCTGTCATTTGCGGCTGGCGCTTGAACCGTCCATCCACCATTTATTATTGATATGGCTCCCTGTCCAAACCATCATATGAGAGCAAAACTAATAAAACCAGCATAAAAGAGAGCCTGCTGCTATGTGAAAAGGTGGAGAGAAAAAAAAAAAAAAGCAAAACACCCACACAGCGAATCCGAAGCCATCTGTTTGAGCTGAAGAACAATGCAGACAAGAGAGATGGATTTCAGAGGACACACACATACATACATACACACACATACACATACACACACAACTAATAGGCATATGACATCCCTAAACAAATTATGGCATGCCTATAATGTGCCTCATGACTTGGTCTGTTTTGCGAATAACACATGCTGCTAACTTTTTCAAATGATGCTCTGTGCTGGGCCTAACGCTGCTGATTGACTAGGGTTAAAATATGGCACACCAGGCTCTTTCATTGGTGGCATAATGCATACATAGATGGAATTAAAAGGAGCCACCTGTGTGCGCCCGCGATGGATGGCATCACAGTGCCGCCGTGTCAAATCAATGCAAGCTGGCAAATACTATCAAATCCAAATTGCAGGGGAAATATTTCACAGTGAATGTCATCTATTTCCCTCAATGCTCTGTTCTCTCCCATCAGTGATGGGGTATTACGATTGTAATGGCGCCACTCTTGGAAGTTTCTTTCTAAGATTGATATCAAGTCTGATGATATGCTAAATTCATCAAAGTAAAGTGGCAGTTTGATGTTTTTGTATTATAGCTTGCAGCATTGAATTCTCAAATTTAAAGGCTTTAGATGTAAAAGCTCAGAGGGAAAATATAACAGTTGTTACCCAACTGGATGTAGAGCCAACTGCATGCATATTATGCTACACAATCTCAGCAAACAGCATATCGTTATGCATATATCTGGCATATTCATAATACATAATGTAAGCAGACAATAAAAAATAGTAAAGTGTGTAATAATGTTATAATGATTCCCCATTTCTCAGATAGGGGACACTTTCCTCTGACGTATTGTTAAGTCAGTACTGACCCTCATACATTCTGAAAGTCAGATTGGTGAAATTGTGAAATAAAATCAGTAGAACTTAAGGGGATTTGGCTAATGAGAGGGACCACACAGCTCACTTGAACTGCACATGTAAATGGGCTTAGTCTTTTAATCCAACCCTTTTGCCTTAATGAGCAGCACTTCCTTCTCTCAGCTGCGCCATATTCAGGCAGAGGCTCCTCTGAATGATTCCAAAGATCCTGTTCAGTGTGATTGTTATTCTGCTCACAGCTGCAACTGGAAACTCGAGAGGCCACTTTTCTAGTCGGCGTGCTCTCAGAGCCAGTGTAATAGTATTATTGCACTTGTAGCATTTGCATTATTGCTAAATTAGACTGCAGGGTGTATAATGCATGTAAAATTTGTGGATTTTAGGCTGAGCGACAGGTAGTTATATTTATGGAAACTCAAACCCACATAATGACAAACAGTAATCAATGCATAACTATGAATTCTGGTGACAATCGATTGGCAGACCAACATTATCACTTCTGTCCTGAGTAGCAAATCAGTTTACCAGACAGTTGATTGTTTTCCGCTAATAACACTTCACAAACTGAATCTGGCTATCTATTACAGGCTCCTCTGTGGTCTAAATTACAATGATTTCTACTTCAGCTAATAACGTGTACACATTCTTGGTATATTTTCTTGCAAATAGTAGGAATCTTCTTCAATTTGTTGGGTTTCACAGTCTTGAGTAAGTGTGCTAATCATGGCTACAGGTATAAAATAACTTATATTGTCTACAGTAAAGACATGTTGCAGACAGTAAATGCCTAAATGCACTGCACCTCCTGGAATGTCATTAGAGGCTTCCATATGTGCACATCTGTGACAGACATTACAACATTCTTGGATTATGATTATATGCAGAACCATAATTATGGGAAATTGTCAGACTTGCATTTGTGTAAAGTTGCTTGGTTGCTGGGCCATTACAGTCGACCTGCCATATGGATCTGATTAAACATACATGTAAAAGACTGCACTACCTAAAAAGCAATGTTTTTCACAACAGAAAGTGTCTATTTGTATTTAAAAATTGCATTGGGGGAGATAATATGTACTGTTACTACACATTACACACGATTTATCTGCTGCGGTATAAACTGCTAAAGTGCTGGGGGCACTATATATATATCAATGATTATGCCATGGAAAAGTTCACTGTGATCAAAACAGAACAGAAAAAAAGGTGTTTCACAGAGAATACATTTGTGTAATAATTAAGAATGACTGACCAAATATCATTAAATGACACGATTCTTCTAAAGAACAAGTGGACTATTTGATGATGGTCTACTGCCTATAAAAAGCAAACTGCAAAACTACTGTGTAATTAAATCAAATAAATAATTACATACATACATTCATGTATACATACATACATAAAGGGATTTTAAAGTATTTATTTATGTATCAATATACATATCTATCTATTTATTAGTGTATTTATGTGTTTTAATCTATCCATTTATAAAATAATTAAATAAATAAATACATACATACATACATAACCTCAAATCCTCCTGCAGGTGTAATTATGAAAATTAAACAAGATTTCCCAGTTTGCTGCTTGTTATTAAAGTGACAAAGCTCCTGAAAATTTTCACTCAGGATAACAGTTGTGAGGAGAAAGGTTAAAAGAAAATGCTCACTTTCAAGGAAGCAGTTCATGCTAAGAGTGAAGTTATCCACAGCAAACGCCACATCAGAGCCAGAAGAAATCTCTGCTGTGAATTGGAGGTAGAACCTAGACAGATAAGGAGAACCAGAGAGAGAGAGAGAGAGAGAGAGAAGGGGAGGGAAAATTAATTTGTAGGTGCTGGGGCTAACTGCACTGTACACAAGTTAATCCAATTCCTTATTTGTTCCTACATTAAACACTTTCCATTATAGCTGTAGGAAACACATTGGCCAATGTCAGACAATGAAAGAGATAAATCCAATAGTTAAATATCAGTCTACTACTATTTGCCAGCATAGCTCTGACTGTAAGGGCTTATTAAAATGACTCGAGCCAAAAGGCTGGCACTACATTATTAGCCTAAATATTTGATTACATACAAGATTTCAGAACACTTAAGAGGCAGGAAGTCCTCAAACATATCTGAGCTGGTCTTTCTTCAAACAGATTAGACATAAGAGGTTTAACATAGGTTTAGCGGGGCTGAAGATTCTTAAAATTATTATTATGTCTGCAGCACCTGCTCTTATAAATCCGCATTTTATAAAACCCTGAACATTCCCATTGTTCCAGTTTGATTTTAGAATATGCTAAACTGAAGCGTCACGGGTGACATTACCCTTTAACTATGACTCGAGATCCCCACCCGCCCCCATAAAGTTCCAGACAGCTTTGATATTACTGTGCTAAGTAATATCTAACCTGGCTGGAAGCTCATCTGGGGAGCTTCTCGAGTCATATGTTAAAGGGCAGTGTCACCTTGTGAAGCTTCATTGTAGAATAATTAAGAATGATAGAGAATTAAAGAAAATGTAGAAAAAATAGGAAAGAATGGAAATAGGGCCGAAGGACAAGAAAAAGGCCAAAAATTAAATTTTAATAATTCTCTGAAGACCGGCATTAGCAAAGTAGGAAAGGAGTGAAGTCCAATCAAGCACACAGAGATGAATCGGCCCACTGTTTTTCTCTCTATTATACAGTCTCGCAAGTCAAGTGAAATTGCTAATTGGAGTGAAAGCATGGTTGAATGTAAAAGTCCTTTACATTGATTTTATTCTCTCTCCCTCCTTTCTAAGGAGCAAGTGATATGGTGAAGCAAGCCCAAAACACAGGCCTGGTCCCAGTGGGATTCATTAAAATTTCAGGGTGAATACGTGTTTAGCACAAAACTGAATGCAAATTTCACAAATCTGCATTCTGAAAGGCTGGTAAGCAGCAACTGGTTGAGGCATTTATGTAGTGTTAACTGCGGTATTCACCTTTTGTATTCAGAGGGAAAGGTATGACTCTCATATGTTGTATATATTTGCTACTATATTCTGCACTCTACCCCTCAGAAAGTGAGTGTCAAAATACACACTGCCTAGCAACTTAAATTCAGACTATAGTTGGGCTTACGAGTCGACTAATCCAAACAGTGGGAAAGTGACGAGTCTCCATCCTTTGTTCATTTTGGCCTCATTGCTGGAGTTCCATAGACTTCTTTGGCCCTCAGGTCCTGTGCTGTTTTCGACAATCCAGAGAGACAGAAGACCGTTTGGGCTTCCACATACCTGGAACCGTACCTGCAGATCACATCACAAACATTTCTGCATCTGGGATTCATTTACATTTAATAAATAGAGCAAACTTTTCGATTGTTTCATTCTTTATTTATAGTAGGAAGCCTCACTGATTGGAAACCTGTTGGAAACCTCACACAAGGGGTGGACTTGGCTAACCTTACAAAATAATTATTATTATTACTATTTAGCTTATTTAAACTGCTTGATATTGCTCCTCTTGCATAATTTTTTTTACATTATAACCATTTTTACCCTATCAATTACACTATTGACAGTTATTCTATTTTGAAATTTCCCCTTATCCTACACTCTTAAAAAAAGGATCCTTCAAGGTTATCTCAATGGTTAGGTTCTAGCTTCCTAAAGAGGTTCTCCTTGGAACCTTTTCTGAAAGAGAAACCCTCTGTTGTAGAGTTCTATACATAACCTCTAGAGTTTCCACAGCAGGGACAAATCAGAGAACCTTTCAAAGTGCTAGCTTGTATGGTCAAATGTCTTCTATAATTCTAAACTAACGTGCAGGAAAGTTTGCCATTCTAATTCACTATGGGCTATGTCCCTGGACTCATTCTGGTGTGCGTTTTTTATGCACGTCTGTGAGCCCCTTCACGTCTGTCTCAGTGTCAGCAGCCAACATTCCTTGTACTAGTTTCAGCTTTAGTATTGCGTTGTATATTTGTATATTTAAGCTCTATGCGAGCCTTGTACTTTGTTTATATGCTAGTCTTTCATCTTGTATATTTAAGCTCTATGCTAGCCTTGTACTTTGTATACTTTAGAGTTTTGCCAGTTAATGTAATTTCTAACAGCTAGATTGTGGATATCAGATATATTGTACTTTGTAAATACAAAATAATTGTAATGACTTCTACTGCCTGGAAATGGTAGAAGTGAGTGCCATTTGTTTTGAGATGATTACATTTTCTCCTCTTGGTTATGTAGGGAGACAGGGCAGACATTTTTGGTTTATTTTCTTGTAGAAATCCTATGAGCAGCAAAACAATAATTATCTTTGTATTATATTTACGACATATTGCTTCCCACTGACACGAGTCTAATGTTTTAACTGGGTTTTGGAAGAAAAAAAAAAGGGTTGTGACACTTTGTCGCTATACAATCCCTTCTCCTTTTTTCAAACTTTCTCCATTAACTTGTGATTTTGCAAGCATTCAATGCAAAGAAATAAACCGAAATGCAATGCGGCAGGGCATCAAGTCCACATTCCCCGTTACTGATCATCCTACAGTGTGTGAGGTGGCATACTGTGGAAGGTGACACAGCCAGCTGTTAGAGCAAGGGAAGTTTCTCCGATCTGAGTGCTCAGATAGAGAGCAATAGCCAAGGTGAGCGAGACAGAAGTTCTCATCTAGAGTCCTTACTCGTCTCTGGGCCCTGAGCCAAGCTGCTGTCGTGGCCTGCTGTGCTTGCACATTGCCCTCAGCCCCATACGTACAACAAAGAGCCCTTGCCTCACATCTATCTGGAGCTGTCAATCAGAGCCTTCGGAGAGCTACGGCCAACTGTCTCCTCCACCTCCATCTGTGTCTCGTTCCACTCAGTCCCATTTATTTCCTTACTTTCTTCCCATTTTGACTTTGCATCTCATTTTCTGTCTCTGTTCCATCTCCCACTTTTCCTTACTTTGTATTTCTGCACTTATCTCTGTCTGTCTCTCCCTCTTTATGCCTGTCTGTCTCTCTCTCTGCTACTCCTTCACTTCAGTAAGTCTTTTGTATTGGTGTAGATTTGTGTCCATGTCCCAGACTGATGGGGTCAAGCTCCATGCATTCAGAATTGTGTATAAAACACTGCCACTCAAAGCACTTGAAGAAGGAAGGTACTGGAGATTGGCTTTGCTAATTTTTTCGGAAGGATAAAGACATTACCATTTTATATTGTCCTAAATTTTCCACATTAATCACATTGAAATTGCATCGAAATTAGAGTGTAATGATAATCTCATTACACTGGATCGAATGTCTGCATTATTCATTTCAGTTAAGTATAATTTTGCAATTAATCTTAAAAAAAGATGATTATAACCTTGAACGTTGATATATAGAATGTGCAAAATGCTTAAAATACTGCTATACCTTAAGGCAAGTGATATTATCACAAAACTTGTGGAAGGATTACCATAAAACAGAATTAAATGCATAGCGTCTCAGCATATTAAGAGGAGAATCAATTAATCAACTAGTCTCGATTTAGCCCTGACATTTTATCAGACAGGAATTTGGCACATTAATCACACACTCCTCTTGTCTTGCTGACCAGCCCCTCCCCATATGGATTCGAAACTCATATCAGTATGCAATGCCCTGCTAATGGCCGCATCTTTTGTTGCCTGTGTACTCGAATGAGAGTGGAATACATTTGCTGGAAATATGAAAGGGGGCCTGATGAAAAATGCTCTTAACATAATTTCCTCTGAGATCCAAACAAAGCCCGCTGCACAGAGGCACTGTGCGCGCGCTCGGCTTTGCAGGCAGAATGCAGAATAGCGTAGCTGTTCTCTTACCATGCATGGGGCATTGCGCAGAGGGTAGAGAAAAAGTGGACTTCGCACAACTACTGACCCCCGTTGACCTTTGGATTGACTTTCCAGTGCCAAAATAGAACCTGTCAGGAAACAAGACAGACGGACACAAAACAAATCTGAAGAAATGAACTCTGGACAGGCAGAGCAATATGGACGGATAATAGCCTATAAAGACCCACAGTTGGAAAATTGTAACAATTTCTTAAAACACTCTTTATATCTTCTTTTGGATAAATGTAGCAAAAACTAGTCCATATTCTGACCTATATTATAGTAACATCTGTTGTGGGAAAATAAATACTTGTCTTAACATTGTCAGTGACTTGTGATATTTTATTCCTAATATTCCATTCCTCATATTATTTTCAAAATACAGCTTCTAACTAAAGTACATGTATGTCCATACACAATTTTGTGGCATGAATGTTGCAAAAATGAGACAGTGGGCCTCAGTGATTGCCACTTTATAGTATAGATTGTCACAGTGAGAACCATTTTAGCAGCTTCTGAGCCTTCCTGTCATGATTATATGCATTATACAGAAAATGAAATAAATCAAATATACTACAGCACTTAAAAGTGTGATAAGGGAAAGATATTGTTCATTGTTTTGATAATATTACTATTGATATTCCTATTGACAATCCTATGATAGGCTATAAGTAAAAATGTAAGCAAAATATGATTATTTCCATTTCAGAATGTTATTGAAAACTAGAGGATGAGTTTATATTGTCGAGTATGTATCAGAGTAACTGATATATTATCTAAACTTCACAATCACAATAAAATTTTGTAACATTAAAAACCCATGGTTGCAGTTTTGCGATGTTTTCCCAGAATCCACTCCACAACAAAATATGCATAAAAATAATAATTTTTAAGTTAAAAGGCATCCCAGAAACAGTTTAAAAGGATAAAAAAAGAAAAGTAATCAAATATATATACTTGGGTTTGTGAGAGTTAACTCATATTGATTATCACAAAAATAAGGTCAGTTTGACAGCCTAACAGTTTTCTCTTGGATAGAAAAGATTATTTAACCTATGTCCCTAAACTTAAAACTCTGACTCAAGGAGGTTGCAGAAGTTTTGGGAAGCTACCTGATGATGGACAGCTGTTTGTGAGACTTTTTGGCAGAGAGAGATGGACTCCCTTGTACGAACTTTTACTTGACACCATCTGCCACCCGCAATCGTCCTCTTCAAAAGAGCAGTAACTTCCGTTAAGAAACTGACCTGCAGGAAGAGGAAAGCAGAGTGAGATGTAGACAGAGGTGAAGATGTGAAAAGAGACAAGAATACAGAGCAACCCGGGAAACAAGCACAAACTAACAGGAAGAGAGATTGAAATAAAAAAATTAAAAAAACAGTTTGATCCCAAAGCATAGGAGCCTGTGAGCTTTGATGAGAGTTTTTGGACAGTCTTGCACTTCTGAAGAAGTGAGGAACTCAGAGACAACAGAGACGGCATGCAGATGAAGAATAAATGGAATTGGTAAAAAAGCAAAAAAGAGAAAACAAGGAAAAAAGGAGGCCCTATTAGCAACCCTGAATCCTTTCCATTAACAGATCCATAGCCGAGTGCAAAAGTTTGCAGACCCGTAGCACAAAATAAAGAAGAGAACAGAATTGAATTCATAGCAACAACACATTTAGTATGTTAGGTTTCACAAAAGTTCCTTCATTATCACAATTAACAAAACTGTCAAATAGTGTATGTTAAGATATTAATAGTGAAGAAAAATAAAATGATATAAGTAAAACGTTAGCATTTTCCTTTTAGTAAATATTATGTAATAATGGGTATGTCCACCGTTTGCCTTTATAACTATTCCCAATTTCCTTCGTATCTTCTGAGCACCTTTTAAATCCCATCAGTTGATACAAAATCAAATAAAATTTCTAAATTATTACAACTGATAGGGATGAAAGCTATTGCACTCAACTGTAGCCCTTGTATAATGACTAAGCTTGTTGAATTCTATGTAGGTTAGCACCATTATCTGTATAATCCCCTATAAGACAATTAACCCCTTAAACGTTCTACTTATTATTCAGTTATATATCTTAAAGCGTATTATTCAGTAACTACAGTGAAACTAATAGGTAAAGTATGTAGTTACAAGAGTGAGAAATGTAAGTCAAGACCTGCCAAAGGGTAGTTTAAGGGGTTGAATAAATAAATAAACAAATACATAAATAATACATGTGGATTGAATGATTATCTGTAGCTTTGTTAATTTATTTATCCAAAACCAAGCTGGTAATGAAATCACTAAACAATACCGATATATTTTATATTTCTATATTGTATATTATATTTATATATTTTATCATTCTCACAGGTAATGAACGGATCAAACACTACCTATAAAGTTAAGATGTGCCCATGAGTCAGTCTGAATCGGAGTGGTGGGTGGCAGATTGGGTAAAAATTAATATTGCTAGTTTAATAAAGAATATCTTATAATGATCAATATGTAAGCTGAGTCCCCTGAAATCTAAGCCTGTAACTGGATTTTTTGTCCTCTAATGTAGCCGATATGGCCAAATGAAAGTTGATTACTTCTGGTGCACATCATTGATCAGAGAGGCAGGACTCAAGAGCATCTAATCATGCACTGAGGTGAGACGAGGCAGAACGGAGCTGACTGCCATTAACTGGGAGAGTGTAAACATATCGACCAGCTCAGTGCCATCCTTCAGCAGAGAGCTCACCAGGACAACAGTGCCAAAATAAAAAAGCAGGGGGAAGGAGGGGATCCTCTCAGGGAGCTAAGATATGGCTGGGAGGATCAGTTCATTTTTCCTCCTCTTTTTGTTTTACTTTTCATAATTCTTATGGTAAAATGACAGAATCCTGACAATCATACAGAATACATTACGGTCTGAGTCCTCCACCAAGAACTGTTTTTATTTTATAATTTACAAAAAAATATTCAATTTTTATGCAGTTTATACATATTCAAGAATACATACTGAGTAAATAGTAAGCTGTTTTCGAAATTATTTTTGAAATCTGCACCTTCACTATTTGCTTCACATTTTAAACTGGTTGTGATGCCATTACGTATTTCATGAACAGCTGAATACAAGAGTTACCATTCCTCATGAAATCTGGATGAAATACCGATCTATTTTGTTCTAAGAAGTTAAAAATTAAATGTGGATGTATCCTGCAACAAGACAACAATCCAACCATAAGGCAAAATCAACAGAAATTTTTTTTTTGACAACCAAAAGTAAGTAGTCAAAGTTTTGTCAAGACCCTCTCAACCACCAAACCTGATTTGAAGAAGGCAGTGACATCTGGCAGAGTTGTAACAGATATACCACAAAAGGCTGGAGGCAGTTATAAAGGCAAAGGCACTGACATGATCATGTCATAAACACGCCATGGCAGATATCATAATGCTGTCATAAGTTGCCAATGACATAAATTGTGTTACCCTTATAAGTAATTGTAATAGTGCACTGTAGTTAGTATGTGTTATGACAGATGTTATACTTCGACACAACATGTTACTTGTTAGAAATCACCAATGGTGCGATAGTCAGCATGAAGGAGTCGTCATGAAATCATAAAATATGTGCTAACTAGAGGGCACTTAGAAAAAAAAACAAGGCTGTCATGCCATTAAACATTATGGCAGCCATCATGCCAATTACTAATAATGGTAACATGACATTGTTGTAGTATTAAGACGTAAACTGCTATAGCAGCTCATATGACATCTGCCATGACATGTATATGAGATGATTGAGTCAGTCTTATGATGCAGGGTTTAGGTTAGCTTTAGCTTTATACACTGCCAGTCAAAGGTTTGGACACACTAGATTCAATATATATTTTTCATTGCCTTAAATACATTTTATTAAAGGTTGTGGTTGAAATTTGTTTCTTAGACAAATGTAAATAGTGAAGTTAATGCCCATGTATACATTTATTTCTGAAACAAATTTTTTTTAATTTTTTTTTTTATAGTTTTTACTTAAAACAATACGTTTTTACTTAAGATTATATATGTTTCCCAAACAAGTAGTTTTCAATTAGAACTTAGGAGAGGCAGCCAACAAGTGCTCAGCCTATTTGGGAACTTTAAGAAAAGCCTTATGGGTAAAAATATAAAATAGTTTTGATTTGTTTAACACTTTTCTTAGTCACTGTATAATTCCATTTGTGTTATTTCATAGTGTTAATGTCTTCCTTTTTATTATAAAATAGTAGAAAATAGTAAAAATGAAGAAAACCCTTCTATGAGGAGGTGTGCCCAAACTTTTGACTAGTAGTGTACCATTTTTGTTACTTTTGATGAATGAAGTCAAGTCTGTGAAACCTAACACTTCAAATGTCCAAAAAAGTTAGGTAAACTTTTGCATTCAGCTGTATAGTCTTAACACACAGTGTTAATTGTTTTCTTCACAACAAACCACTAATATGACTTTATTTCTTTATATGTCGAATATATATTAGTGATGTAATCTTGTTTGAAACTAATTTTTTAGTTTTTCATACCTGATAAAACATAGAAATCTAAAGAGTTGTTGGTAGTAAAATCAGACGTTTGGACTCTGCTGTATGTTGGGATCAGAGACGTGAATTAGAGCGAAGCTTCTGTAGATACCATTCATGACGCTCATGCTTGATGACTTATAAAACATAGGAATCAACAACATTTTGCAGCACAGTATAGAAGCCTTATAAATGACAAACGCTGTCAGCATCAACATTTCATTTTGTGAAAGCCACAGCAGTACATATTGTTGCTTGAACAAGTCAACGTTGAAAAAAAACAAAAAACGTTTTGACACATTGAGTCCAAATCAGAAATGATTTTTAGCCAATGGAGGCGCAAACAATAGAAAATGGTCTCTTTTGGCAGACGTGATACAAATAACTTGGCAGAAGCTACTTTAAAGGTTTGTAAATGTCAATTAAATTGTCTTGTAAATTTTCAATGGCTCATTGAAAGTGTCAGTGTTGCAAATGTACAATATAATAAATACTGGTAAACCTTTTGCATTGACAGCACACTTCTGAGTCACATTCGGCAGCCGATATGCAGCCGTGCACTGGCAGTAAACTTGGTATTCCTGGCTGCTTTCAATCCAATCCTGAACAGCACTGATGATAAATGCTGTGGTAAAGTATGGCAACAGAATGACCTCGTAGCCTCACGCTGATGAGTGATGTCTGGTATGTTAAACACATCTACGCCAGAGATTGAGGGTAAACAAAATGGCTGAGGCTACATTGCAATGCAAGACGAGAGGTGAAAACATGCTGTGGTGAAAGGGGGGGTGGGGGCTCTTTGAATGATCGAGTCAGAGTTGTTCAATACACACTTTAAGTGAATGCACCAGGTTTCTGTTGGATCGTATTGTGCTTGATTGACAAGTTTGACAGAAAGCTGGCACAGAACAGAACAGAGCTACCGAGAAAATGCCCCTGGAATAAATAGAGGCAGTCGCTGTGGCATGGTCCGTAGTGTAGTAAGTCTATGACAGACTTAAAAGAGGAGCAGAAGTGAGGCTGTGAGGAAACGCTTCAAAACATTGCAGAAATTTACAATGGTACTATTAACTATGGACAAAGACAAAGATTAAATTCTACTTTTACTATGTTACTATTTATACGTTGTTTTTTTTTGGTAACATACCTAAACCCTGCATCATAAGACTGACTTAATCATCTCATATACATGTCATGGCAGATGTCATATGAGCTGCTATAGC
>JAOUQW010000002.1:17479130-17489342 GCA_028565825.1 Olivaichthys viedmensis
TACAATTGTGGTGAGCAGAAAAGCATCTCAGAATGCACAATGCGTCGAACTTTGAGGCGGATGGGCTACAAAGGGAGTGTCACGTGCACGGCTGTGCGTGTGACCTAGCGGGTGGTTGCCATGGCGACAAACG
Source organism: Olivaichthys viedmensis (assembly GCA_028565825.1). NCBI lineage: Eukaryota > Metazoa > Chordata > Actinopteri > Siluriformes > Diplomystidae > Olivaichthys > Olivaichthys viedmensis. The sequence goes on from JAOUQW010000002.1 coordinate 17,479,264, forward strand.
GTATGTGCGCTACCGTGTGTGTGTAATCCCTGTCTCGTAATGTGATTGTCCCCACCTGCATGTCCTTTGTTTGTCTTTAGTAAGTGTTTAAAAAGCCCTCCTTGTTTCTGTCCAGTTTGTGCCTGATTGTTTCGTGTCATGTTGTGTAGAGTGTCTGTTAGTTATGTATGTTTGGAGATATCAATAAATCTTTGAGAGTATTCGGCTTGTGCCTGTGTCCTACCTCTGCCACTACGATCGTGACAGGGGGGCCCTACCCAGTATTAGAAACCATTTCAGTTAAAAGAGCTTCTAATGCCATCTCAGGCTTTGTTGCATAAGACATAGATTGCTGGATTCCTGGCACACTAAAGCACTTCCTTTCTGGGCATCCAACATTTAAAAAAAACCCATAATAAATAAATAAATAAATAAACATTTTTTAGGGCTAATGGGGCCCCTTTTGAATGGGTTGACTTATGAACCATGCCATATGTATCTTTAAGTGCAGACTTATAGATATTATTATTATTATGAGTTTGTCAATCCAAAAAAAGTGAAAAAAAAGTACCAGGTCAAGAGAGTCAACTTGGACATAAGCAGTCTCATAACATTTATGGCACTTAATAACAGGTTAAAGCAGCGTGGTTGCGGCTGTTTTTTCCTCCTGTGAGTGGGTTATTAATTTGGTAGAACTGTAAGTACGCTCTGTGGGAGAGCCATTAGTGTAGAAGCACACAGGCTCTGACTCTGACCTGCAAAAAGCAGGCTTGTGTCACAAGCATTTGGCAACAACCAGGCACTTAGCTATCTAATTCTGCTAATTGCTGTCTCAATAAATGAGATAAAACCACTCTCACAAGCTTAGGGTTGACTAGGTGTTTATAGGTGGTGTAGTAAATTCATGAGGAACCTGAATCAAGCAATGTTAGAAGCAAAAAATAATCAATGAATGTGACTGTTTCTACTTAGCTCACTTTAAAAGCAAGACTTACTCAATGTTTACTTAATTGCATGCCTCTTCTTAGGCTAAGTGGACTACTTCAAGTGGAGAAATAAGAAAGCAAGAGTGGAGCTCATATCCGACCACATTTATCTTAAAACTTGCACCGTTCAGGGCAGAAAACAAGACAAATTATTTTCAGCTCGTATGAACTGTATTACAGGATAATGATAAACTCAGTTCCAAACTGAATAAATCTAAGATTTAGCCAGAGGCAATTTTGCAAACAATTATTTTCATATGGTGTCTTTTGGCATGGAGTCCTGGCAAATAATTAATTTCATAGCATCCATTTGTGATTAATACTACAACAGACAAACACATATTTCTGCTAATTATTACCAGGGATTATATCCTTCTGGAAATTCTCAATTATCTATTCAACAAACAGCTAAATAGGTCAGCAAGGTGGTATTACTCAATTCTTTAATTCTGCTTAGTGAGATCTAATCCGCTCTGCACTTATCAACCAATTTCATCAGGCATTATTAGGTTTTATTCCAAAGTTGAAATAATCCTACGTTCAATTATACGTTTTTCCTCAACTCCATCGTAAGTAAAGAACAATGACTGGATGTTCAGGGCTTATATATTCATAAAAAATGAGTCACACTGCAGGATATGTAGCTAGAATCTGATAAAACACTAAATTGAGGTGTTGGGCAGAACTTGACCTTTTGAGAGGAAACAAACAAACAAACAAACAACAAATTTCTTGTATTTTCCATGTTCCCCATGACTATTGCCTACTTATATTCTTTATGAGTAATTTTGCTCATTTATCTGCCTCCTATAATTTGGCCTTGAACTTTCATTCAGTATAGGGTTTTCCACACATGCATTATTTCTCCCTGAATCAATTGCTATACAGAGTAACCTAATACAATACTAAAATACAAATCTGACCAGCATCTGTTTAATGCAAGAATCACCCCATTAGGTGGCATAAATCCAGCATTAAAACTGAATTTGTCCCTGTAGGTGGCACTAAATGAGCAGTCACTTTTTAAAGCCAACACGATACTTTCCAAAAGCTCTCAATAAGCATGGGACGAGTTCTCTGAATGTGGAACCGAGGTTGGTGATGATGTTTTTACACGCAAGTACACAATTTTCATGGTGCCATTTTTTATGCAGTATCACACTTTCTCCCCAGGGGGATAAACACTATTTTGGACAGCTTTAAGTAGGACAGCATTTGGTGGAACATAAATCCGGAAACTCTCTTACCCCAGGTTTTCTTCACCTCGTCTCACCTTTAAGAAATTGACAACTTTAATGTAAGCTCACAAAACTTAATATTCAATACAAACCACAGTTATGGTACCTTTACACTTAATGTTAGTTCATTTTAAAGCTTCATGATCTGCTGCAACTAGTAGGCTGTGGGTCACCTATGGTGCTGTCTTGGCAGGTTCTGACTCTAGCCTTAATGCCAGTCTAATAGACTTAAATACCACCCATAAACGAATCTGATTATTAATATTCAGAGTGTAGTTTTGGCTGCTTCTGTGCTATAATCCCACCTTTAACAGCCTTTAATAGGTGGGAATTTGGTCACCTATCCTGTGGCAACCCTGTGTGATCGCAGCAATTATTTATTTTTCCACAGGAGACCTTGGTGCTCCCTTAAATGGTCTTAAAATAAAGGTGCTCAACAGTACAAGTGGAATGAAAGTTTTGTGAGATGTAATTAATGGCAACCTTCACAAGGCTATGACATCTCCTAGGCTAACAGTTACCAGGTCTGTTTCGGTCTGTAGCTCACATTTAGTGGCTATTAAAGAAAAGCAGGAGACTCAAACCCGATGCCACCATCCTGCCGCTGTGATCATTATCATGACAACATGTTTTTATGAAACGCAGGCTTTTGGGAAGAATGCCTTCCACCTTGCATGATTGCATGGTTATATCAGATGAGAGAGATATGAGAAAGGGATGGAACCTCTAGGCCATAGATTGGCAGATAAACACTTGCTTTTGGCAACTTGACCTTAGGAATCAGGTGCTGCAGGAGCACATATTAGCTCTGCTCTTGGCTCAAAGCTGAATTCAAGCACATGAATACAAATCAGCTGTTCAAATGGCTACCTGGAACTGCCATCAGACAAGCAAAATGCATCTCTAAGCTCCAGTTATACAGGACAGCAAGTACAGACAAAAAAGTTGAGACCCTTCAGCTGAAGGAGCTGATGACAATCCTCCTCCGATTCAAAGAGTTAGACTATTTCTAAAAAGCTTCACTTCAGAGGCAGAGTATTAGTGATGAAGTGACAGTGGGTGTTGAATGACACCTGTCTCATGTAATAAAAAGAGAAAATGTATTAGTTATGGAAAATAGGAATATTATCTGTAATAGTGGTTCTGACTGTAGCCTATGGACTCTTTCAGATCATGTCTAACTGAAATTGCAAACAGAATTTCTTTGTTTGGGTGTGTCTGGTATTGTTTTGTTTTTTTAATGATTGGTCAGCCCTAGAGAGAAGAGGAATATGGGATTTCTCCAACAATACCTGCAGCTCTGCAAAAGCTTAATGCAAACAAGAGCTGCCAGGTGTGGGCTCAAATTGGCAATAATGGGCCGATGTTGCCCGACATCTCTGTCTACAACATTACATGGGAGTCTCGGTGGGTCTAATCTTGTTGACAGCAATAAAACAGGTGGTTTGACAGAACACAGTTCCCAGTAACAGGCTTTACCACAACAGCCGTCGTCTTTGGCTGATAAGGTTAACCAGACATCCATTTACTGTGTGTGAGGCATTTTTTTCCTGTGAGATCCTTATATCATGCTACTCTCAATTAAGGTAATCTTAGACAGAGTCTCCAAGTATGGGAAGATCAGTTTACGCTGCTGGAGCAGGTGGAAGGAAAGTAAACTGCTCCCTGAATGACTCTTAAGCCACATGACTGGAATATAAATTAAAAATGGTTTACACAGGATTCTGCTTTATAATTGTTTCACCTCCAGTCCATGAGTTCTTCAGGTATTCCACAGAATTATCCCAACGCCGGGTCCAAGAACTGTTTTTATTCTAGCAGTTATCAAAAAACAAACAATTCTCAAACAAGATTCCATCATTCTTCACTTCCATAAAAATGACATTTTATCAAACCTGTAGCAGTGATAATGCATAACATATAGAGGACCATACTGATAACAAGAGATGACAAGAGATAACAACAATTAATACTGTGTATTGGGCGCATACATGTGTTAGCCTTTGAATGAATTCTACATTATCACAACAAATCTTTTGTTAACAGGATGTTGAGATATGTTTTAATTGCACACAATCATTTCACAAAAAGCTAAAAAATAAATAAAAGTCAGATGGGGGCTCGTGACTCAAGTCGCACTTGAGTACCTAATTTACTGACTTTGGACTCGACTAGGAATTCACTTATGACTCACAACTGAATTTTAACTTTAAAGCCTATAACTCAAATCAAACTTTAAAGATTATGATTTGGAAACTCAATTTGGAAACTTAACTCTTATCTTCAAAGCTTATATCTCGCAACTTCAAAACTCATGACTCATAACTTAACTTAAGCCTATGGCTTGCAACACAACGCTGACTTCTTATTCATTGACCTGTGATTCAAGTAACTCAGATTTCATGGCGATTGTGTTGTGTTAATTTGAAATCTGATTTCCTTGAATACCTTGCAACTCAACTCAGACTTTAAACCTTATGACTTGTAACTTGAATCAAACTCTGACTTCAAAGCGTATGACTTGCAGCTTAACTCTGACTTCAAAGCTTAAGATTTGCAACTCAACTTGGTCTTTTTATTCACTAACCTTTGACTCGAGTAACTCAGAAATACTTGTATCTGGATGATACTACTCGCCCATCCCAAACTAATAATGACTCTGTTACATCAGTATGGCCATATGTCTGTTGTTTAAAATTAAAATAAAAGATACAAAAAAGAGAGCATGTAAAACCTGTGGCATCAGAATAAATAGGACTTGACAATAGCACAGGCAATTGCACAGAGTGACTCATCTAAGACTCAAAAATGCATTGGGATGTAAAAACTAGACTAGGCCTCTAGAGCTAGGGACTTTGGACATGACTCTGGACTTGATTCAGACTCAGAGTGGATTACTTATGACTTGACTCATTAAGACTCATTAAAATTCAAACAAGTCTCAGTTTTACGTAATGTATTCTTGAATAATAAACACCAACTGAGTGAACTTTTGTACTAACTTTTCACATATGATCAAATAAAGACCCATAGGTAGTGCACTCAGACTTTTGGACCCTACTGTATACATATCTCACCTAACATGCTCCGATTTTCAGATACTACCCAAACTTATATTTCACCATAGGTTTATATCCACATGATCCACAGATATAAGCTGTAGCTATGGATCTGTTAAGCTGTTTAAGTTGTAAACTACTGTTTGTGGAACAGCACTGTAGGAAAGTTATTTTTCAGGTTGCCAGCTGCAAAATGTTATGACCAGGGAGTTACGATCAATAGCTGATAGAAAACCACATCTCTCTCTCTCTCTCTCCAAATCTACAGCCATAACTTCATATCTCTTTTTTGCAGAGCTCTGGTAAACATGATATTCAGCCTGACCTCCTCAAACATCACATTAACAGAAATCACCATTCATCAGCCTGTAATACCATTTCTCGCTAACTCTCTGGCAACCTGAAATATCTTCCTGAGACAAAGTGGGAGGACGGCTTGTCATGCGTGCCCCATGCAGTGCGCTTTAGCATTCACTGTAAGATTTATTTCACACAAAGCCCAGATCTCATTATGCTGAACCCTGTCTCTTTTCTTTCCTTTTGTCTCTTTATTCACCGCATGAAAGCCTCATCACTTTTTTTTATCTATAAATTCATTATGTCGCTTGGCCATATTACCATTAATCTGATTTGGCCCAGAAAGTAATAGTAGCTATCAAAAGCAGATGGTACATTACGCAAACATCAAAAATACTTATAGGTCAGAATCAAAAGAAAGGTACTCTCAGAGAAGGTTAAAAAAATGAAAGGCTATAGGAAGAAAACATGTCCGCAATAAAGTTTACAAGTAAGCAATTGTTGTTCTGGGTTACATTCTACAAGTACGAAGCTTTTTAGTAATATAATGAGAAAAAGTATGTGTGTGTGTGTGTGTGTGTGTGTGTGTGTGTGTGTGTGTGTGGAGAATTGGCTCATTAACTGTGGTTCTACAGGATAATAAATGGCCAGCTCTGTCTGAAAAGTAAAACAATCCTGAATGCTGTGCATGTTTAGAGATTTCATACAGGGTAATACAGCCAAAATTCCCCATGGTCCTATCCATAGGTATCACCTGAGAGACCTCTAGAGTCTGTTTGAGATAAGGCAGAAGCAATGAACCGTACATTTTTCTCTGTTTCTAAAAAGCGACGATGAGAAGCAGAAGGCATCAGGTTAATGTAATCAGTGATTATAGCACAGCCGCATCCCACACATCTTTGAAAAACTCCAAAAACATCAAAGCTGCCTCACTTCCTCTGGCCTTTGGTGTCCTTTGCATGACAGCCACCAGCCTCTGAGGCATCAGCGCCACTGCGCATTACCATAAAACCCGCCTGTGAAGTAAATATACAATTCTGCATGAGTCAGCCTCTAAGTGATGCTTATATAAAAAATAAGAGGTATGAGAATCATGGATTATTTATGTCCTAAAACTCTGGGGGTTAAAAAAAAATGGAGAGGTGTAATTAAGTTGTGTTATAAAGACCAATAATACCCTTAAGCCAGTGTTAAGCACTTTCAAGAATAGTAAAAAAAAAAAAAATAATCAAGTAGACAATCGAGGTTTGTTTGATCCCACTGTTTGCTGTGGTATGTCATGCTGTTGCATCAGGACAAGGAAAGGTGAGATTTTGACTGATATTTCTGGGAGTCACTCTGTTTCCATTGCGACCCCTCGCTCTGGCACGGTCCCTCATCACACAGAGACTGTGAAATAACCAAGGACGCGAGACACAAGCAAAACAAGGTCTTGGGTATTAGTGATCTTTTTGCGATGGCCTCCTATAACAGTTTGGTGACAGAGGAGAGACACACAGTCTCTGGAAGGGGCACATAATGGGACAAGGAAAGTGGGGGCAATCAGCATTGCACACTCGGGTAGGTGATGGTGGCTGGGGGCTTTGACAGATGACACCAATCCAATAGTCATCAAAGCAGCATGCCACTTCAGATAACGACAGAGCTGAGGACGAAAGTTCACCAGAATGCTGAGGGACTTTCAAGTCATCTGAAACTTGGATGGTGTCCACTTTTGCTTAGAAATAATGAGTGTAAAACGTGGCATCAGAATAGACAGGCTGGAACAGGTTGTGAACTTGCATACAACTTATAAGGAAATCAGATAGTTGAAAATAAAATTTTCAGATACACATAACAAAATAAACGCATGAATGAATAAAGCAAAAGTATTATCAAACTAAATTACAAAAAAAACCCAAATGTGACAAAGTAACATAAGAAGAGGTGGCTTAAGAACTCATTACTCCTTGAAAATGAGCCAAAAGACAACAGCTAAAGACACAATGAAGACAAACGAGCACCAAGCTAACAAGGTCAGGTGCATAGTTGTAGAATTGTTAATGGTGGGACATAATTGCGACAAATGACACGACTCCTTTAAAAATCGTCTTAACACATGTAATGAAGGAACTTGTTTAAAGGCTCATTAAATAATGACTTAATTTCTTATGCATCATAAAGCATCTGTTTGTAATGTAGCAAGTTCACACAAACATTTTTCAAAAATGGCAATTAAGCAACATACCAGGTGCCACTCCAAGCATGAGCTGGCAGGAAAAAGCAGCTTTATTTTTGAATGTAATCTAATCCCTCTGGTCTGAGGGATAGAGTTAATTTAAATTCATGTAGCAGAGGATTTCAATTCCATCAGCATATTGTTAAGTATTCAATAGGGGAGGATATTAAACCTTCCTCAGGTTGTTATTAAAGCATAACTGGAAGGCTTTGATACAAGAAACCTGTATTAATTACAAATTCCAATTAAATAATGCTAGGATCATTAGTGGCTCATTGAGAATTATTTATTTTTGTCACGAGTCGACTGATCATGGAAGACGGGAGACGGATACACATGCAAGCCGCTTTTATTAACTAACACTAAACATCAATGGGTACTCCGACAGAAACACAGGGGCTTAAATACATAGACTGATTAGGGAGCAAACTGAGACACAGCTGGGCACAATAAAAGGCGGGACAGGGCGTGAACTAGACAGACATCAACACAAACACAAGCACATGCCTAATGGTGCTCCTCAGCCAGCGAGGGAGTTCCACGGCGGGGAGTCCATGAAAAATTTAAATTAGGCTGCTTCTGTAATTGTAGAAATATTATTACTCCATTAATGGTAGAAAAGAAAGCAAATAATAAGAGTAAGATTAAAAAAAAAAAATTACCATGTACTAGTTCTACACCTGCTTCGGACAAATTGTGAACTTATTGTATGGTTTGAGTTTATTCTGAAGAATACTTCAGAATAATTTGATGAGTACACTAGCCATATACTGATTACTGACTGTACCTTACTTGAAAGTTAACCATGTGTTGACTAGAAAGTACACTTAAAAATACTGTATTTATATAGCACATTTAAAGATACCAAGTGTCAGTTAATATGAATTTGAGTGAAGGATATTTGAAATACAATTGAATCTGAGCATATGGTAAACCTAACAAATAATTTATTGTGGAGCAAATATAAGTAGATCTGAGTATTTAGTATATACAGAAAAAATTATTCATAACCGTATTATTACTAGTACATGTAAAATTAAACGAATAGTTTACTTGGCGCCAAGTTTACTTCTCTTCAAGTGTTCTTAGACAAGCTAGTATACCAAAAGTAAACTGTAAGTATTATTGACACTTAGTGTACTTCTCCCCAAGTATACACTAAAATACTTGTAGTAAACTTACATGAATGAACTTTGTTCCCCTGTAAGGGAGCAGCCTAAACCAGACACTCTTAAAGCTTTTTTTTTTTTTTTTATGATTCAGCTATATTGTAAAATGCAATAAGAATATTTCAAATGTGGTATTTAAATGTAGCAAATATAATTTGTAGCTTTTATTAAACAGTGGGGAGAAAACCACTAATGCAAGCAATAAGACTGATAACTGATAAAGATAATAGGGGTAACCCACAGACAGTAGGGTACAGCCATTAAAAGGGTAGGCAGGCAAGCAAGTGAGTAATATAGGAAATGGCAAACACAGGCCATGAAGTACAGCATAGGGCAGAAACAAAAGAAGAAGAAAAATCACAGCACATTCACATAAATCCGATTTCTCCATAAACCATAATCAAAACAGCACATTAAAACTCATGATAGAAACCCATGCATATATATAAAAATAAACATTTGATACGGTCCATACTTTTCAATCATAAGATAATTAGCCAACCTTGCACCAGTGAAGCATTTAAATATCCTCTCTTTCTTGTCATCTATGACAGCTCCATTAATTACCTAAGATATTTTTCACATAATCACATCCCACTCAACAGTGTGTAAAGAAGCCTGAGGGAAGAATCTTGTATTTCTAATTTCTTACAGGTGTGCGATGATGGCCTAGTGGCCTACAAAGTAAATGTTTGCTCTTTGAATAAGCATTATGATATCTTAGCAAGTGAGACAGATTTATTGTCAATTCATATATTCAGCGTGAGCGCTTTAATGTTAATCTTTGACATTAATTTCAAGCTAATATAAAGCTAAAGACAGCAAGAACTTCAACATCCAGTATTAAAGCAGTTTTTTAAACAAATGGTATCAAACTGTTTTTCCCTGCTTACATACAGAGTAGTACAGATTATTTTTAACTTGGCAGTCTACACTTTAGAAAACAATTTCACATTAAAGCTGTCTAGTTACTCTTTTTACTTTTTAACAGCTCAGGTATAGAGAGTTTAGTCCAGTCTTAAAAATATCTAGAGTTGCCATCTTATTAGCTACACCTGTCACGCGCCCGGCTGAGCGCGAGACAATAGCGTGGCGGTTGCCATGACGACAACCGTCACGTGCCCTTGTTTACG
>JAOUQW010000002.1:17507973-17520030 GCA_028565825.1 Olivaichthys viedmensis
CACCAACATACCAAAGCAAATTCCTTGTATGTGAAAACCTACTTGGCAATAAACCTAATTCTGATTCTGATTCTGATGCTGATGATGTTATTGATCTCACCTGTGTCTCGTTCGTCTATGTGATCAGTGCCCCTATAATATCCCCCTGTACCCGTACTGCTTTGTCTTTCGTTGTTGGATGTCATGCTGTATTGTAGCCCAGTGTTTTTTTTATGTTTTATGTTCGTTAATAAATGTTTGAAAACGGCTTTGCGCCTGTGTCCTGCCTCCCCGCCGCTGCAGCCGTGACAACCTGGGCCTTGAGAAACCAATTCAAAATGGCGGAAATGTACTTGACTTAAGTTATTTTGAGTATAAATAAATAAATGCATACATATAAAATGGAGATTGCACCTGTCCCTATCAGATTTTGTGGACTGGATTTCTGTTGTTTCAGTTTTTACAAATTGCTAATGAAGATGATTATCTCAGCGTGTCCATGAGTCTGTTATGTATAACAGAATAAGAGAGAATAATAAGCTCTCTCAAGCTTTCAGTCACTTGGGGAAGAAGCTCCAACTCACATACTGAATTATGAAGCATGAGCAGCTCTACGGGATACAGCTATCGAATGCCAGATCCAGAATCTAGTAACACTGCCTTGTCTACCTCCTTCATTCTTTCTCTGTACCTTCTATTGATCCTTTGGAGGCTTACATAAAACTAAACACAGAATTCCTCCTACATACATCATGTGCCCTTTTGGGAAGGCAGATCAGGCAAAAGTCACAGAGCACATGCAAAAACTGCAGGGGAGAAATATCATGCTATGCAAAGCAACTCTTCTGGAAATTACAAGCAAATACCACTAAGAGTGATCGAGTTTCCAGTACAACCCTATGAGACCCTAGTGGGAAACTTCTTATATTAGTCCTCAGCCAGTGGAAAGAAATGTTCATTTATTTGAATTACTGTCAAGCAGGCTGACTTAGAGGGAGTGGTGTGGTGAGGCTCCTGGAATTGCCTGAGGAGAAATTCACCACCACCAATGCAGATAGAGCACTGCAACCTCCTATGCCTGAGAAGGAAGCGAGCAAAAGAGAAAGAATTATCTGACCCAGATATGAACAGATCCAGTCTTAGACAGACCCCCTTTTTGGTTGAACAGTTATTAATTTCCACAAAAGGAATAATTGCATTATGAAAAACTGGGTGGGTTAACAGGACTCTTGGTCTCAATTGTACTTCGGTGTGGGCATGGCTGATCTATTGTGATAGGGGGCCATATTGTTAATCCAATCTATTTATCCATTCAACCATTGATGAATGGTTCTTCCATCCATCCATTGCTTCATCCTTCCACTGACTGTCAAGCGTGGGCAGTGGGTTTTGCGGTATGTCCCGCACCAATGGCACTAGTCAGCCCTTGTCAGCTCCCGTTTCAGTCGATTAGGCCAATTGTTGAATTTGCGTCAGAGGCTAGCTGCGAGAGAGAGTTCTCTGAGTGACTATTAAACCAGAAAAGGTAACGTCAGTGCAAGAGAAGCAAAAGTGGGTCAACAAGCAAACAACACTCTCTGGTGAGCAAAAACATGCTGTCATCTCATTTTTCAAATTCTGCCCATTTGCTCAACATTTCTTAACTTCTGCTCATCTGGTGTACTTAGTTATATTTTTGCAATGATATAGCTGAGCAGATATAAACATTCTGAGCAGACAGTTTAAACAGATTCACAGTGGTGTGAAAATTAGAAATAAAGGTTGCACCTAGCACCCTAAAGGGTTCTTTGGATTGTCCCTCCAGGGAGACCCTTAAAGGTTCAGAGGATTTCCCTATAGAGAAAGTTTTCCAAGTGAAGCCCCTTTAAAAAGCTAAGAACCCATAACTATCCAAAAAAAACTTTTTCTAAGAGTGTATAGATATCGATGCTGGTAGTTGATGTACTATTTTGACACAGTACTTAGTGTGTAAAGTACACTACTTCTTTCCTTACAGGCAGGCACAGAATGTACATGCATGCCGGCCGTCAGCTGTTGTCTTTGTGTTGTGTTCTAGTGCAACTTTTCACAGAAGACGTGATGCAATCACCAATTGGCCTTGGTCCGCGGTAGTGTTTTCAATTTTATTAGCTTGGTGTTTCAGGGCCCTACAATGTATGAGTAAAACCTTTAAAAAAAGCTTCAGAAGCTGAAAAACAGAAGGGAGAAGAAAGAAAGCGAGATGACTAAAAAAGGCTACAACAGTACTACAGCAGGAAACAGACGGCTGGGAGAATCTGACTTCTATTTTAGAGGCACACAGCAGACCCCCGATATTCTTGTAAAACAAGAGCGGTGTCCTCCATGTTGAGCACAGTTGCATAAGCCAGGGTAGTCCCCTTATTTCTCTATCCTAGGAGACAGACAAATCACTCCCTTCAACTAGATAAGCATGTCAGCAGCCACTGTATTAGCAGCAGTGGATCATCTGGTAACACAGGATAAATTAGACATGACTTTCATTCCTAGTGATCGTATTACAAATTTTGCAATATTCTCATCCTGTTGCTGGTGTACAGAAATATATGAATCGATATCACATACCGATGTCAGCTGGCATGCTTTTAAGAATTATAAAGATAACTTTTTCTGTACTTTATATAGTAACTTGACGCATGTGAGTCTAGCTCACAACCAGTACCATCCTGTCATGGTTTTGCATACTTATTGTATCATATTCTCCTCTCCCTCTCAGTCTCTCTTTCTGTCTCTCTCCCATCTTTGGCGCTCAGATTGCATTTGCGTCAGTGTCAGCCCTGTTCTTATTGTCTCCTTTCCCTTGCCCATTCAATATTCCTGTCATTACCACCATGTCACGCCCATGATATATCACCAGGCTTGGTCTCTCTCTCTCTCTTTCTCTCTCTCTCTCTCTCTCTGCCTTTGAAGGAACTTTATAAAAAAAATTTTTTTTTAAACCTTCAGATTTCTTTCTTCTTACGTCAAGAGCAGTACTTGGCACCAGAGGCTCTGAAGTCTGAAAGCTATGCATTTATAAGATGCTGAGGAAAGTAGCTGACTTTTCTCGCAAACACACACAAAAACACACATACATGACAAACAGTCTTGATATACATATTACTATCGCTTGCATTACCAAACCAACCAGGCCTAAAGGTATAAATACAAAGCAAGCAGGCTGACGGATAAGGGCTGGCATGAAAAATGAATCAAAATCCTTATTGCATGAAGGAGGAGGTTTGATGTGATGTTTGATTGTATTATTTTTCAGTAGTCTGACTAACTGCTGCACGCTCCTTGTAATAAGCATTCTTTGAATTCTGGACACATTGATTTAGACATGATTTAAACATCAAGAATGGTTCCATGGGATCTCTGCAGCTGGGAGACCCAATGCTACTGAAATAATGATAGAAATGATGGACATAATATTTCTAGAAAGCATTTTATGAGCTGTAGCAGGCAAAAAGGGGAAGAAAAAGAGGAAAGGAAAAATCGGCTCAGATCAATAGATGGGGCTTGACTTTATGGCACACTAAAGAATTAAAATTAGATCTAATTGAAAGTTTAAACATTGCTGTCCATTTATTGCACTCCATCATTGCTCCTTTTAATAAGACGTCAATAAGTTGTGATGAGTGTCACGCGCGCGGCGGAGCGCAGCACAGAGCATGGCGGTCGCTATGGCGATGGTCGCCACGCGCCCTTTGTTTATGTTGTGTTTCAGTGTCTTTTGTCCCGTGATGTGATTGTCCCCACCTGCATGTCGTTTATTTGTGATTGATTATTAAGTGTAGAAATACCTGCCTGTGTCCGTCAAGTGTTGTCCTTCGTTGTTTGTGTGTGAGCACGCCTGTCGCGACGTGAGTTTTTGTTTGTTTCCCCCTCTGTTTAAATAAATATGTTTGAAGTATTTAGCGGCTACGCATTTGTGTCCGCACCCGCGCACCTGCAGCACTTCGTGACAATGAGAAGTAATGTTGCCTTGAGAGTTCCAACTTTATGATTATTAGTTAAAGCCAAAGTTTATTATTTAAAGTTCCCACTTTAAGGTTATTAATTAAGGAACTATTAATGGTTTTCAACTGTAGCATAAAAAAAAAAATGAATTATTCAATTCTTAAGTATTCAGCCAACAAGTTTCCCATGTGCACTCACATACAGTATGTCTGGTTCTTATTCAATTTGATTGAAAAATACACTGTCTCAACAGCAAATTCATAAGAATTCACACTAGTTACGGTAAATTAAGATTAAGCCTGTCACGATTATGAATTTTGGCTTATTGACATACACATAATTGCGATTCATGGTTTAATTACCTTTTCTGTTGACTTTATGCCACTTTAATAATATAAGCATAACAGTCGTGTAATAATCCATGTACAGAACCATTTATTGGTGCTGAACATACAAGTGAACTACATTTTACTAAAAGGGAAGACATAGCACAACTCCTGATTTAAATATATAAAACATATTTCTAAAATACACAAATAGGTTATTGGACAATAAACAATGTACTACAGCAACAACAAAAAAAACATGAAAATCAACTGTTCTATTCTGTAGTAATGTACTGAATCTTGGCATCAAAACATATTACTTGAAAAAATATAGTTACAAAGAGGTCATAGATCAAAGTCTTTGACTGAGAAAATTATTCAAACATGATTGCGCAGCAATATGATTATATGAAGAAACTAAGAATAAACATTGTGTTTACCAGCTACATATGTTTATATGGAATATAACAATTGCAATAAACTTAAATAATCCCAATCAGCTCAAGTAACTGCAATTAGGCTATTATGTAATACTTGCGACAGGCCTATTTAGCATTATGGCAAGTTCATTAATGGCTACATTCATTGGAAATGTATGCAAGTTTTTTCTAGATCAAATGTAATAAGTGTCTGCATATGTGTCTGCTATTCATTAAGCTCATCTCTCTGAAGCTATCAGAGCACTATTCATCGATTCACTTTATTTCTGTGAGGCCTCAAGCTTCGAGATCGATTCCACTTTACACCTTGTGCTCTTGAGAAGTCCTTCAATAACCCCCTCTCACCTCTCATCAGCTAGAGCTCATAAAATTCTGCACCCAAACTAAATGACATGCACAGAGCTCAGCTCATGTTTTTGCAGAACTGAAAATCAGGTGCTCCACATACTGTGCATCTTTTTAGAATTTTGAATGTCCCTATTGGTTGATCAAATTTGTATTTGCTTGTTTATCTTGTTTTTCATGTCCAGCTGCTTGGAGATGATCTGGAAACTAGTCTCTCAGCTCCTACCAGCACCTGAAGTCCTTCTGATGAATAAAGATTTTCACCCCTGGTGCTTCTGATGTTTGATTCCCAGTAATAACCAAACAAACCTAAATGTTGTGCTGGTGTAAGGTCACTACAATTTTTCTTAGCACTTTAGTAAAATACTGTGTTCAGTAATTTGATAGAGGTTGTAAATTAGGTTCTTCAAAAAAAAAAAATGTGCTCAGAGTTACATATACCTTATGACATTATACCGTTCATCCTGGTAAAAAGTCACATGGCAGAGGATCTGCAGTCTGTTAATGGGTCAGAGAGTGAGAGATCCATACAAACTGGCACTGGCTGGTCTATTCCTGAAATACCAATTTAGTTTCCTTGGTCTGAAAATAAGGCAAAAGGAACCTTATCTCATGAAAAATTCATACAGATTCAAGCACCCAAGGGCGACATGGATGGATTTTGTTCGATTTCATATAAATTAAGTCATAAGAAAAGATACAAACGCTACCCTCGCCACTGACTCCAACTTTCACCTCTGTAACTTTTCACACAAATTGATTTGTGCACTTTTCACACAAATTTGCAAGCGTTTAGACCATGTTGGGCAAAAATAATCTCCGTTATTTCTGCTTAACACACTACACAAGGCAGCAGAAATCATCAACTTTTAACCCAAATACACTCCCCAGGATATGGTGGAAATGTCCGAAGCTGTGGAAGGAGATGGTAGCTGTGTAATTATTGCTTGAGCAGAACCTTTCAGCGCACAGCTCCCTTCCCGCCCATCATCAAAGCCCTTGACTCAATTAGACGGCCTAAGCGGATCTCCTAAAGAGGGAAATGTGCCTATGTGCCATCTTTGAAGTGCAAAATCGGGCAAAGCAGGTTCCTCTCGCCAGCCAGATTTGTCTGGCTTAGCAACAAGCATGCAATAGGGAGCCCCTGCTTTCTCTGTGCAGAGTAGGGCCTGAATGAGCTGCAAATCAACTTTTGACAGCAAACCGGTAGGAAAATACAATTCTGTACAGAATTTCCACAGGTTTTCAGTTATCATACTGAGCGCATACTTTTGCTAGCAAGGATTTTAGTTCTTTGCTCTCCTTTTCACAGCACCCAAGGTAAAAATGGCTTATAGTGTGTATAATCCATATTGTCATAGTGCCAGTAGGAAGAGACGGACTCACATCTTGCTTTAACTTCCGCTCAATGTGACGGCTGCATATCTAGATAAGTCACAATTTGGCAGGAATTGCCCAGGGACAACTGTAAGACGTGTGCAGTCTGTTAAGATTTTCTTCACAAGAGTCCCATTAAGTGTCTGAACAATACTAATGTAGAGATAAAAGTCTCAGTGCACTACCAAGAACTCCTAGGAAATGCTCCTAACAAAGCATGTTAATATAATGATGATTAAGACTTTTAATTTGCAAATGACCAACACTTGATTTTGACTCAATCAGTATGCATTGACAAAATCTTATACATTGTGTGTTTTTTTTAAAACAATTAAAATAAAACCAGTTCTTGGAAGTTGGATTCTACTGTATGGACCCTACTGTATGCTCATGTTTGGATTGTCAAAATATTCTCAAAAGCGTGAAACATATAATTTCTCTTATTTTTAAAACACACACCTTTTGGATTTTGGAACAATTAGCCAGTGTTTACACTGACTACTAAACTGTTGGATAAAAAAAAAGAAGACATGCTGTCCTGTCAAAATTAAAACCAACTGTAATAAATGTCAAGACATACCTGTGCTTCGGGCCAGATGAAATAGTTAAGTTGTACTTTTAAAGATTTTCTTTGAGAACGAAGGATAAAAACAAGTCAGTAATAAAACATTTTTAAAAAACCTGCAGACTTTGATTCTACTCATGTAATTGAAAAAAAAAAGTGTCATATATATGCCGTATAGGCAAATGAAGTCCCCTGACTTTTCCAGGCACTCCAAATAACCAGTTAATCAAAAACTAGTCAACACACTGTGTAACTGTGCACACAGCCATTTATTTGTTAATTTTGCTAATTTATTTGAAATTAAAAAAAGTTAATTTCCAAACATCGACCTAAACCGTAGCGCCAGACAATTTACTTACACATATGCTAGCAACAAACAGGTTTGCCTCAAAGTGGTATTTATGCAAAAAATAAATGTTTGTTTTTCTGTTTAACTTCAGTGGAGAAATAATTTGTCAATATGTGAAATATATTGAAAAAAAGCAAATAGTGTAAAGGCTTTTAATAGGAATACTGAACTAAATGTAGTGTCATGTGACAGGAATTTCATCATGTGCCTGTCCTACAACAAATCAACAAAATAAACCTGAGGGAAAAGCAAGACAACGGCAGAGCAGTACAGCAAAACCAAGGCGGAGACAATAACCTTTCTTGAAAATTCTAGAAAATAGTGCTATATTTGACGAGAAATTCGTGACCTTAGTATTATAAGGTTCTGGGTGAAGAGTCGTTCTGAGATCTGGGGCTTCAACGTTTTGACATTCTAGCTAGCAATACTCTACATTAACAGCTCAACAAGACCTACACTTTAAGGTTACTTCAAATTTACATTATCAAAATTCTGAGACAATTAGAAAGTGGATTTTTGAACACTGGCCAAACACAGATGAACATTTTTATTCTGTAAGCTCAAATACTGTTTGGTTTTATAAGGTTCTATCTTACTGTTTCTCATTAAATCAAGCCCTCAATTTTAATAAATTACTAATAAATGGTATAAAGTCATTTTTAAGCTGAAGACTTTCTAATGTGCCACAACGTTTACACATCGTAAGACCAGCAAATAGGGTAGACCAAGACCAGTTCTGTTTTGTACACTTGTGCTGCAAAACATCTGCAGCTGAAAGTTTCTTTCTCTTCTGACTCGCCATACTAAGGTTTTGAGTCTTCTCTTTTCTGTCAGCGTGTAAATAAATCCTGGATATTTATTGACCCCAGCTGCCTACGTTGTGTATTCATCCTGGATGCTGATTGGCTAGCAGATAGAACCTTATAAAACCAAGTTTATCTGCGAGTTAACTTTTTATTTTTTCAAATATTACACCAAAAACTGCAAAATTACAAAATAACACCACAGGAGAATAAAGTATCCCCCAGCAATGAAGTTTATGTGGTTAACTCATTTTCAACCAAAATACCAGATAGAACCTTATAATACTGAGGTCACAAACTATTGTACATTCAAGCATAGCGTTCAATAGTTTGGAATCACCCGTCATATTTTATGATCAGTCATTATTCTATTCACCAAACTCTTCTACAATGTAGTAGATCTAATATATCTAATATAAACCACACACCTAAAGCTCTTTTTAGAGGATTTGTTTGGTATTTAAAGTATTTTACGAAAACGTTATTTAAAAGTCATTGTAAGCTTTTCTGACCGGGAGTCGTGGAGAAAGGCAGATTCATTACTATATATGATGATATCATCCAGGTAGGCAGCGGCATAGGCTCCATGGGGTCGGAGGATGCGGTCCATAAGCCGCTGAAATGTGGCCGGCGCCCCGAATAACCCGAACGGAAGGGTGACGAACTGGTGTAAGCCAAACGGCGTGGAGAAGGCCGTTTTTTCGCGAGATAAAGGCGTTAAGGGGATTTGCCAATATCCCTTGGTCAAATCCAGCGTCGAGTAAAATCGAGCCACGCCTAACCAATCAAGCAGTTCATCAATGCGAGGCATGGGATACGCGTCGAATTTTGACACCGTGTTGACCTTTCGAAAATCGACACAGAACCGGACCGCCCTTCCCGGTTTGGGGACTAAGACAATGGGGCTGTTCCAGTCACTGTGCGACTCCTCGATTACGCCCATGCCGGGCATAGCCTTCGAGCTCTTCCCGAACCACCTTTTTCTTGTGTTCGGAAGACGGTAGGGGCGACTGCGTACTACAACCCCGGGGGAAGTCTGAATGTGGTGCTCTATGAGCTTCGTGCGACCGGGGAGAGGCGAGAACACATCAGAAAATTCGTCCTGAAGCCGGACCACCTCGGCTCTCTGCGACCCTGAGAGGTGTTCACCACATGGGACCGGAGACGCTGGAGCGGCTCTTTTATTGGCCAGCTCCGGTCCCAGCTCATCCCTCTCAGGAACTATTGTCACCAGAGCAACTGGGGCCTCCTCCCTCCATAACTTGAGGAGGTTGAGGTGGTAAATTTGAAGTGCATCGCCCCTATCCGACCGACGTACCTCATAGTCGACGTCCCCGACCTGCCATGTGACCTCAAAGGGTCCTTGCCACTTGGCGAGTAATTTAAAGCTCGACGTGGGCAGCAAAACGAGGACGCGATCTCCCGGGGTGAATTCTCTGAGGCGGGCGCCCCTATCACGCAGCCGGACCTGCCGTTCTTGAGCCTGGCGCAAATTCTCCTGGCTTAGCCGCCCCAAGGTGTGGAGTTTTGCCCTCAGGTCCAGAACGTATTGAATCTCATTTTTAGAGGTAGAAGGTCCCTCCTCCCAATGACCTCGATTAACGGAAGCGGGTGCAACGGCGCTTTTGGGGTGGTCGGGGGTTTCACCAACTGACACTCGCGGCACGACGCACACCACCTGCGCACATCTCCGCGAATGCCCAGCCAGTAAAAGCGGGCCATGAGGCGATTGAGTGTTTTATTGTGTCCCAAATGTCCCACCATCGGGCTATGGTGAGCTGCATGGAAAAGCATTTCCCTGTGGCTTTTGGGTACCAGCAATTGGGTCACTACTTCCTGAGTTTGAGTGTCCTGCGTCACTCGGCATAGCTTATCTCTAATCACAGAGAAGTAGGGGGCGGTCAGAGCGCCCGGTTGAAGGATGTGCCCGTCGATAACCCTGACTTGGTCTTACGCGTGCCGGAGGGTGTCGTCCCGTGACTGTTCGAGGGGAAAATCCCCCAGGGGAAAGCCCAGCGCAGGAAGGGGTTCCGGACCCCGAGCCGCCGTGTCCCTCGGAAGTGGAGCAACCGGGTCCGTCCCCGGCACGAGCTCGCCTGTCAGGGTCGAGCCCACGACGCCCCTGCGCACTACTACGCAGGACCCATCCCCCATCATGTCCGTGAATAGCCCTCTAAAGCCCGGCCAATCGGTCCCTAGAATGAGGGGATGGGTGAGGCGCGGGCTAATCGCCGCCTCTATGCTATGCTTTTGTCCCCGGAACTGAATGGAGATCGGGACGAGCGGATAATCGTGGATATCCTCATGCACGCACCTTACCCTTACCCGATGCGTGTGACCCCATGCCTCGCCTTGAACCAGGTGTTGGCGGATCGAGGTTTGACTACACCCGGAGTCCACCAAAGCCTGGTGTGTACCCCCCTGGATACTTACAGGTATCAGGTACCTTCCTGCCTGATCGGGGGAGGTCCGTGGCACCTCAGAATCCAGACCAGTGCGCCCACCTCCATCAGGGGACACTGGGCCTGAAAGTGCCCTGGCTCCCCGCTACACCAGCAAACCTGCCAGGGTCTCGCCGCAGCACCGGTGTCCGGGAGCGGTCGCACCTGTGGGGAGAGAGGAGCAGAGGGGAGGGGCACAGAGGGAGGCACAGAGGGAAGAAAGGCCCCGGGTCCACGGTCGAGCCTTGCGGACTCGAGGACGGGAAAGAGGGGGTGCCGGGTTAGAGACAGGGAACAAAAGAGAGAGAGGGGGGGGAAGAGACGGCCTGCCGTCACGTCAACCCGCCGCCAGGTGGTCCTCCGCCAGTTGAACACCCTCATCGAGGGACGCCGGTCAATGGCAGTTGACCCAGTCCGCCGTGGAGGTTGGGAGTCGGACGATGAACTGTTCCAGTACGACCTGCTCCACGACGTCCTCGGTGTCCCTCCCCTCCACCAGAAGTCATCTGCGACAGGAGTTGCGGAGCCGCTGCGCGAAGGCAAAGGGTCAGTCCGTCTCCCCGAGCGTGAGGGAGCGGAAGAGTCGGCGGTGCTCCTCCGGGGAGCGTCTGACCCGCTGCAGAATTGCCCTGCGATGGGATAGTCCAGCTGCGCTGGAAGAGCTCCAGATACGCTTCCGGGTCGTCCTCCGTGGTCATCTTGGTGAGGGTGAACCGAGGCCGCGGGGGCGGGTGATTCTGCAGGCGGCAGTAGGCTCCATAGTAGCTGATGGTCCTCGGCCTGCTCCTTGGTGAAGGCCTCGAACCGCGCCTGGTGCTCTGTGTGCAGGTCCAGCATGTCTTGCTGTTGGGTCTGGTGGAGGGTGGCAAGGGTCTGGATGATCTCCGTAAACGGCGTCGGCTCCATGGCGGCGTGTAGTGCCTCGCTCCACTCCCGGGTTTTGGCACCAGTGTAAACTTTCTGAGTCGTGGAGAAAGGGCAGACGGCAGGCAAAGGGTTCTGTGCAAAAGTATTTATTTCGTGCCTTCCCTTTTTCAGGGGACGCTTTTCAGCGCCAAAATAAAAGAGTATAACTCTCTGCCACGTCCCCGCTGCCACAGTAAGGAAATATTAAGTTATTATTAAAAGGTAACTCTCAATATATTGATAAACAGGCTCTTATCAGAAATACAAGACCTCTCATAAATTCAAAATGAAAATGGGATGTGTCTATTATCAGTAACTACACTCAAGCAGTTAACAAAGACCAAACATCTTAACCAACATTAGCAGTAGTATACCTAACCATATAAGATTTGTTTTAAAATATAATTTTGGCATGTAGTTGGCATGATCCTAAAAAGTGGTCATAAGCTTCCATCACTTGTTAGCTACATTAGCTTTATAGCTCTAGTTTTTCCAAGATGGCGGCGCGGTAGCACGCAGCGGCCACTACGGGTCCAGAATATATGGTGCTTTTGTTACTTGTATTT
>JAOUQW010000002.1:17558527-17574537 GCA_028565825.1 Olivaichthys viedmensis
GATTAAATGAGCAGAAATAACAGATTCCCACTATTTTCTCTGGGCAGGTTTATGATGATGAATAAGATTCTGAATGGAAATGTAAAGAATTAAGAGCAACCTCTTCAACAGCTAATTCATATCAATTGGGAAAAAAGATCTTGTAATAAAAACCAGTCTATGCTCTATTACTCATTAAGTACATTGGGAATATGCATAAGTGGGCAAATTCTCTGTCTTTCTATCTGTCTACTTGTCTGATTCACTCACTCTCACTCTCGTATATCAGTTTGTCTAATATTCTTGTAATTCCAGAGCTTGACTTGTATATTGATCAGAGCAACTGCATTCCACCTCAGGCAGTCAGAAGCTGTAAAGCTAAGCAATGAATGAGACAGAGCTGCATATACGTGCTGACAGGAAGCTGCTGACACATGTCACAGCCTATAAAGGCCTTTTCCTTCCTCTAACTAAAAGCCTGAGAGGACCTCTGAAGGCAGATGACTTACCCACACTTGTTGCTGCGTCCTCTGGGAAGCCAAGCTCGTCCTCTGCTATCCAGGAGAAGTTCCAGTAGCGCAGCGAAGCATCAGTATTTCCTGTATTTCTGGCTGAGGCAGATCCTGCAAAGCAAAGGCAGAGTTTGTTGTAAGATGGCTTTTTAAGTATATTACGCCGTATGCTCCGGTGTTCGTGAAGATCCGCTCCACATGAGACAGACATTGTAAGAGCTTTAACACCTTTCAGGCTTTTTATGAGCTTCAAAGGGTACCTTATTTCTCTAGGATGTACCTCAAAGAAAAAAATAATAATTCCAGAGCGAAAGAATAAAGCAGGATAATGCTGGATGAAAATAGGCACCACTTACAAAACATATAAGTTTGGGAGGTTTTAAAAAGCAATTGGTATCAATTAATTAATGAAGGATAGGTACATTTTTACAAAAAAGGTTAAATCTATCACGCTAGAAGGTTCTTCGTTTGTCGGACAAACGTTCCGGTTAAAGGTTCTATGTATATTATCTTTCACAAAAGGTATCAAGTAGAACCCCTTTAGAAAGCTAGAACCTTTAACCATCCTCAGAACCCTTGATACAACACTATATCTAACCCCAGAATCAATTTTTTGCCTCGCTTTGGATTGTTCCTTTCTTGAGCTACTTTGGTAGCCGTGGTTTCCATGATAGCGCCTGACTATTGTGAGATGGCCACACAAACCACATAGCTAGCTACAGAACTTATGCAAAACCACCCATTTGACCACATATCAATGTCTTCCCCATGTCTTGCCCATTTTGACCACAAGCGCTTGAAGTGTTTAAATCAGATCTGTGTAGTGCATCAATGTCTACTAGTGTCAGAATGAGCCAAAAACAAACATTTTTGCTCTGTGTGATCACCTCCATCTATTTGCGGCAGAAACTCCAGCACCGTTTTATTTGTGCACATCAAACACTTCAACACCGCAGCCCGCACAGCAAGTATCATGGGCTGGTTCAGGTGAATATATGGAACCTAAAAACACAGGTAATGCTTCACAGTGGGGGGAAATAATAAGCGTACCACCGTCCCTCACTCCCATTGGGAGTCGCCACATAGATATGCTTTTCATTTGCATAAAGTTAAGCTCCACTCAACCAACGCCAACGTTCGCTTGGCTTGGTCACATCGTGTCACTGCCAGTGTGAATGCAGGGTAAGAGTGTAGAAGGTCAAGGCAAACTAAATGCTGTATTAGTTTTCCTTGTGAACAAAATGTGCTTGTAAAAACATTGATGTGAAGAGGACTCCCGAGTGGTGCAACAGTAAAGCGTTCGCCCTATTGTCCGGAGATCGCTAGTTCAAGCCCCAACAATGCCACAGCCATTCGTGGCCGGGGGTCCAAGAGAGCCTAAATGGCCCTGCTCTCTGGGAGGGAGGGATGGCAATACACTTTCTCTCCTGTCGGTCAAAGCAGCACACAGGGGCATCTGTGAGCTCATGCATGCATGCATGCATACAGAACAGAACAGAACAGTTGGCTCTGTCCTCTGAGCGTGCAGGACTACCCTGTAACGTTGCATGAGCAGCAGTTTGTAAGGATGCAGTAGTTGGCTTCATGTATCTCGGAGGAAACACGTGCTAGCCCTCACCCTCCCCAGTTGGTGCCTGTCATGCGATAGGAGAGAGAATTAGCTAGTGTGGGTGGGAATTGGCAATGACTAAATTGGGAGAAAAAAGGGGTAAAATAAAAAAACAAAACATTGATGTAAAATGAAATACAACTGTCTTTCTATTTTTCATTCTGTCATCCTGAGGTAAGAAAACCAATGAATGCCGTTTCTACTGATGCATGTAAACTATAAGCTATATAAATAGTGTCCTGTCTTCAATTTCCGCTACAGTATGAAGTGTTAGATTGAACGTATCAATTTATAATGTCTTTGAAACTGCATCTAATATGACTGTGTAGCGTTCATAACTTATATTTTATGTCCATGAAATATTCTACTGAGGCTTGAATTACCAAGAAGTGAATAGGCATAAAATCTGCCTTTATGCACCGGGTAATGTTCCCTCAAAGCTTTGCCTGCCTGATGTTGTTCCTATAAATCTTGACATTCCATAAAACTGCAACTAGAACACAAAGCCTGAGCCGGGCCTTTTGTAAGCGTATGGATTTTAGAATCGCATAATTACGAACAAACAGATTTCTTACAGTGTGTGAAGACCCTGTCCATTTTGTTCCACTTAATGAGCAGCCAGATTGGAGTTGGAGTATGTTAGCAGGGACTAGACTCACAGTCAGACTGGCCAGTGTATTAGGGCCTGCCAAGGGTCATTCTCTTTCCTTTTAGAGTGTAATGAACAGAGCGTGTGTACCAGTATACTGGGGCCTCTGAGGAATTTGGGCTTGCCTAAACTCTTTAATCATTCTAAATGACCATTAAAAGAGGATCAATAGTAAACACAGCTTGACTTTCATAAGCGCTAAGCCAAATGCAGTGTGAGTCCGATGCTCTCACCTGCCTCATTCATCTCCATTCAGCACACTCAGGGGGCTGCTATTAATGCCTGACAAGGAGATGCTTTCACTAAAAAGCCATGCAAAGGTGCGAAAATATTCTGGTGTAAAGCAGCATGAGTGTTCTCTGGTTCCTTCAATTTCCCTCATGGTCTCTCATTCTGCAGCCTCTTTTATTTTCTCTCATTTGTGAGAGTGCTGTACAGCTGTTTTCCACTCATCACATGGCTGCCTGAGGCTGAATTGGTCTCTATCTCTGAAAAACACACCAGCATCTGATCAATGAGGCTCTCATCTACCCCTTCCTCATCACCCTATATCCCCTCAGAGCTCCAATCTCAGGCCTGCTCAGCCACAGCAGCCTTTCCTCTGTTTCAAAAATAATGAAATAAATAACAAGCGCTCAATATAAAACACAGCCATGTGGAGGGAAAAGACATCTTTTGATGGGACATGATGTAGTGCTGAAATCATGGGCTTTGTTTGGCAGCGGTTCAATGGTCCTGGAATAAAGTCATTACCCATGAAGGAGTTAGGGGGAAGTTGGCGCTAAGAGTCCCTCTGCTCTATCAGATACCCAACTACCTCAGAAATGCCAGTGAATGGACAGAAGCATGTGCCAAGGTCTGGTTGCGATTCTTTGAAAACACAATCACATGTCCAAATGAACCAAGTCATTTCAGCTCAAGTTTCATTAAACATCTGACCATTTCAGCACAACAGATAGTTGGGTAAATGACACATACAGCAATTTGAGGATGGTGAAAGCATTCTGGTATGCTCTTGGAAATAATGAGCTTTTATAATGGCTGTCACATCCACACCTGAAGAACACCCTCCCAGCCAGAAACGGCGTCGTAACCAAAATACTAACCGTTCATCACACACACTCGTTGCGTTTCCGGTCTTACGTGTTATATTATCACACCGTTTTGACCAGATACCTCACTGTTTGGATTTGACTTTGGCACATTTTAAATGAAACCTGCACTTGGATCCAAATTAACGCTTCGTCTTTGTCCCAGGCGCACACTTTTTATAGATATATTCTCCACAATGTATTGTGTTCCCTCAATGTTACATAGATCAGGAATTTTAAAGTTAAGAAGAAGAAAAAACACACAGGATGAATACAAATCCCCTTCTCTGACACAGTTGTTAACCACCATCCCCCTTGCGGCACAGCTTGCATGTCACTGCGGCTTCCACCCTTTATATTAATTAAAGTTGGATATGGATACATACATTAAGCCTGTAATAAATTGATAACCCGTCCCTTCTTGGCAGATCATTAAATGCTTGTTCAAGCCAACCAGTAAAGAAGAAGGGAGGAAAAAAAATATCAGCGGCTGAATTAAACTGGCTATAGCACAAAGGAGCACATTGATTCCTGTCAGGCTCAAGAGTCAAGCTCGAGCTCTCTAGTATTCTGCACATGTGCGGTAGATTTCTCCGGGTCCATTGACACACTCATGTACACCTCATAACAGCCTCCCTCTCCCAGCCCAGTGCCCTCCATTCTGCAAGACCACAGCCGTTAGGGCATCAACATCCTTATTGATTTGTTTATCTTTACCGATACATTGCTCCACATGATCCTAAAAAATCAGAGACAGCTGAAGAAAACACAGTTAAGGCTGTTTTATACTTCTTCATAGTTGCACATATGCGTATCTGCGTCACGTCGCAGGAAAAGGGATTATGGGTAAGCGTACCACGCAGAGGCATGCAGAGAAGGCGATGTGCACAACTCCAAAATCAATGACGCATCACATGAACCTGCAGTGCTGCGCATCAAGCAAATGCTGATTGGTTGAGCAGGGAAGTGTATCCAATAGCGTTAGGGTTGGGACCTAAAACCATGTACTTTTTTTTCCCCAGCCCAGACACGCCTGACTACTCCAGCAGTTATTTCTGTTTTTACCGGCCCGCAATACTTTCTACTGAACTCAGTTGGTCAAATTCCACCAAATTAAACACTGTTAAGAGTGTTTTTCTTCTATAGAAGAAATATAGTAATTCGCTTGCAACAGGCTACTCGCAAGCCAGGAGCGCTCAGACCGAATGTGAATATTTGCTTGGTGAAAAAGCCTTGAATGAGGAAGGACGCAAAAATTGCAAGTATTGCAAAAAAAGGAACTCGCTTCTGGCAGCAATTAATTTCTTTTCGTGTCAGGTTCATCTAGGTGAACATTAACACAAATTCGTGAGCCTCAGAAACTTGAGCCGTTAGAAAATAATAGGACCATCCGCGCTCTAGATAAAGGAATGCTAATCATTAAGTAGCGGTCATGACGACTTTGTGCTATCTCTCTTTAATTTCTGACCGCCCGCTCAAGCCTGCAAGTAAAAAACGTGCAGCGCGTGCAAGTTAGAGGAACTAAAACAATGCGAGACATATTTCAGGGTAATATTGCCACAAATTATCCTCAAGTACAGTGTAAACAACTCTTTATCACATCCAGCTCTTAACGGATTCTACCCATTCTGCCTACTACAGTAAAATGTGAGACTTTCTTTTTCATTTTTCTTTTTCTGTACATTCTGGTTTGTTACATGTGACATAGCCCCATAGCACACACGTTCATGTTACATGACAGTATGTTGGCAGGCAAATATGCAAACATCTGTGCGCATGCTCGCAGATACAAAGACGCAGAAGTATAAACCAGGCCTTAAACAGAAAAAAAGTGTAATGTATCACTAATAATGTATCTGTCTTAAGTTTTTCAATAAAAATATTTGTTAAGAAAAAATGGATCACTAATAAATGGTAAAGAAGAGTTGAAACGGAAAGACTGTGTCACGCGCACAGCTGTGCGCATGACATAGCGTGGCGGTAGCTATGCCAACGGCGCACCATGCGCGTTTGTTTATGTTGTGTTCCCTCGTCTGTGTCACGTGAGTCATGTTAAGTGTGCCCAGCTGTTCCTTGTTCGTTCATTGATTTCTAAGTGTTTAAATACCCGCCTGTGTCCGTCCCGTATTGTCTCCTGTTGTTTGTGTGTCAGCACACCTGTCGCGGTGTGCTATGTCTCGTATGTTTAAAACCTTTATGTTTAAAGGTCAAAAATAATGTTGTTTCGAGAGAGCGGTTACGTGATTGTGTCCGCACCCGCGCACCTGCAGCTCTTCGTGACAACAAGTCCATTCTCTCCTACACGGACCTGAAAAAGGAACAAAATATGGACTGAACTGGTCATTTGTATTGTCTAGATTGTGTGAAATTAATGTCAATGAATGAGTGCAATTGACAGTTCAGGTTATCCAGGTCTGGGTCAGCTGGATCCTTATCACCCATTTCCCAGTTTACCTCAACATGATTTGTCATTTCTGTTAATATGTCACCATGTCTGATGGAGCTGAGGTGATAAACCTCACAAATTTAATGAAACTGGAAAAAGCAACAAGAAAAGAGCTGGGAGGTGGGATTTATCGGAACATCTTTATTTGTCCACAAATACAACTGGATTGACAACAATAGTACAAATGAGTTAAGTTTGTTTAAATGTAGGTGTGCGTGTTTGCTTGAAGTATTTATTGCAGCATTTATTGTTACTATTATGCCTATAACTTATATTGACTGCCTGTTCTGCGCTTAGATAGCTAGATCGCTTATTCTCAGCAGTAAGATCTGGAAGACTAATACAGTTCTTCTTCCTGTCAAAGATTTCCTTAAAATGACTTTCCTGCACAAAACGTCAAAATGTGAATCAAAACGTCGACATTAAAGATAATTTTTATTTGAAAATGAGGGCTGTGCCATTTTGCCCATTTCATGACTTTGGTTATACTCGCCTCCTCTTCTACTAGTTGCCATTCATTAGCACAGGGGTTAACAGGTTAACTAGCAGGTAACAATTAAGCAGCTAATCATCTGACCTAAGCTAGCCTCACGCATCTTAATTACAGAATAATCATATTAGTTATCATTTGCTTACAATTTGATATAAAAGCTAATTATAAGAGCAGCCATAATGACAGCAACTCCAAGATTCTTAATAGGTAAACTAATTACAGCTATAGTCACTTGTGCACAAACATGGTAGGATATACGGTATATGGATTTACCAAACCATATTTGTCCCCACAGCAATAAATGCCAGTTTGAGGTTTATTGTCCTTTCACTGGAAGAACATGGTTTGCACAGCATCATTTTTTCAGTACTGCTTTCTTGCAATGCCCGGCAATATTTCCAAAGTCATTTTCTTTGAGACAAATAAGTAGGAAATGCGCTGAGCAATGCACTAATGTTTTTGTACAGGGCAAAGTTTTCCTTCCTAAATTGGAGTCTTGTCAGCTGTGAATTGATTGCACTTCATTGCTAGTGAAGTTCATTGCTAGTGAAAAGAAAGAATGTAATTATTATTAAATTTATTTAAAAATTAAAACATATGTAGTGTCATCTAAATGTTGCTCTATTTTTAATGTGAGAAAGTCTGGAAATCCTGGCACACTGCAGGGCAATTACTCTAACCACAAATGGGTATGAGCATACACAAGGTCACATCCTATCATAAAGCAATGTCTGGTCCATTTTTCAGAGATGGCACAGAGCAGTCACTTTGTGTTTTTTCATTTTGATGGACACAAATAATGTTTAAAATACATATTTGTTATTTTGTTTTTATGTTTACAGAATAGTTACATTTAACTGCAACATGTTACATATACAGTATGTATTGGTTTCTATTGCTTTCTTTCTTTTTAAATAGGAGGAGCATCTCAGAAGCTGTACCATTGACGCTTGTGTAAAAAATGCAGTCAATCACTGTCCAGCTAAACTGGGTTTGCCTAGCCTTGATAAACTAAATGAGTCTATTTAGGCTCAACTGCTTTCACAAGTGCCATATCAGTGTTACTGAACATGTCCACTTGCAATTGCGCTGCACTGCATCCTATTCATTTCAATGGAGAGCTTTGTGTGATCAGTGCAGTGCATGACGGTTGCATGCGGTGGCAAAAGTTCAGCAGAGCTCAACTTTATGCAAATGAGTCTGTCCGCCCCAATGCGTTTAGCCGATTGGGCAAGGGTAGGTCATGACTGACGATAATTGGAGGGAAGATTTTCTATTGGGTGATAGTTACATTTTCTGAGTGGAAAGACTTTTAATTAGTTTCTAAACATATGATGGAGCTCCTCGCTTTCATTGGATTATTTAAAATATTAACAAAGCATTATTACAAAATTACAAAACAGAATCACTCATGTCTACAGTTTATTATTTTGTCATTATAAATTTAAATAATACAGTACTTCCCCAAAGACGTGTGTGATATTGTTAACTTGTTTTCTATATCAATGCCCATAACTAAACCCTAGAAATGTTATAGAAACTCCCACCAGCATCGAGCAGAGAGAGATAGCGTTGCGACATGCGGTGACAGAATTAGGGTGGAAGAGGGTGGAAACTGTTAGTATCACATGTAAGGCACACAAAAACTTTGACCCAAGATGGAATGATGAGGACTTGGAGGGGGGCCAGGGTGATCGTGTCCAATTGCTGCAGCGCCAAAAGGGGTGAAAGTGATTGCGTAGGCGTAACTGCCTCTTGTTTAGATTAGTGAGATCAGTCGTCAGATTTGGCGGCTCTCCTGTTGCACCAGGTGACACCAATCACTGAACAGGAAAACACGCTCCAGTAAGATTAGAGACTCCAGACCGGACGTCTGAACATTAAAAAAAAAAACACAGTCCATCATAAGTGTGGAATTTCCACCATTGACTCGCTACAGAGGTCACCGTCCTGATTGAGTCTGGCCTTGAGATAAATGAAAGAGCTGTTATTGGAGAATCAATATGGCTTAAGAGGATGGAGGCACCAGAGTTGGGGGGATTAAACAGGGTCATGCTTATGAATAACTTTAGTCCTCCAAATCCAAATGCCAGCCAACGCCTAATTGTGTGCATGGATATAACCTTTACTTACTGTAAGCAAAAATAACCATATCCTTGTTCAAGCTTGGCAACTTGTGATTTCATTGTGAACTAGTCATGGTTTTGTGTGACTGACAAAGCTATTTTGTGAACTTAATGAGCCTGGAATGTATGAAAGGTGTTTGTGGTGTAAAAATAAAAAGGTGTGTTGCACAGGCCAATGTTTAGATATTTTTAGCTTCTCTTAGTAAATGCTGGCCCTAGGCACATTTGGTTCCCTAGGTTAGCTTCACCCCTTCGCCTCCCCTTCTTGAATCCCTGGTTTCTTGAAGGCTGTTTCCACATCACTTTTGTGTGCTTCAAATTATGTGATAATCATCTAATAATGTGAATAATCATTAATAAGTGTTTAATCAATAGGCTATCTTTAGTTTTATCCAGTTCTAGGCAATACAACACATCTATGCAACAGGTTAGGGTCTATGGGGATGATGGTTTTGTGTTAACTTTGTAACCCATGACAAACGTCCTTGGTTCCCCCTCCACTGCGGCTACAGAGATCTTCGAGAGCCGTGCCTGCCTTATGTTTCTCTTTGGTGCTGGATGCACCGACGGACACCAAATTTTGTAGCTACACACCACCAACCAGGTCAAATCAGTTCCACTTGTGCATCCTGTCTTAAACGTGGAGCCACAAAGGAGGGCAGTGGTATATTTGATGACGACACTCAGACGATGGCTGCATGTAGTTCAACAGACACTTGATGGCTCAGTAAACTGACGCCCCCCTGCTAGTTGGCGCCCATGGCAGCTGGCTATGTTGTCTATATCAGGGACCTGCCCTACTCCTAGTCAATATGAATAAGGCATTGATCATCATTACTTCAGCTCATCCACATGCATATGGCTGATGGTTACAACTTGCATAAAGAAATATGTTATAAGACCTTGGTCTTTGTACCAGACTAATGACGAAGAGTGTTAAGTGGAAACAGGAACTGTTGATAGTCTGACCAACCAGTCATAAAAACCCCACTTCCATCAACAGAGTTCAGAAAAAATTCACATTAGTTGACTATTACTCAACATATAATGCTTTATGTAAATATTTAATGATGATCATTATTTTGTTTTCTAGATTCAGTACAACAGCACACTGCATTTCACATGAAACAGTGAGGTTGAGGTGCAAAATGTCTGTTAATTGTAGGGTATTTAATGCAGTACTGGGTGAACCAAGTAGCAAACACACACACCGCTCCCATCCATTTCTGTGACCAAAAATAATTGCACAAATAAACTGTCTTACATAATATTGTCATGTTTATTCCTTTGTATACAAAGACTGCCTGAAGTCTGTAACTCCAGATGCAAGCCATCTTCCCTGTTGATGCTTTGCCAACTATATTCATTTCTTTTGTTTGGGCTCCTTTTTGCTTTTCTGTGTTGTCTTCAGTAAACACAATTCATGCCGAGGTCAAATAATTCACTTTTATTGGCTCTGAAAAACCACATAATTGCTTTAGCAGCATGTTTTAGGTCGTTGTCCTACTACAAGGTGAAGTGGTGTCCTATGCTGAGCTCCATAATTCATCCAGATGGTGCTGTCGATAAAGATAACTGGGTCAGTTTCCCCGGCATCATGCCTAAGTCATGCCTCCACCATGTTCCACAGAAGAAGTGGTATGCTTGAGATAACAAGCAGTTTTTCTTTCCATCACTCTGATATGGGTTAATATTTGCCACACCTTTTTAAATGTTATGCATTTTTTTAGCAAGCTGTAGTCTGGCCTTTATGTTGTTGAAGCTTGAAGTTGAAGGTTTGCATCTTGTGATCAAATTACTCTCTTTATAGTGCTCTTGATCTGTTGATCTGATGCTTCTGCTGTGTCTCTAATTTATTCAAATTTTTCAGTCCCATGATAAGCTGTTCTACTGAAATCTTCTTAGGTCCTCATGATGAGAGACATCATTATTATCATTATTATGCCATGCTCTGATTTACATTTCCATCAAATTATAGTACACTTGCTGCTCATGTACACTAAAGGCTTCTGTTCTACTGGAATCTTCTGTTCTGTTCTACTCTCGGTACAAACAAAGCCAAATCACAATCCAGTCCAGTTCTTCCTATTCAAAACCAGGTAGGTCGTAGGTTCAAACCACAGCACTCCCAAGCTGCCACTATTAGGCTCCAGGGGCACCATATCATGGCTGACCCTGCGCTCTGACCCAAGCTTACTACCAAAGCTAGGATATGCAAAGAAAAGAATATCACTGTACTTGTATATGTGACAATAAAGGCAATCTTAAAATCTTTGAAAACAGGACACACAATCAACAACTCATTCCAACAGCCTACTTATATACACAATTGTAACAAGTCCCAGGTAAAACTAATAATCAAGGGATGATGAACATAGTCAGACATGGTGGAGTCCCTTGTTGTTTTTTAGGCATCCTGAGGAAATATTTAGGTGTGAAGTGAACACCTGACAGTCATTTGAAATTTCTACAAATGTTACAAATAAAATTAAAATAAAAGCAAATAGGATTCAGTTCCAGACACAAATGTCATTTTCCCCCGAACGTGATTATGCGCAAGTATGTACTGGATATTGTAATGTCATGTGGATTATTTGTCAATTCCATAAATATTCACAAAAATATTAAACATCAGTAAAATAATTTTTTAACCAGAAACATCTACCCTCAAATGGGCCTCCGAATGGATAAATTACAGTTATGGTTACTAACTATGTTTCCACTGATTAAAAACATGTACAATCTGTAAGAATTCTGTGTATTTCTGTAAATGTGTTTTTTTCTTTATATATATATATATATATATAAGCCAAAACGAGTAGCATGTAATTGCAGAGTCAATTACATAGCTCATTTTATGGGTGCCAACAAATGTGGGAACAGTACAGATCAATTTATGTGTTATTATATAGAGTCCTGGAAATTTATATAATGTAAATGTGAAAATGTAATGTAAAAGTTATCGATACATCTGTTTCTGTCCTAAGGGCTTAAATTAACTACAATAGGCCAGACCTTACGTTTTCACTATTCCTTGTTTGTTAGTTCTGGCATCAAAATATCTTCTGATTCTTTTCTCGAAAAAGCAAATGATATAGTCAAGACTTTAAACTAGCAAAATGAACATATTTTGCTTTAAATGATCAAATGTATATACACAGCAGTTAACAATTGCCTTGGCTGAAGAAATACATTTTACAATTTTCAAATGAAAGCATTTCTCTGTGAAGCAGTGTGAAACTGTATTACATCATCATTATTTTTATTACCATTATGCCATGCTGTAATTTCCATCTAATTATATTACCAGAGTTTCATATAAACCAAAGGTGGGGAAGCTCCTTTAACCCTAATTCAACTCATAAGAGTGGCAAGACACTGCTTAATTCTTAGCAATTGCATTATAAGGACATTAATGCTTAGGAAAAAAATAATGCTTTATTTTACTATTGACATTGCTACCACAAGAGTTCAATAACACTACAATAACAGTGGGTTACTTCTGTATGAAGAGTTGACTCTCTTTTCCACATCTGTCTAAATAAGCACCCAGTGGGAAATGCTCGGGTGCTTTGGCATCTTTCAGATCCGTGTTTTCTAGTGTTAGTATGATGATAAACGAAGCCCTGCACTCAAGTGGAACAAATTCCAGCCCACAAAGAGCGTTATGATCAGCGTTGTAATGCAGCATGTGGCTCGGGCTGTAAACAGCCAATCAAGGGCTCCTGGATGTAGGCCGAAGCATGCACTAGAAGCTTTGTAGCCTAAACCTTGGCCCGTGTCTCCTTCGCCTCCCTCTGTGAAATTGCTCTGTTCTCCTCGGTGGTCTGTGGCCATCATTCCAGCAGCCTCGGCTGGCATTTGGCCTCCAGGAGGCGGCTGAAGTAGAAAAAAACGCCGACAGCAAGACTTGAGAGGAAATTCCCCTTCCAGACAGAAGAGAGGAGTTTATTTCAAATCCAGACTTAGGGTTTTATAGTGAGTTTGATCATGTTGTACACTCTACTTCCTTTTTAGAGATACAGTATATGATGCCTGATGTACAATGATGATAATTAGGTTATAGAGATTACTTATTCACTATCTAGTATGTGTCAAAAGTCTATCTTCATCACTATTCTCAGTGTATTGTTGCACATATCCAAGACTCTGGATATTCTAACTCCCCCGCATGATTCTCCCCACTATGAGATGGAGGGATGCAAATATAGACTGAGAAATTGGCACCTCGGTTTGTACAATGACAGATTTAAACAGAACGAAAGGATGCACAGTGGAGCACGTCATTTCCATCACTCCACTATCTATAATAAGCAGACACTAGCGCTGAATTGATAAAGAGCTCCCAAACAAGCCAGGAATGTGTGAAAAGTGGTCTGCCGAGCATCACCATGCCTGACATTTTCATGTTTTATTTAGCCTCGACATTTTCCAGCAAGCAGGATGGAGGATCAAATCGGAAAAAAAGGCTAATCCCATCCTCTGGAATATATTGGGCAGACTGCTAAAGGCTAATACTCTAACTGGATGCACAAACACAGTCAACATATTTCTTTCACGTTTGAATTTTGAAAGCATGGCAGAACAGTATTTTCACGCCAAACCCAAGTCAGGGTTTATAAAATCAGAAATGGGTGGTGCTCTAAAAGAGGTTACGGAGACAAGTGGACACAGTGTGTGTGTGGTGTGTACTGGTCTTTTCTGCAGGTTCAAAACTAATGCAGTTAGTTAGTGCTCCTCTGAGACCAATCACAGTGGTATTTAACTATACACACAACGAATACTTACAAAGTGCATAGATACAATACACCATTAGAAATAAGGGTTCTTTGGATAGTTAAGCGTTATTAGCTTCATAAAGGGGTTCTACTTGGGGTTAACCTTCTCTGATAGGGAAACACTATGTTGTAGGGTTCGTGAATGGGTGAATGTAGTGAGTAGTATGTTTTTTTGTACTGTATATTGTATTTCATTTTATTACCGGGACATGTGTTAGTCCAGCATAAAGAAAAATTCCTTGTATACCTTGCACTTGACGAATAAAAGATTCTGGCGTAAGTGTAATTTGCTGTTTAACACCGATGTCTTGCTAATTTTGGTTGGGCATTAACCAATTTCTTCCCCATTTACATTCTGTTGCTATTTTTGTGGCCATAAATGAACGCTTCTGCGGTGATGTGGGTGGAGTGGCGCATCAGGAGGTGTGACATTCGATCAGGTAGAAATCAGCTAGCAGTGGGATTTTCAATCCACTTTGTGCAATTGCACTTGTGTTACCGCCTGCCGCGACCTCATCTTAGCATAGACGCAATGCAAAAACAGTATTTTACTGACTTCAAGCACAGGCTTAAAAGTCCTGTCCCATTTCTTACAACTTAGTTTAGTGAATGTACTAAACCCCACTTTAATATAAATGGGCTGCTTCACCCAAATACTAAATACTAAATGAAAATGACTCAATTATTTTAACTGTAACAAATAAGAACAAACAACTCAGTTATAGATACTAAAGGCCAATTCACACAAAAGCGGTTCTGATGTGTTTTTAGTTGCGCATCTCACAGAACAGATCTGCTTCCACTTTAACACGTTAAATCCACACCAACTCCATTAAATACAAAGCAGTCTGGGTTCTGTGGCTGAATTGTTCAGGAATAAAAAGTTCTAATGGCTCCGATAAATAAATATTATGGAACATATTTACCCGATGTGCGTAACGTTTGAATTGTTATAGCATATTCATAACATTAAACTGGTCTGTAAATGTATTTTTACACAGGGGCAGCAAAATGTTCCAGGTAAATGTTAAATCAGACATGCGTCATTATGCACAGAACATCAACAAAAGTAATTAAATATTAGGCTAACCCAAATTTGTTGTCATCATAGAAACAAAGAAACTGCACAATATAGCATAAATATTCTATTTTGTAGTGCTTCTACCTAGAAAACACTAGCATGTTGTTCTCTGTATCTCTGAATTAGTCTGATAAAGATATTTTTGACCCCTTGTCTATGTTTGGACTAAGATTGAGGATTTTGAACGGTTTGCATACAAAATAAAAGCTTGTATCAAAGTCCCTGTGTTTGTGGCACTACCATTAAATATCTATGTAATGTCTAAAAGTGACCAAAAACAGAAAACTAAACACTGATCGTTATGAAAATACCAAGAATATGTATAACACTGCGATATTATGCATTATTTTTGTGCCATGATCACAAAAATAGGGTCCTTTGATTTCACTCTGAAATGTAAAATAAACAAGAAAAGAGAATTTTATTGGTTGCCATCTCTCTCACACATACAGACTCCAAATGGATTTTTCTAAATGGAAGTTTTAGTAAGTAACATTGTCAGCTTTAAGTAAGTGTGCATTAAGAGGCAGTTTTCAACCAAAATGCTTTCCAATAGGTCACTATAAAACCTATCCATATAATTTAGTCCAATGCTTTGTTTTAGCTATGTTTATTTGAGTGTGTTTCTAACAGGAACTGTATTGAAGGATACTATGCAGTTCCTATTGTGATGTAGACCTCTGCAACCTACATTTATGCTGGCTTGGGTTCTTGCATCCTTCCTGAGTAAGTTTGACTTGTATCTGCTCTAGATAATAAATCCTAAGGCAGTGCGTATTGTTATTTCTTTCTCGAGGTGCTAGCAAAAGAACAGTTGTGAACTTACTGGGTGGGCGGGCATGTCGACATGACCTTTAAGTCTTTGACTCTGTTGTAAACCACTCGGCAGTCAAAGTACAAAAAATTTCAACAGCAACAGCAAATAATATAAC
This sequence comes from Olivaichthys viedmensis, assembly GCA_028565825.1. Lineage (NCBI taxonomy): Eukaryota > Metazoa > Chordata > Actinopteri > Siluriformes > Diplomystidae > Olivaichthys > Olivaichthys viedmensis. The sequence continues at coordinate 17,574,224 of JAOUQW010000002.1, forward strand.
TTTCTAAAATAACCCGAAATAAGTAGATAAAATAACCAGATAAAAGCTGTTTGTGCTCCTGGTTGCAATGTTTGTAATGATGTAATATTGATTATAAACTAATGCAGTCAAGTCAGTGGTAACCATCAAAATTGTTTTAGTACATTGGTCAATAAAGCTTGTAGAAGAATAGAATAGAAAGCTCCTTTATTGTCACATATACAAGTTCAGTACAGTGAAATTGATTCTTCGCATAAGCCAGCATGTTGGTAAGCTGGGGTCAGAGGTCAGGGTCAGCTATGATACAGCGCCCCTGGAGCAGGGAGGGTTAAGGG
>JAOUQW010000002.1:17629091-17641216 GCA_028565825.1 Olivaichthys viedmensis
CAGGACCATGGTGCAACACGCAACGAAACAGTAGCACGCTATACAGGACTACATAAAGTGCAAATACACGACAGTGATTCAGTAATGCTGATGCAGATAACATGGGTGGGGATGCTTTTATAACCTCTGCAGTACAACATCTCTATTTTTCCTGCTCATTCTGCAGCATTTTCTGGCTGTAGGCTTTTTGCATCCTCATTCTCTGTGTGTGTCTATGTGGATATAACCCTTAAATGTTTATTTGTGTTGTTCTGTTAAGCAATATAGAGCTCTGTGCTCTTATAATAACATTTTCATCATATTGTGCAAGTTTAATGAAATCCTCCTGCTTGACCAGCTGAATGAAGAAGGTTACTTTATTTTAAGGTCTGGCATTCATGGAAATGTCATTCTGGCCTCCAAAGATGACCAACGATGATGAAAATGACTTTCGAAATGACTACAGCTACTTGAATCAAGGAGTTAGAGGAGGATAGATTTATCTTGGAATATTCTGACATAAATATACAAAGCTTTGAATTCATTGTGTAGTAGTTTTAGGTGCAAGGGAACAGCAGCCATTTCCACACCAAGGTTACAGGCTTCATAATATTCAGCATTGAGAAATTCAGAGGACTGAGGAATTCACAGATATTTCTACACTACTTATGGTTGAATGAGCATCAGCAGGGCAGGCTGACATGCTACTTTTTTCCTACATATGAGAGTGTGATGTCAGGGTGAAATGTTTTTTTCTGATAGCATGAAGCATTACTGAGGATATGCTTTAGACGCACAGCCAGAACAGTCACAACACACACACAAGCATAGCGTCAGGCTTGATCTGTGGTGACACAGCTTAATAGTACTGACAGGACCGCGCTCGTCTCATGTTAGGCCATTTTAAGAACGTCTCGCAGCATGGCCAGCATTTCATATCGGTCCCAATTCGCCTGCACAGGCAATTCCCCGCCATCAGCCTATAACAGAATAATGCATCGTTCCTCGCCCAGTGAAAAGTTAAATCAACAGGAAATTTACTACCATGTCACTATTGGTCTTTAGAGAAATGAACAGAAAGCAGGAACGAAAGGTGAAATGGTCGCAAAAGGTGAAAGATGCATACGGTGCAGCAGCCTCGGTTCCTCATCATTAAAACACACAGCCTCTGCAACGTCTTGTTATGCAAAGCTCGGAACGGCATAGAGGCAAATGAGAGAAGGAAGGAGCTGATAAAGTCAAGAGAAGGGGGTCTGTGATTTTAATTGGCTTTTTGTTTCCATCAGTCCCAGCTGAGCTTTTATTTATGAGTTTGATCTTTTGCAGTCGCTGGAAGTTAACAAGGCTGGATGGTGAAGACCTGGCCTGTAATGAACACCCCTATGTGTCTGAAGCCCTACTTAACTTCATGTTGAATGCAGAATATGTTTCAAGCTACCACTGCAAGCAATAGTCTGGTCCTGCCCTTGAGTGTGTGCATATTTATTGAACTGTTGGCTATGGGTTTAAGAGATGGGGGTTGAGAATACGTGCATAATTGGCACAGTCCTATAGTAGCACCGTGAGCTGCTGCAGTAAATACTAATGTTGCCGAGATCTTTGCTGAGACACCCTTGGCGCATGGGAAGGCTGTGAGACAGAATTGTGTGGAAATATTGAACCAGTCCAAGTGGCAGCAAATCAGATTAGCATATGCAAGACAAAGGCTTGAATAAGCAAATACCTAGACTGACAGATAGAATGGGTCTGAGTAGATACACAATATTTTGATTTTTATGCACATTTGAATAACCCTGACCTTGGCGTGGGCTGAATATGGGAGATGAAATATAAGATGGACTCATGGGGCTGAATAAATAATGCACAATGGTGCACAAGCCTAAACACGTACATAAACACACATAAACCCACTTAGTGGCTACATTGCTCTTATTCTCATGTGAGCATGCACACTGTGTGCTCATTTGAAATTTTAAAACAAGGTCTAAAGAGGTGTCGATGAGTCATGCTGCTTTCTAAAGATCTTCCTGTTTGCCAGATTGCTTGTCTGATGTTACTCAGTGCTAGCGAGGAAATGTATAGGCATCAGATTTAGATTCAGAAAACAAAAAAGTTATGTATTGTGCAAGCCTTTACAAGTATACTGAAATATATAATTATGTGATTCTGTGATTTTAATTTAAATTAGATCCTCAATTGGATCCCTATTTACTCAGGATTGCAAGTATTCTATTGATTTTTAAATTGAATGTTAAAATATACTATTAATTTAACTTGCAGTACTTATACCTAGTAGATGTCAAAGTTGTACTTAAATTTAGTAAAAAAAAAAAAAAATATTATATTTAATTCAAGACTCATAGTTCAAGGGAAACAGAAGTCTGATGTTTTAAACATAAAACAGAAGTCAGTTTTATGTGTGTGCTCTGAATCAAACAATTTCAATAGCCAACAGTTCCTAAATCAAGTTATGCAATATTCTCTTACATTAATGACCTGATCTGTCCATAATATTAAACTTCATGCTAACCTCTCTTGTCTGGAATGCACTGTTTTTAAATCACACCCATCACTTCTCATCTTCTACTGCCAGCGATGTTAACTGGCTGGCTGTCCACATCATACAGTTTTCTGAGCTCATTTTGGTAAAATCCAGAACAAGGTCTCTCCATATGCAGTGTGATAGCAAGTCGTCTTGTGAATATTTAACATCACACCCACATCACTCATGCAAAATTGAAAAGTGGTACAGTCATAGAAAAAAAAGTGGAGTGCAGTTCTTTGTAGTGCAGCTGGTTTGGCACAACTTTTATCTATTCCATGAGCTGGATCTCTGACTATGCTTCAAGGATAAAATGTTTCTTTTTATCATGCAACAAAGTGTGGTCGATTGTCGACTCAGATTTACCCTTTAAACGAATGGACAGAATGTCCTTGAAAAAAGGTAACACCCGACTGGCACAGTTCCTCCAATCTTGACCTTTTTAGAAACAGAAGATAAGCTGGAGAGATGTGATCACAACTGCACATGAACTGTGCCATGATCCCATCAGAATAGAAAAAGAATTATGAACACAATGTATTTGTCAATGGCTTGTTTTATTAACTATTCACTTTCACTTGGATTTAAACCTTGAATTTAGACAATTCTTTAGTTGAATGTGAATCAGTCAGTCATGATATGTCCACATTCATTTCAGCAAACAAAAGATCCACTATCAGTTGTAAGCAGAGGATAACTTGAGATATATTCTAAGAACCTGATTGCTTTATCATATAAAAAATTAGAACACAGCCTCTTATGCTGACTAAGGGGTTCTTAATGTTGTATAAAACTCTATTGGCAATATTGCCTGAGGAAGAAGAAAGTTTAACTTCTTCTCCAGCTCCTGTTTACGTTGACTATAATGGACTGCACTTGGTTGGGACCCATTGCTAAAACTCAGTAAGATTATACAAGAAGCCACTAGGGAATTGTATTCCCTCGTTTCTATAGTTTTCTAAGAACCAGGCTTGGGTAAAATAGCCTGCAGTGATGGGTTTTATTTCAGTGCAGCGTGTGATCACCCTACCATGTAGTTCAGGAATGACAACTGAAATAAAATAGGTCTATGAAGAATTGCATTGAGAGTTTCAACGTTCCCAAAATGATATAAATCCAAGGATCACATGGTTGTATCATCTACAAAGTGCCATGGATGTAGACTTACCTTGAACATGCTCCAAATTAACTAACTTGGTGTAGGGAAACCTTTTTTATTAAAATTTTCTGATAAAGCCTCCATTTACACTTTGAATTAACCTGAATTATCAAGGACATTCTGTCCATTCGTTTAAGGTGGTCAGATTACGATCAGATAATATTGTGGGGGGGGAAAAAACTTGGATCTTGGCCAGCTGTAAATGTTTGTTTCCTCGCATTAGGCTGGTATTGACAAAAAATCCCCTGCCACAGGATACAATGTTATGAAGTTATTAATAAATAAAAAAAGAGTAATAAAAATAATGCATGACTATAGTGCAGTAAAATAATCCCTGGCAATCCTCCTACTTGTTGACAGCTGTCTGACTTCCCATTCTCTACCTAGCCAGTTATCTTATTTGTATATTGGGTGGGAGAAATGAGATCCAATCGCAATGCGTTACAAAATGCAGACAACAAAAACCCTGAAAAATACCAAGTGTAAACACTTGACGAGATCAGATTGATCAGATTGTTCGTTATCCAGATATTGATATTTACGTAAATACAGCTGCATGTGAATGCATGGTGTAAATGGAGCCAGGAGTTTGAGCATGTCCCATTCAAATGTTTCAACTGTAAACTGTTTCTTACAGGCCTCTGTGTGCTTGTAGCACTTGGTTTTTGCCCATTTTTGTTTTATTTTTTCTGATTGGAAATGTATGTTCTGAAACCTACATTTGCATGCATATGAAAACTGTAGCCTTAAAGTTCTCAAAAGTATGAGCTCCATCTTTAATTATCTATTTTTCTTTTTTTTTATTTGTCTTACATTTCATTCTTAAATTCTTTTAGAAAATATTTAAGGCAAAAATGGGAGAGACAAACAGAATGACTTCACTAAGAGATTTTAAAGCTCCCAGAAACTTTGTCCATCAGCCCAAAGGGTACTTGTGGTTCAATGGAAAAGTAAACAGCAATAAAGAACGGTGATTGAAAGGGCAGCTTGATAAACCCCCACAAAGCCCCTGAAAACTCTCCCACTTTGCACACTTACGCACTTCTCTTAACAAAGTGAGGCAATTTCTTAACAAATTTAGGGGTTAATGATGCTGCGGAAGACAATCAGAAGTCCATTTGACCAAACAGTCAATCATATGCCAAGTATGTTGATCTAGTTAATTTAGATATCCAACACTAATTGTCTATGTAAATACAGACAGTAATGCTAAACTGACTTTCACCAACTGCTGTTTATTGCTTGTTGTGTAATTATTTGTCTTCATGCCACAATTGCAAATATTTTTTTTAACCCTTAAAATGCGTACCTCAGGTTGCTAGTAACCCGTGACCTCACCACCTTAGTATTCCTCTTTTTTTTGAGCAATTAACCAATAAAGAATTCATCCATATGTATCAAAAATAAAAAGTACTTGCAATTTCTGTTAGACATTGATCAAATAACAATAAACATTCTGTAATCAGTAGCTTAAAATGTGTTTGTTTATAGCCTAATGTCTAAAAAAACAATATTTGTATACTAAGTAGAAGCACATTTTGTAATTTAAAGCATAATGTTAGATAATTGACAAAATATCAAACTATAACAAGATATATTTTATTATTTTGTTATATTCAATACAATGTTTTGACATTTTGTAAGCTATCATGGCAATTTCAATCGATCTGTGTTAGAAATGAGTCAGTAAAAATCCAAAGTATATATAAATGTTTGGCAAAAGACCCATGCATTTAAAGGTTACGATTTTTTTCTTGGCTGTGACTAGCATCAGTAAAGCTAAAATTCATCTTCTGCTTTGAAGTGATCTGGTTTGATAGTGATAAAGCAATGAAAAAGAGCTTGTCACTCATATGTATTTTATTTTTCCTGATTTCTGAACTGTTGAATATTCCTACAATTCTAGGATTCTCCAAACTTATATGAAAGACTAAGTAATTAAAACCTAGAAACATGTATGCGGGTCCAAAGGTAGGATTAGTGGCAGAAAATGGTTAAACATCTTGAATAATACTTGAGCGATACAGCTCATGGCCAAAGCAATTAGCAGCTCCAGTGACTCTCTAAATCAGATTTTGTATGCTTTTTAAATTAATCATAATGATTAGTCATTAATAAAGCTTATAAAACTGTATTTCTCATACAGACAGACTGTGAGTTATGAAGAAATATTTTTTTAAATCCACGTTCTAGCACTGAGGCTGTAATAAATAGCATTCCATATCCAATCTGCAAGTGCAAGTTGGTTTGGTTTGACCTTGTTGAATTGCTTTCTGAATTGCCATTCTCACTTTACTTTCTGCACATCCACAAACTTGAACATGGAGGGCTGGAAATAATGCCTCATGATTCTTGTAAGTACAGTATATACTGTTAAACCTACATTGAGTAGGGAAAATCCATTTGAATGGTCCTTCAACTTGTAATTTCTACAGTGAAAAGTTTCTCAAGAGCTCTGATTTCTCCGAGTTGGATTTTCATTACGTCATTTTAACATAGCGGCGCCCATAGTGAAATACAAGAACAAGAAATATTAACATGTTTTAAGCCTTTTAAAGCACACGTTCGAGCTTCAATTTGTGTATGATATGCTGGAAAATCACTAAATACAGGAGGATAATTGGATAATTGAAAGGTTTTGTGCAGGATTTTTGATCAAACTGAGGGCTTTTTATGTTGTTGTTTTTTTCAGTGATATTAATGGTTACATCATCTTTTAAAATAAGTGAAGCATTAACAAAACAAGTCTTCTTAGGCATTTCTAAAAGCTATCTGAGAGCTTTTTATATCCACACAGTAAGCCCTGCTTATTGAGAGCGTACATTTGTTCTGACCTTAAACAGCTGGTGTCGCACAAACTGAACTCTGTGAAGCTTTATTTCTCACATGCCTCCACCTTTCCTAATCTCTCCATCTCACTGTTATCGAACAATCTCTCTTCTTTACACTTCATAACAACACATGAATAAACCTTTTTTTCAGATACCACAATGCGACAGAATGAAAGACTGAGCAATGCGAAAAGATAAATAGAGAACATTATTCTCTATTGCGGTTTTTCCACTGGTTGGCTGCCACAGTGAACTGTGCAACTCACAATTGCTCTATTTTAGCAACTTTCCACTCGGCTATGCCTCCAAATGCACCACCATTGGTCGGTCAGTAATTAAAGTCACATGTGATAAAGTGCTTGCGTCAAAAAATATTGCCAGAATGTATTTATACCGATGTAGAAAGGTAGTGACTCTGCACTGACTCCTCCATTAACAATATAGCCTACTGCAGGTAAGATCAGATTTATGAGAATGTATTCATGTCAATATCCACAAAATAGCTGGTAAACATCTGAATTATAATATATATATTATTATAAACAATAAGTTTGGCAACGACACTAATTTTTATTCAGAAGAAAGGGGGAAAATGTTAAAAAAAATGTTGGAACTACCCGCTGTGTTGTGATTGGCTCAGTGGTCTTTCGCGATTAAGGAACAGAATGGTTTTGTCACGTCTCTGCCAGCACCTGCAAAACATGAACTACACTTCCCAGAATCCCCAGCACAACCCCGCATCACATGATCTAATCACCTACATCTGCAGCTCATTCACCCACTCAGTATACACCCTCAAGTATGTTGGACTTTATTACTGTTTATGCTCTTTGGATTTTCCCCCTTTGTACCTTTGTCTGATCTGTTTGTGGATTTCTGGATTGCTTGACCTCTGCCGGTTAGCCTACTCTTTCGTATTTGTGTATTGGATTCTGTTTATTTTAATAAACACTTTCATCTTACCACACCATACTCTCGTCTCCGCGGCCTTGCCCTTGCATGACAGGTTTACAAGGTCTTAATTGGGGGGGGGGTCAGACACCCCAACTGAATTTTTCATTTTCATGTAACAGATTTTGATATGCAAATAATTGATGTTTCAATTAATATGCAAATTAGTCGATGGCGTCATCTGGCGACTTCTAGCTACTTTCCCTTAAAAAGAGTTGGCAACACTGGTTTTATGATTTGCACTTGAAGAGGGTCTTCTAAAATACCCTATTAAGCTGGCTTATGTCAGCCATCTACCTAGCATTAGTAGTGAAAATTATAAATATTTATGAATATCACTTAAAGTCAAATATGATACTAAGAAATCCTGTCAGGTTAGCTAAATAGCTAGCAGTGAAGATTTATGAATATGGCTCAGAAATCCTATTCTTGAAATTAATTATTCACATATCAACAAGCCTAGGGTCAGAGCGCAGGGTCAGCCATGATACAGCACCCCTGGACAGGGAGGGTTAGGTTAATTCAAGAGCCCAACAGTGGCAGCACTGAGGCTTGAACCCACAACCTTCTGATCAGAGACTTTAGCAGTGAAGATTATGAACATTTATGAATGTGACAAACTTTTAGAAATCCTGTCAGGTTAGATTATATTAGCTAACTGGCTAATAGAAAAGAAAACCTGAAAAAATGCATGCACATTTATAAATACTAATGATTTCCTTTCTTCAAACCTAAAATCTTCCATATATGGACTCAACGTGTCCACGTTCTCATCTATGGCCTTAAAGGCACGCCCACTCAGAACTGTTCTACTTTCCATATATGGATTCAATGACACGCCCACAGACGGTCACTATTAAAATATTGAGCAAACACCCTGGACAGGACAGGCAGAAGAAAGGAAGGGAAGGGAAAGCAACTCACTGATATGAATGATGGTAGTATGGCAGGCTTTGTACCTGTTGTACCTGTAACTGTACGGCTAAACATGATAAAGCTCTCATAGCCACAGTCCACAATTGTGGCCAAATGTTTAAATAAAGCCTTCTTTCTTACTATAATACATCCAGTTTTTCCTACACAGACATTTATTTATTAATATATTATTTATGTGTTTGTTTGTTTTACTTGGACAGGCTGAATCTTTTACAAGGCCTGCCTGTGTTTGCAGGATTGACACAATTGAGGTTGTGTTGTAAGAAAAAAAAAAACAGCAAATTTACTATCATCTTCCCAACTGAGGTTTATTATAAAAGCAGTAAGTGGGTATTTTTGAGCCTCTTCAGGTAAAGCCACTGTCCATCCTGAAAATGCTTCACTTAAATCAGATCGATCTGTTGACCTTTCCTTTTAATGCAATTGACAGCAGAGATCAGAGAGCTTGGAAATCACATCAGCTCTGCTAAGCTCTGAGAGTTCTTTGAACCAACCATCATGACAGCGAGCCCGAGTACAAGTGCTTTATCCCTTAAATGTAAATAATTTGAAAGTATACAGGTTAGGACAGAAAGGCTTTGACTATTTTCTTTTTTCAAAGAGTAGTGAAAAAAGAGAATGAACATCAAATGCCAAAGGAAGTCCTTAGGTAAGGCCCAGAATTGGAGCCACATTTCATCATCAGTGGAACAAGGAAGCATAAATCAAGGCCAGTGGCTGAAGCTGAATGATGGCTACCCCTACTATGAACCCGATGAGAGTATGTGATATTGCTTGGTAAAAATGTCTAAAATAAATATTCACTGGGAAAAATGTATCATTTAAAAGCAGGAACTACACACATACACACACACTCATAGGGGAGGTTGAACATTTCACATCAACTCTGTTTTGTGAAGAAAATTCCAACATAAAAGCGCTCATCCTTGATCTGTAAGGTTTTTATGTTCAACAGTCAGTTTAAACTGTTTTCGAGGATGAATTGCTCATGACCATTCCTATCATAAACTCTATATTGTCCTCCACTGGCTATTTCACAAAAGTGCTTCAGAGACCGTTTGATTCAGAACTGGGTTAGAAAAATAATAAGAGAAACAGTGTAAATAAAACTACTCCATATATTCTCTTATCAGGCTTTTTTTATGCTCAGAGTTTATGGTGGAGATTTAAGATATAAAATCCATTGGATGTTGTCTGTTTAATTTAAAGGAAGCTGGACTCACTTATTCACTATTCACTTTATAGACTGTACTATATAGTACACTGTGTAGGGTAGCAGACCAAATTCAGACCACTCGTATTTGAGAGTGTGCTGAAAATGCATCATGTCCTGCCAGAAAGTCAATATACGAACTGAAACCCTGAACATACAGAAGTGTTAAATGTGATTTAGTGGTCGTTTTTTTTTACTTGCATTTATATACTAGGCCGGTCCGGTGTTCAGGGTTGCCAGGTCTGCATGACAAAGAAAGCCCAATGGTCAGTAAAAGCAGTCCTATGCATTGTGGTACTGTTGTGCAGAACTTGTATACATTGGTTGTACACTGGATTTACAGTGCACTATGGATGATAATATAGTGAACTATCCAGGGAATATGATTGTCCACTGAAAATGCAGACACTACAAAATGGCTGTGCTCCAAATAGTACACTATAGGTAACTAGGGAACGAATACAGACACGGCTCTAATAGTTTTGTGTACCTTCCATTTCCAATTCTACAAGAAGTTGTAATTAAAAAGCTAAAAGTAGCACTCTGGCTTCAAAGCATGGATGGATCAGTTATCGAGACTGCAGGTCGGAGTGATGGCTGCATTTTGGGAGTACCCCAACTAAACAAATTTGAAAGGGATTAACACACTTGTTGCTGCTCACACAGCCAACCTATGATTAAATGAGGATTGGCCACTGTGGCTGTGTTCCCGGCAATTTATAAAGCCCAGCTTCAGGAGCTCCTGCATGGTGCCAGACAGCCAATATCTTGCACTGCGGAACCTTTGAAATGAGTGAATTACCTGAAAGGCATTCAATTAAATTTCCCTCCCTGATTCTGCCAGGCTGACTTGGGCTTGTCGATCCAATAGTCGCATCAGAGTGTACTTTTTGTGGCAGAGAAAAGTCTCAAGAAATGCAGTTAATTTAACTGCCATATATCAAAGAGTATTTGTACCCCCACATATGTGGAATTGGTTGCTCTTAGATGCTGCAAGGCTGCAGATATATCAACTAAAAATATATATGAACTTATAGGGTAAATGCATATAGCCTCCAAATTAGATATAACAAACAAGGATAACATTAGCCATATTATGTGTGCCCTCATGAGTGTACATTAATAACCCTCTGAACTCGCAGATATCACCGGCGCTAACAAGCCACATCTAATTTTCTATGCATTAGTTCTTCCTATAGCTTGTAGAAACAATCCAAACTCAAATCTGTCAAAAGCGTGGATTTTAAACTTTTAATTGCTTTCACATTTGTTTATGTAGGTAGATGGGAAATGATTTTGTTATGATTTAAATATTGTAAAAATATATTATTGTGCATACAGTCCTGTCTTGCCGAAAGAAAAAGCTTCCTTTACAGTTTTGCTTGTTTTTCACGAAACAAACAGGGGAAAAAATGCAATTTGAGACACAGGCTAAACACACAGCAAGAGATCATAATAATCTTAGGAGAAAATAAGAAATGTGTCATCACCTCTATGGAATATGGACACAAACAAAGAAATATGTCCTCATAACACATTTTGGCAATGTGTTTATTTAAAATATTAAATTCATTTCAATAGTTCCAATATGAGTGAGATTTCTTCATGTCTGTTTTTGGGTGTTTACTCACAACTGTTCAATTAATGTTTTTACATCTCTAAATCATTTTGATGACAATAGTTTTAAATGTTCTTCAGTAAATATTTGTGCATTGCTTAATACACATTTGGTTTTGTTCTTTAATTTTTGGCTACTTACGGCTACACAGTTTATATAATTGACAAAAAAAGGATTTAGTTGGATTTATAGCTTAGTTTGTGCTAAAACAAATCTGAGGTAAAGAATACTTTTGGTATTAAAAAAAGGAAAAAAGTGAAAGTATAAAATAATACAAAAATCAATCTAGAATTCTGAAGATTTAAAAGGGTTAAGGTCTATATCCAGCATCACCAATTTTGCCTTTATGTTTTGTCTCCTTAACATGCTTTCCTGCACCCAGTGGCCTAAATTGTAAGTTGCCAAGCACCTCCACCGGACCCCATTTCTCAGATCCAGCCCATGGGGTACCAGAAGGAGCCTGATTCTGTGCCCTGGCACCTCAGTAAAGCCCAGATTTATCACCCACAGGAGAAAGAGAAGGGATGCTGGCAGGAGGTTGTCTCAGGGAGGATGTGTAGTTCAGCTCCACTGGTGAGCACTCTGTTCAGTATGAGCTTAATGCACACCACGCTTTCCCTGTCATAAGTACACACGATGACTAAAAGCAAAAAGAGTCCCTGCCTACTCTCGAGCTCAGCATGCTATCGTCACTTTACAGGTTTGTCCACTTACTAAGGCAACGGTCTACTTTCCACCGAGCGAGGGTTGACTCGGGGATCAGCAAAGCAAGGAAAGCGGTTGAGGCAAAACATGGTGATATGAAATACTACCAGAAGCAATCAAACCTCTGCTAAAAATAATAAACTCCTCCCTTAGCATTGGCTATGTACCTAAATCCTTCAAACTAGCCGTTA
>JAOUQW010000002.1:17645039-17655085 GCA_028565825.1 Olivaichthys viedmensis
GAGGATGGGTTCCCTCTTGAGTCTGGTTCCTCTCAATGTTTCTTCCTCATGTTGTCTCAGGGAGTTTTTCCTTGCTATTGTCGCCTCTGGCTTGCTCATTAGGGATCTAGATCTACATCTGTAAAGCTGCTTTGTGACAATGTCCATTGTTAAAAGCGCTATACAAATAAAATTGAATTGAATTGAAGATGAGCCGCTGGGTGATATGAGACAACCCAAGTATTTAGACAACCCGTTCCTCCCGAGATGGCACGGTGGTTCCTGATCCTCCCGAGACCGGCGCGGTGGTTCCTGCTCCTGCCGATGACGCCGCAGAAGATATCCGTGGCGGGGATATCGTGACAGATATCCAGAGGGCAAAGCAAAGATTAAAAACCAAAGAACAGGTGTGGGTCAATACCAGAAATCAGGCCGGAATAACGCTCGGAATTGTCAACCATAGTATAGCGGCAGTGGTGTTGGGGGTCGACCATGACAATTACAGTTATAAGACATGATTTGACGTAAAGGAACAAGCAAAAAAATGGCTCATCTTCTTTTTCCGTTCTCCCCTGAACCACAAACAAAAATCATGGGCACAAACCATAAAACAAGGGTTCAGCTTACAGACTGTCAAATGGGTCCTCTTGAGTTTCACTATAACATGATGCTCATTTTCTTTCCCAAAAAAAGGAAGCAATGACTTTTGAAATGTAATACATCTAATATATACAACAGTCCATGACTAAAAATGTTCTAACAGATTTTAGCACACACCAGTGCCATAGAAAGTCTGTAGTGCAGGACTGACATGAAATACCAAAGCTTGAGGGCATTTTATCTTTTTGTTCACTATCATTATGTTCTGTTTACAGACTCTCTGTATGGTTGCACACAATTGCACAAAATGCGCCACTCCTCCAGCAACAGGCTGAGAACATCAGGTTAAAATCGGTGCCTCACATCATTTATGACAAATGGCTTTCTCGCAGTCGGGCTGACAGTGGTATTTTCTTTTCTATTACTGTTTATCATTGACTTCCAGTATGATGAACTGCAAAGCAGGGTGCCTTATTTGTCACATCACTCTTTATAAGTGACACAGAGACTCTGTCTCTGGCGCTAGATTTGATTTATCAGATGACAGCAGCGGGAAACATGTCAAATCCAGCACGGCTGAGGGACTGTGGCAACACAAACTACTAATTAAATAAACGTAGGCACACGATGACGGTGCCTGAGTGTCCATACACAACTACACATCTATTGAAATATTACAATGGAAGCTTAATTACTAATTTAACATGAGTGTCACAAGGTTCTCTTGCATCCGGAGATGGACACCATGTTTGTTGAACAATATTTGCTGAACATGAAAGAGTGAATAGAAAAGTTAACATTCAAATGCCCACATGAAGCCTGCAAATTAAGCATCTCAGTTAGATCTCACAAAGGTTTTCACAATGTTTACACACAGAGAATCAGGTAAGGGTTTTTAAATAGCGAGGGTGGCCGTGGAGAATCAGCTTAAGTGACTTATTCACACATGCCACTTACTGTGGCAGTCTGGCAGGTGGCGCTGGGTTTACCGGCATTGGCATGCTGCAAAAAGCACTGCTGCTCTCGCTTCGGGGTGTCAGGTAATCCCTCTGATTCATCTATTTACCTGCGAGTCAAGGATCCTGTCTGTCTCTCCTCCCCTCCCTCCATGCATCTTTATCTCTCTCACACACACACACACACACACATACACACACACATCCCAACAGGCACACAGGTATGCCAGATGCTCCTATTTACATATACTCTCACTCTCTGTGCTTAAATGGAGCAAGGAATATTAAAGTTCAAATATTTGCATGCTAATCTGCATTTGAGTGAAGGCAGGCAAATTTACTGGGCACCAGAGAAGATCTTGTTGCACAGAAGGTTTACAATCTATGTTTACATGTAAATGCTGTATGAACAAGCGAGAGTGTGCCATGTAGTACTACTGTACAATTATTAAATAATAGATCAATTTAAAAAATCTGCAGCAAAATCGGCTGTGATTGTGCTGTTGGGAGTTAAAATTGTTATTTTATATACATTAGTAATACATAATGGGATTTTATACTTGGATTAACCCTTGTCCAGCACCAACTGAGGTTTAAGGGCCTTGCTCAAAAGGCCGTACAGTGGCTTAGTAGCAATTTTGGGATTTGAACTTACAACCCTCCAGTAACTAACACTGAACCTTTTGGCCAAAAAGTGAAGTGTACAAAAATTTCCACTTACCCCAAATGTAGCCAAAGCACGTCATGTCCCATGTTGGCTTCTTTAGTTTTGCATTGGAGCTACGAGGTTAATGTAGCTAACAAGAAATGATAGCCAGGTTAGCATCATGCAAAGTGCATGTCTACATAACCACACACTCGCCTCTAATCATGTCGAATTTGTTCTTCTCAAACAGACTTGCTTATGTAGTTTCTGACATTGTATGACACGCTGTTATCTATAAAAATGTACAAAAGGACGTTGCAGAGCTAAAAACAGTAGTAGCAGCCATCTTAACTTGGAATCATTTTCTTCCTCGGCATGTTTTGGTTAGTTTGGCATCACCACACGCAAGCATCAGACTCAGGTTGGAGGAGTAGCTTTCAAATTTTTCTACAAGTTCAACTCAAGTTAACACAATGGCAGACTCAGAAAAAGGCATCTTTGTAATGAATATGCCTCAACTTTACATGTTTGCCTAAATACACCGACAAGGAAATCCGTAAGTTGGAGGCAACATGACAAATAGCAGCGCAACCACAACATGGCCCACAAAATACTCCCTGTGAGGAATCTGGTGGTGTACCTTTGGGAAACGGTGAGTGATGCTGGCAGAGTGCTTCTGTTGTGGTGAGTGGGGCCTGATGCCTCCTCTAGAAGATTTCTGTGTAAACACCAAAGGCACCTCAGCTGAAAACAAGTCAGGTTGTATTACTTATAGGGCCGATATTTCTGCTCTACTAAACTCATGTGTTCTAAAGACTTTTTTTTTTTTTGCTTCTTGAAAACAAACCAGAAGAAGCAACCTGTCCCAGCAGGACAAAACGGAAAGCTATCAATTGAGTAAGTTTGTCAAATACAGCCTGCACTTTTGCTATTTAACAAGATTACTGATGCATGCGTGGGGTAATGCCAAACTATTTGTTGAAAAATAAAGTTATTACATCCTAAAGATGGCTGTTACGTAGGACTGATATCAATTTTGAAAAGTGTACAAGCATAAGTGCTTGCTAAAAACTGAAATTTGATGATAGTGCGAGTCAAAGGTCACTGTAACTGTCTCTTTGTACATATAAACGTTATTCTTCCCGTTATAAGTAACATGCTTGGAAATCAATCTTATCATTTGAAGTGACATTGACTACTGTGCTAATTTCATTTTTGGCCAAACGTTCCTTAAATTGCTGAGCTTCTGGTAAGCCAATAAACCATTCAAAAGACATCATATTCAACATTCAACGGTTATACAACACACATCTGTATATCAGGTTCCCATACAAATGAGTACTAGTACTAGTAATTCTCATAATGTAAATTTACATAAACACATCAAAACTAGGGAATATTTATTTTCATTCTGCTGGTGGTAAATGGAAAATGCAAATATAAAGACTCAGCGAATAACATTATATCTGAAGCATGACCCAAATCACTGAACTGTCATTAGGGCTTCGTGCTGTCACTCACATATTTCCCTGCTCTTCACAGTGGATAGAACTAATCACATTATATAACATAAGATTGTACTTTGATATTGCTTTCTTAATAACAGCTGGAATGGAGACTCATCAACTTACTCTTCCATGGACAAGACTCTAACTCATTCCCCACTACTGGTGCTGTGCATTTTATTTTCTCTATCTCATGCTCTACTCTCTCTATTTCAGAAGAGGCCCACCAGTTGTAGGCAGGAAGGGAGAGTAATGTAAGAAAAAGGCTGGATTAGGCTAGCTAGAAGACTCCCTCTGTCTCCATCTGTGTTCACACATAATGCATACATTCATTACCGGAAGCATGCACAGACACCTTCACCAATAAACAGCTCACACCTGCAGGCAACACCTTGTAAATTAAAGAGAACATCTGCATCAATTCAACAGAAAACAGGTGACAAGACCACAATGCTACACTCAGGTTGCTTACCCTTCACTTACACACGGCCAATAGCAGGCAGGCAGGGAAAAGACAGACACACATCATGTTCAGCCAAACAGAAATATTGTCAAGCTCACCAGCACACAAGCCAAAAGCTTACATTAGCTTCTGAACTGATGCCACACTTCGATCACCAACAGGTGTTTGTGAGTAGCATATAAATTTCCACATAAAGGTCAAAAAAAGATACTTGTACAGTTGGTGCTGTCCAATAAATCCCTAATAAATAGATATTATTATTTTCAAGGTCTGTTAAAATATGTACAGGTGGGTTTCTACACTTATGTCACAAATTAATCCCCCAAAAATTTCATAAGAGCTCAAATTAAGCTTAATTCATTTAAACACGATATTCGAATATAATATATTACAAAACCAATAAGACTGTATGTTTCTGGGGAAACTCTGCATGTGAACATAAAACAATATGTTGGTTATAATAAGAGTTTTTTTTTCTAGAACAAATACAATAATGAGACAAAAAATTTAATTACATTCATTAAAAAACTGTAAGGAAAAACAGTGAACCTGGAAGTGAGCGCTTTTAATTTCATACTTTTCCAGATTTTCTAAAACTGCACAAGAACACTGTAGCAATTGTGAGACAATGGCCTGGAGGTAGTAAAGGGAAAGCCCTAAAATCGTCTAATGTTTGTCTTCATTCTGGTTGAGTAGAATTCAACAAAGATGGTAGACTAATTTATTGGAGAACTATCAGACTGGTTCCAATTAAGCACCAAATAGTGAAAAAAAAATTGCACCACTGGCATTTGGCTTCATGGTAAACTGCAGTTAGGACTAGCTCTATGTCTCAGGGTATAGGAGGGGTCTGACAAAAAGTTTTAATGACTTCTAAATATAAAAGTCACTTGTCCAGTTCATGTCAGCAGTACATAGAGATTTTTTCATTTTCTCCCTGGCTCCGAATAAATGAGTAAATCAGCAGCATGCTTGATACATTTTTTGATGTGTGAAGGCAGTAATGAGGCTTTATTGTCTCTATGCGGTTGACAGAAATGGGGCTCAGTATTGATCTTTCTTGCGCTAGGCTTTGCATTTGTCTCCCAAGTGCATTTGCTATCGGATAAAATGCACCAGGCCATTCCAAGTATATGGGATGCCTCTAATAAGGTTTTAAACTTAGACATTGCTAATAGTGTTTTAGATAACAGCTTGAGCACTTCTGCTAGTTGGAATATAACTCTTGCGGAAATATGAGATGGATATGTCCACATTGGCTCACGCAAGGAAACGCGCTTCAGTTCCTTATCACGCAACGGGTTGAGGACCTACTGAATAACTGATAAAAGGTTCATAAAACAGCAACTAATCTCTGATCACTGGGATAATATTACCATTTTACAACCATATAATTGACTAGGGCTATTGTACTCATAAAATTACCACCACTGATGCGTATCAGCTTATACTTTCAGAAGCGTCGACTTATCTAGTGAACCTTATTTTAGTGAAACATAAATCAATTTCTCTAGACAATCACCATTATGCTTTCTTAGACTTTCTAAGACTTAACTGAAATAAAGGAGAATACATTAGTCCTGTCAAACCGTAATGGGCTCATGAGCACACTAATGGGATGTGTGTCCAACACCAGGATTTCTAACTCTCAGACCACACAAATTACACAACAGTGACACATTGGACACTGTACACCCCGACAAAATGGGCACTGAGATTCCATCAGGTGTGAGGGGCCTTCGAGGCCGGTCTTATTGTATGTGCAGTGTCTGAAACTTGCTGCAATATTCATGTGGCTGCAATATCAATGGGGCACTTGTGAAATATGGGGCCCATTTCACAGCATTAGGAACCTATTTCCAGCACATGCCTTTTTGCTAATTAGAGCCGGAGATGTGTTTTCTTCCACTGCCTGCCACCTCCGTTTCCACTCCAGCCTGGCTCAGGGACAGCTAGATCAAGGCCGAGGCTATGCAGCTAATTGCGCCTTAACATCATATTTAGCAGTCCAAAATAAGACAATTATGGACTACTGTGATCCATCACCTTAGTGAATTACCAAGGCATCCACACATGTTGCCTACATGTATAGTAATGCACAGAAAATGAGCAAGAAGCTGATAATGAATCATGTGGGGTCTGCCTTTATGCTGCCATTAAAGAAATTAAATGCCAAGTCAGACTCTTAGTGTTTCGTCCAAACAGTAGATTCACTCACATAACTATGACCCAGTTGATGGAAAAATCCCAGAACTGGAAAACAGATCAGATCAACAGGCATACTAAAGAGAGATAAAAAGGATGCATGGTGCCAGCTGTCACTTGTCAAACCACTGAAACACCACGGCCAGATTGGGCCAGATGTATGTACACGAGGAGGCGAAGTGCAAAACATGACTTAATGCAGTCTCAATATGTGCTCGCAATGCATCTAATAGTAGCGTTAATTTCACAGTGGCTCATCACGCACACTGTGCCTGCTAAATGCGCTAAAAAGAGCCTCTTGTAAAATCGTGGAAATGGTTAACCATGGAGCTGTCAAAACGTTCTGGAGTAAAGGGGAAGTGCAATTTCAGTCGTGATGAGATACACTTGTTAATAAATAAAATTATTTTTAAATGAAGACACTTGTTTCAGTACTGTGTGGAGGGCATTAATATGGCTCATGTGTAATTAGATTCCCAAGATAATTGTATGTACCGTGATGAAAAGACTGCTGTATACAGAGTAAACTATGTCTTACAAAAAGTGTGTAATTAAACTGTTTTCAATGTTTCTTGTAGTCGATTTTAGCTTCTATAACATTTAGAAAATTGGCTATCCAAAAAATATTTTAGTGTGTTAAAATTCTTGATTAGATATGAGGAAATTGATGTATGTGTTTATGATGTACAGTATGTGCTTTGACCAAGGTTGCCAGCTCTGCATGACAAAAGCAGGCCAATGGACGATCAATATTAAAACATGCAGTTTCCCTGAATAGTTATTTCACCAAAGCACTAAAATGTTCTTGTATTATTACATACTGTGTATTTTCTTAAATATAAAATATCTATGAGAACGAGTAGAACAATTCATTGACACACATACATTCACACAGTAACCAACAGAGGTAATGTTGAGAACGGGATCAAGATATGAGAGGAAACCAGCTCCCATGGTCGTTAGTGCATAATTTAATATATATATGCAAAACTCCCCAACCCAAAGTTTAAAGTATTCCAAAAAAAGAATAGCCGTGCACCTGGCAACACTGGGTATACCACTCAGAGCAACAGGCAAGCCACATAGACGATGCGTTTAGGCTTGTATGCCATAACATGGAAGGGTTTTTGAGTAGAATGCGGCCCAATTGTGCCTGACGCAAAAAGCTTAGTACATCTGGACCTGAGAGTTCACACCAACATCTGCAGACCTGAAATCATATCCACACTATTGAGCCAAAAAGAGTCACAGCTTCAACAAAAATATACCTGCTCAGTTGTCTCTTCATTTAACACTTAATCTTTTAACATATCTTTTTCTGAATGCAGTGAGCATAACTAGGCAATGTTTTTAATGGAACAGACACGCTTGCAAAGGTCATAATTCATAAAAATGCCAGCAAGAATGTCTCTCTTTCATCACAAAATGCCAGATGAAAGAAACTCTGATTCTGAACACATTTATGGCTTTCTTTCTCCCTGTGATGTTCTCAACAGAGAGGACGCATCCAAACTCAGATCGTCTTTAATGTCATATTCAGTATTAAGATCACCATGGATTAAATTGCTGTAGGAAATGTTTGAGGCAGAAAGATATATAGTGTATCACAATGTAGTACTTTGACTTTACTGAATAGATAAGAATATTTGAGAGTGTCCTGACAGAGCCCTCTGGATTGATTTCTTCTTGTGGCTGGGTAGCTGTACACTTCCTTATGATCTAAAAAGTATGAAAAAACACAACACAGAGTGCTGGAGGAGTGAAAGTACTATCCTGACTACATATAACTATATTTCTGTAGCTTCTGGAAATGTAGTCTTTCCTTCCAAACTTTGGTAATTATGTAATTCCGGATTACTGTGCAAAATAGAATTAAATGCAATGGGTAATGAATAGCATGCTGCTGTGCTCATTAATAAACAATTAGCATGTTTACTCAGTCACTGAAAGTCATAAAAAAACTCCAACATGCCTTGAAGACTTTAACAAAACAAAAAAAAGAACAAATAAACACCATCTGTGCTGACGCAAACTGTTATTCCACTCAATCAGAGAAGCAGGTGGGACGACAGGGCCTGCGGATGATTCAACTGAGGCACAGTTTCCATCATTTATATGCTTTAAAGAATGATTAGACCATGCAGTGAGAGCAGTTGAGTGATTAAAAGGCCCAGTATTGGTCAGCAACATGACTGTGCTACTATACACAAAACAGTACTCCTAAACAGTACTGCCTTTCTGCTACAGCCACACCACATACTGTCAGCTCAAGTCACAGATAAGAAATCACAGGATGTTTTAGGTGCTGTCAGCAGGACGCCAGAAGGACCTTGAGCCCCAGAAATCTCCTTTATTATCATCACAAACTTTTTAACATTTAACAATTTAGTTGAATTTTAGTAGCCCAGGTTCTGACATTTTCAAATGCATTTTGCCTAGCCAAAATTATGGTACAACTGTGACTTTTTAAACTGCACTTTGTGAAGTGAAAGGTGTTAGGTGTGACTTATCACAGCTCAGTTAAACATTTCTCAGGGCGTGTTCACACTTGCACATTTTGTCATGTGCGAAAGCTGTTTTTGAACCCAGATGCAGTCCCAATGCAGTCTTAACATGGTGACCTGGGGTTTGCTTCAAGTGAACTATGGTGCGACACACCATGTATGAAAGAAATCTGCTTCTTTGGCTGGGTGTCGAATAATGTGATTGCTTCAACTTGTCAGTTTCACAATGGTGCAGAAAAGCATGTTGCGGTCTGCAGATGAAACAGAATGCTTTCTAGATAAATCGAGCAAAGAAATAATTAAAAACGCAGGTGACTTCAATTTACGCAATAAGTGAGCAGCTTAGACTGGAAAGCTTTATCCGAACCGCTGATCAGTGTCAAGCAAAAGTAAAGAAACACATATTAATTAAAGAAATGCATTAATTAAATAAACATTAATAAGAACAACAGAGGGATGTACCTTTATCTTTCATTTTGCAAAGATTTCACATACAGCAGAAGTGATGTATAAAATTGTGCAATCTTTGGTCCCTGTATTGCTACACAGGAGTCTTTCTCTCTACCTATCCTGATGGCCTTTCTACAGGGTCAGAGCACAGAGTCAGTTTTCTGGCTGCCCCTTTAGCAGTTCGGAGTTAAAAGCCTTGCCCAGAGGGTCAACTGTGGTAGGACGAGGCACTGGCACCTGTGCACCTCCGGCTGCAGGCTCACTTACATAAACCCCCGCTAGTCCTCAGACTTGAACTCAATGATCCTCTGGTCAAAGGTACCCCAATTAAGGCCGGCTTTCGCTGCAGTTTTCTGCCAAAGGGCACACAGTCAAGCAATAAAGTGAATTATGTGTATTCCATCCATTAGATCGATTTTCTTTTAATATATACAATATATATATATATATGGACTACAAAGGGATGCCCTGTGGTGTATGTATATATATATATATATATATATATATATATATACACACACACACTCACTGAGCACTTTATTAGGAATACTATACTAATGCTAGGTAGGGCATCCCTTTGTAGTCCATCCGCCTCAAGGTTCAACGCATTGTGCATTCTGAGATGCTTTTCTGCTCACCACAATTGTACAGAGTGGTTATGTGAGTTACCGTAGCCTTTCTGTCAGCTCCAACCAGTCTGGCCATTCTCCACTGACCTCTCTCATCAACAAGATCCGC
>JAOUQW010000002.1:17674738-17690085 GCA_028565825.1 Olivaichthys viedmensis
TCTCTCTCTCTCTCTCTCTCTCTCTCTCTCTCTCTCTCTCTCTCTCTCTCTCTCTCTCTCTCTTTCTCTCTCTCTCTATGTCTCTCTCTCAGCGTTCGTTGCTCACCTCTCCTTCGCTCCTTGCAGCGTCTGCGACTCCGGCAGTCCCGTCCATCTCTTTTCATCTTTCACTCTCTCCTCCTCCTCCTCCTCCTCCTCCTCCTCCTCTGCTTTAGACACCGCTGCTTCTTCGTCACAGTTCCGGCTCATTTGGTTTTGACCGTAAACGGAAAGCGCGCGGCCGCGCGCCAGCACTGACCTTTCCGGCGGCGGTCATCACGGAGAGACAGAAAGTGAGAGAGAGAGAGAGAGAGAGAGAAGGAGAGAGAAGGAGAGAGAGAGAGAGAGAGAAGGAGAGCGCATACGAACAGCATTGTGCAGCAAGCATCCCGGTAATAACACAGCGTCGCGCTAACGAGACGGATACAGCCCTGCGCGCGCGCGCATCGCCGGTAATGAGGATCGTTGCGCGCCGGCCGAACCGCTGTCGGATCGCGCAGAGAAACCGGGCTGTGTCGGACCCAGGGGCTCGCTGAGAAAACAGGAGACGACGACTGGAAAGAGAGCTGCCGCTTGGGGGAAGAATGAACCTGTTCAGTGCCATGTTCCTCCTGCTGATGTTAGCCTCCCTGCCGTGTGAGGTAAAGCATGTTGGTGTTGTTGTACTACAGCATCCTCGATTCATTGCGCTTATTCGCGTAAAACAAAAGCCTTTGCGCTACCGGACAGGGCCAAGTGGGCACGAGCGCATACGCTTTCTGAACACAGTGATGCAAACTGTAATGCTCTCCGCTGTTCCACTATCGGATTGCATTACTGCAAGCAGTTATTGCTTTTTCATGGTGATATGATTCAACCAGACCCCTGGCTTTTAAAGAGCTGTGCTACAGGATGGTGAAGTGGAAGTTACTGTAGGCTGGGAAACATAAAGGTGCTCTGTTCTGTTCTGGTCTTGAAGGTGAAACACTGATGATGGTGATGCTGATGATGATGATCTGATAGAGTAAAGCAGACCTGCTTCTTCACAGATAGGCTAGGCGTGTGGGAGAGCATGTGTCTGACCTTATGCATGAATGTTTACCTTATTTGGTGTAGGGTTTCATCATTATTTTGGTGCCTGTTAGATGTGAATCAGTAATTAACCGGTTGTGGTTTTTCTGCCTGAAGTGAAATGTAGGTTTACTGTCGGAGCCGAGTGGGTGTTCTTGCGTTCATTCATATTGCACACAGCAAAGAACACCGGCGTTAGATTTTCACACTTGCTTACACATTGGAATTGCACACTGGCACTGGTTTCTCAATAACCAATGCTCAAGTGTCTTTTGCAAGAAGCCACTGGCGCAATAAACACAATACATTTTTCTGGAGTTCGCCCATTGAAACACTTTTTTTTGCCAAACACTTCATACAATGCACCAGCTCTAAGCAATTTGGAAATGGAGCCTTTCTCTGCACTTCTATGTGATTCTATATCTACTAATAAAAAAAAGGAAATGTCAAATTGTCATTTTCTATAAACAATATAATGTGAGGAAGCACAGATAGACCCAAGTCTAATGATTGAACTGTTTGCATTATTATTATTTTGTTATGCAGAAAGCCTACACAATAACTTACTGTATGAAATGGCACCTGAGCCTCAAAAAAACGTACTAGACACAAACACAGACATGAAATATGTTTTTTTTCACAATTGCTTACACTGATATTGCACACTGGTGCATGATTCTTCATAAACAAAGCTTTGTTGCCTTTTTTCAGAAACCAGTGGTGCAAAAAAAATATATAAACCTCTCATTACAAGCTAATTACACACTTCACACAGTGCTCCAACTCTAAGCACATATTTTATGGTCAACTCTCAGGCCATATTTTAGGGAAACTCTGACATAAAATGCATTTGGGAATCAGTAAAAAGACTATAGAGCTTTTCTCTATACTTCTGTATCATGTGTCTGCTGAAAGAGAGAAATGAAGTCAAAATGTCACAATGCAAATGTCATAATGGAAATAAGCATGAGTGGACCTAACTGTAAGAGAGTTTAATGCATTTATGCATTATTATTTTTATGCAGAAAAGTCACATGATCATTTATTGTATAAAATATCTACACCTGCCAACTGAGATTAATCCAAAGAGCTTCCAAACAAGACAACTGGACACGAAGACAAATATAAATGGCGGTTTTATATTCATGATTGCTTACACATTGGTATTGCACCCTGGCACATGACTCAATTACTGAGGCTCAGTTGACTTTTAGAAGAAGACATTGGCACAAAAAAAAAACCCTGACACATTTCACTGGAGCTCAGTCTCATTACATTACATTACAAAGGTACAAATGGTAAAGAGCTTTATTCTGCACTACTGCCTCGTTCTGTATCTAATCAATGAGAAAAAAGGAAGTCAAATTGTCATTTTCTATAGGAAAGATAATGCAAAGAGGAAGATACAGATATAGATCTAAGTCTAAAAAAGGTTAGGGTTAGGTATAGTGCATGTACTGTATGTATTATTATCATCTTTCATGCAAAGAAACCCCCACACAATCATTTATTGTATGAAATGGCATCACCTGCCTATCAAGGTCCAGCTCGAAAGCTTCCGAACAGGATGGCTGGCCCTGAACACACATGAATAAAAAACAGGAAGTACAGATTTGTGTTGCAGACTGCTGTTCATAAGAATGGAGAGAGAAAAAAGAAGAAAAAAAAGAAGAGTGTAGAGGTAAAGATGTAGAGATAGGGGACAAAGAAGAGTAGGAGAAAGGCCTCGCCCAAGGAAGACAAATAGTCTCAACTGAAATTTAGGAAATTGAAAGGCCGAAGACTTTTCCATTTTTTTGGAAAGAAGAGAAAACATCACATGTGGTGTAGAAAAAAATTCTTAGACCAATTAGAAATGAGAGGTAGGATCCAGTATAGTTTTTCTTTTTCAATATAAATGGATCAATTCTAAATTTTGTCCTTTGTCTGGTGGTCTGAGTGTTTGTTTATTTTTCTCTTACTTACTTTCATTCATTCATTCATTCATTCATTCACTCCCATGAAAGTGTGGTGCATAATTTATGACCAGATCTTTTTTTCACCTGTAAGCTCATTAATTCCACCCTGTAAGAGTTTATCCCACTTTGGTGATTTGCTACTTGAATGAAGTTCCATTAGACACTGCATTTCTATTCAGTGAGAGTCCTTAAAAGCAGCCTATACGTACTCAAACGTTTCCTTAAATAAATCCATTAAACATGTCTGAATTCGTTTTCTGAAGGTCCTGTGCAAACTCACGCTGTCTCTGCCCTCACGGTGCTTAATCCTGTCAACCAACTGAACGTTATCATTTCAAAAAGCCGCTTGTACTGGTTTAAAGTTCCATCTTGGTACTAATATGTCTGATGGTGGTTTGATACACTCAGTAATGATGTCTCCTTATGAGGGCAGCTCTGTGCCATGAAGAGGCTGTAAGAATCTTATACTATGATAACCGTAGAGCTAATATCTCAGTTTTGGGTACATTACAGTATCCCTTAAAAATTACAAACTGCTCCTTTACAACATTAAAAAAAAAATCTTTTAAAATGTTTTAAAAATCTTGTTTCAAATTATAACCTTAATAGTATAACGATTTCCCGTTTCCTTATCATACCCCTAGGCATGAATGAATCCAGAGTCCATGCTGAGAAAAGTAGTAGTGCTTTTCCATAATGTGTCTCACATTATGTGTGTAATAGCAAATATATGTTTGCTGACTAAAGAAAGAAATGGCAATGTGAACCTGATTTTTTAAAAATATAACTCATAAAATGTAGAGACATGTTAGTTTTGAGTTTAGCATTACCACAGGACAATTTCATTTTAGGACCCAAGTTCAGCTACGGAGAGAATATAAAATTCTAAAAAAAAGAAGAAGAAGGGTAATATAGACAGTGTAGAGACTTCCTGGTCTGTCAATAACTGGTCATTTCCATGTTGAGGGTAGAAAGAAGGGTATACCGTAAAGTAATGTGAAACATTTACATCTGCAGCATTTGGCATCCTCATGCTAGCACAAATAGGCCATGGTCTAGGAATACCAGAAAGCTAAAACCCTGTTAGAGAGGAGTTAGTACAGTTATGAAAGAAGTATGAGTCGAGTTTTGTTGTTGTTGTTTGTTTGTTTTTGTAGATTTAGTGCTCACTTAAGTGCTTAAATGTGTAGTGAAGGGGTGGGTCTTCAGTCTTTGTTTAAGGACAGCCAGTGACTCAGCTGTTCGGACAGCCAGGGGAAGTTCATTCCACAATACAGAGAAGAGTCTTGATGCATGTCTACCTTGTGTCTTGAGGGATGGTGGCTCAAGTCGAGTTGTGCTTGTGGCTTGAAGGAAACGTGGCACAGAGCACAGAGAGTTTAATAAGTGTTTTCAGGTAGGTGGGGGTCTGTATTTGGCCTTGTAGGCAAATCAGTGTTTTAAATCTTAACGCATGCAGCTACAGGAAGCCAGTGGAGGGAACGCAGCAATGCTTCTTGATGTTTCTTTGTAAACCTAATGTAAGTGTATTGTGCAGATAAATAAGCTCTGGACAAGACTGGTAGGCTACCGGCTAAATCGTATATTACCATACTAAATAGTACAGTATGACAAACTAGTATGCCACCTAATGGGCTCGTTTTGATCGGATCAATATCCCTATTCCTGCATTCACGTTCTCGTTTTGATTGGTTAGGTAGCCAAGTCCATCCCTATTGCCTATAAATAGCAAAGTGCATTATGCGTATTCTTTACCAGCTAAGCTACATCGTTTGGGTACTAACCTACTGCAGTGCATTGTGGGATTTTATGAGCGTATTGGATATTCTCCACTATGCTTTTGTACATGACTACAAAATGTCATAATTCACAAAGTAGTGCACTATATAGCTAATAGGATATGATTTTGGACATATGGTATGTCGGAAACTACATACTCTAATACTAAATAATTCATGATAGTAGGGCCCCCGAACAGCATTTTACAGGCTTCGAATACTCGTCTGTATTAATTAATTAAAGTGCTCCCACATGTGATTTCTTATGCCCATTTTACACCAGACACGGTAAGCGCACACCAAGCATATTTTTTTGCTCAGTACTATTTCTTCCTCGTGGTTTCTTGGTTTCTAGGTGATAAACAATACAGAATATAATATTCCTGCTATATTTTGCAGTATATGGCCATAATCTAAACAGCACATGGACTATTTTTCAGCCTGTAGTGTCCTATTGTAGCAGCGTGCGCTCTGGCGTTGGTTAAAATTCAGACTTTGTGAAAGTTCTAACTGCCACAGAGCGTAGAAATGAATATCTTATTGGATTAGCGAACTTTATGTGATCATATACAGTGGTAATGCATGTTTATAAAGATCTGATGGTCAGTACATATAGTTGCACATTATATTTACTAAACCAATGCAAGAAATCACAGAAATGAATGCTCCACACCCAGAGAACTTGATCATGAGCCGCCACTGATGTAAAATGAACAGCGTTGTGGAATTTTTTCATTTTTAACATTTTCTATATATTAACAATAACTGTTCTACCTAAAAGCCTTTGCTGATGAAATTTATTGTAGTTTAGGTTACATTTTTTGTGGCTTAAAAAAGACCATGCTTCCGAATACTAAATGGAGAATCGAATACTAACCTAACAAACGAATACTCGAATATTCAAATTATTCATGCCAGCCCTACAAGATAGTCAAGATAGTACACCAAAATACTATCTTAACATACTTGTAGTATTTAGTATGTTAATGCAGTTTCTGACATAGTGTTAGTTAATTAACTAGTTTACTAGCTTATGTAGCTGCTCTACGTTCCAAAAAACATCCGGTTTGTCCCTCCATAAAAAAAAAGAAGTAACATTCTTGTTCAATGCTTTCCGCTGATGTATTGCTGTAAAACATTGAACTTCTAGTTTGCGGTCAAACACATACTGCTAACATGTCAATGTATGACGGCAGTGGAGTCAGGGTTGGCAGGTCTGTGTAAAAAAAAAGACAGACCCGATGGTCAATAAAACCAGCCCAACAACCAGGCCAAACTCAAACCAAAACTCAAAAATATGTCCCTTCCAAACCCTGTACACTGCTTTTAAAAGTCCAACATTATGACTATCATTGCTAACTGTATTGTAATATTTTCAAAGTAACATCATACATTTTTATTGCATACCACTAGGGGTGTGTTGGGTGTTTCCATGGCAATCCGGTTTGGGATAATCTTGGGGCAGTGATGTAGTACTCGAGTCCTGGACTTGGACATAAGTCTGACTTGAGTCATGATTTTGTAACTTGACTTGATTTTATGAGACGCAGACTTTAACCTGGATTTGAATGCTGCATTCTATGTCTTTAAAAAAAGCTACGTAAAAATTGTTTCTTTAACATTAAATAACGTTACTCCAACTGCGTGACTACAGCCTACAGCAATTCATTACGTTACCCAGAGCCCCCCACTTTCCTCGGAAAGAGGCCACTTGACTTAGATGTGCAAGAGACTGGATATGGACTTATGGAAGTATATTATTTCATTTGAATGTAGATTTTAATACATAGAATGCATTGCAAAATGCCTAACGCCCAACCCACAAACTAAAAAAAATAAACTAAAAAAAATCAACCAACAGCAGCAGTTCAAAGTAAAAATTGGGAAAACCATGGACCTGGTACACTGAATAGAGTGCTGAGATCCAGACTAGGTGTAACATTATAATAACTATACTACCTAATATCACCGTTTTCATTAATATATACAATATCTGCTTATAGCTTCACATTTCCAAAGAGGATGGCACCTAGACGTTTACGACGTTGAAACAACCCCCCCCCCCCATTATCTAGGGTGATATAATAGGGCTGGCTCATTCATTAGGCTGTATAGGGCCATGGTGTGGTGCTTTTTTAAAAATCTTTATTGCTGTTGTCTTGACTTTACTCAAAGATGGGCAGTTCTGAGAGGGTTTAAGAGCAATTCTGAAGGTGGGTTAACTGAGAAGTTAGCAAATGTTACAAAGGTAGATTCAAATGATCTACATTATCTACAGTTAGCTTAACGTGACTGTGATCTAGGTAGCTAGCTAACTAGCTTGGCGCTTGATAACTTCCTAATATTTTGTAAGCTTACAAAGCATTTACACTTACAAGAGTGTGCGGTTTGACGCTAAGAGGTCAGGAAATCGTTAGAAATTCTTTCAAATGAAAAGGTCAAATCTTCTCCCTCATTATTGCTAGTCTTTGGATAAGCTGTAGGCTATGTTGTTTTATCTACTTTGCTACCATTACAGAGTGGTACTGTTCAGGTTAGCTAACAGGCTAGCAAGGCTTGGTTTTAGAGTTGCTAGCACAATTTGTAGGTAAATGTAATGTTAACCCTTTAGCTGGCTAGTAAAATTATCATTACCATCTCGCTTAGGACTCCACAGATCCATGCATGTATTAACGGTATAACTATTTTAGATTTCCTCATCACAGTATAGCAACATACTGGTATATGGTCACACATGTATCGTCCAGCCGCAAAGCATCACCATCAGGGATGCAGATGAGGACACGAGGATCCAGATCTGATGTTCCTGTTGCTTGTGCACATAATTGGCCTTGGGGGGGCTGTTTGTTGTAAGTGTTTGCATTAAATATTTAATGGATTAATGGCATAAAAACGATGTAGCAATGCTGACGTAAAAAATTGATTAACTCTTTCAGCGCGCCTTCTTGATGCATACACATACATAATACACAAGTCTCTGCACAAGCCAAGCCACACACACACACACACACACACACTGGCCCCAGCCTCTGCACGGGTCACCATGAAATATTCAACATGCTTTAATGAGACAGATGCACTCTCCCGTTCCCGACGTGTGTTTGTTAAGTGCCCACAATGCCCGGAAGTCCTGGCAGCCAATGATACAGACGGGCACCTGCCCGACCTTGGCGTACGGCTCTGCTAACGGGGTTGCAATGCATCACACATCACACATCATCCTTCCTGAAAAAGGAACGTTTTGCGCGTGTGTATGCGTGTGTGATAGGGAATAAGCAACCCCAGATGTGCCTTAAGCTTTGATTATAGAGGTCTATTAAAAGAGGATAAGTGAAGGATATATTTGCATTTAAGCGGGGAAACAGTGGGGAGAAATAATTGGCGGTAATTACGCTCGGCGAGAATGAAGAGATTAAAGCGGAGCGCAGGGCTAGCGACAATAACCGCTTCAGAAATTAAAAGCTCGTTTTAATCCGAGGCTCCTAGCTTTGAATCAATCACTATGGTAAATGGGGTGGTGTACACTTAGGATATACATTAAATGTGTTTGTGTTTTCTCTGTGGGTTTTTTAAATAACACACATTTACTGTGGGCATGCCGATGGCGTGTGCCATTTCCTCGATTAGCTTTGAGGAGCCTCTCGATCGATTACCATTCCAGGCAGTTGTCTGTCATTACTGCTGTGTTAAAGTGGTAGATTAAGGGTTGTTCCAGTGTCTCGCCGTGTAGAAGGTGTTCCACAAAAGTGGTTTTTCAATGCGTTCATCAAATCTAATGGTAATGATCAGGATTGGCATGCAGTCAAAGATGTACGCGTTCTTGCACAAAACAGATACACAACAAGAGGCATTAAGCCGGGCTGACACTGTCGGAAATAAAGCCAGACATCAAACGGAAATCTGTGTCTAATCACCGTCTCTGTCAATGCAATTAGAAACGGCGTTGGCAACATAGGGTGGAGGTGGGAGTGTGTGGTGAGGGTGGTTTGAATAAGATGCGTAAGATCACTCCATCCGTCCTGTCACAGCTGAGCCTTCAGCCCAGGAAGCGGAGCGTCTCTTTGGCACTTCCTGCCCGCTTAGATGGTCGAGGGCTCGAATTCAAAGCCACCTATCAGTGCAGTCACATTCAGTTTCCTTTTTTCTGCCATATTTGGCTTGCCCGAGGAGGACGTAGGGACCCTACCAGGATGCTGAAGAAGGGTCTCGGAAGAGTAATGAAGATGCGCTGGCCAACTTCCGCCGCATGCGGAGAGAAAGGTCTTGCTGTTTACACAGTATTTAAGTTTAATAACCCAACCGTGTGTGGATTGGAGACACTAATTGGTTGTCAGCATGAAACAAAACACGAAAGAAAAAACTTGTACTTGTTTAGCAGATTTGTAGGTGGGTTCGAAAGCAAGTGGTTTAAATACTCGGTTTAATGAGGATAGTTAAATGCCCGGGCCCATAATAGAAATAAAAGGAACATTAAAGTAAAGGGAAGCCTTGTGGGGAATTTAAGATTTAAGTAGTGTGTGTTGGTGTAGACCTCACTGTTCCCTAGAAGGTCTCAGTGGTCCTTTACAATTCACTTAAATGTGCCCAGATTAAAATAGAATAATCTCAGTAGAAAATGATTGCAGTGCAAAAAGAAAGGCGAAATGAGCAAATTATTAAAAGTGCTTTAGTATTAATCAGATGTCATTTTCTTTTAAAATTACACACACTAATTAAGCAGGCACTTTAGCTGACCCTGTTTTACGGGGTAGTTTAATCAATATCCCTATTCCTGCATTCACACTACGCAGGGTTAGTGTCGCCATTAGTGACCATTTATTTTTATTATTATGTAAGTATGTGAGCAAGCGACAAGGTTCCCTTAACTAATATTATTTACTGCCTTAGTTATCATTAACAAACCATGAACCTCAGCATTAATAAACTAAGAATTTTATTAACAAGTTAACATTTGTACACCTGCATTAACCAATATTTATTCCATTTACACATAGTCCACAATGACCAATATGATTTAAAGCCTTAATTAATAATGGTTAACTGGCAAAACTCATAAGTGTGATGAAGAATGGTAGGTGCCAATATTTACACCCAGAGACCAGAGTTGAGTTTATTATAAAAATTTGGTAACATGCTGTACTTTAATTTATGCTAATTTGCGGGGGCGTATTTTTAGTCATTGAAAATAAACCATAGTTAATGCAGGTATATTTAGTTAATAGTTAAAACAAACATCAATTAATTAACTTTGTTACTTTGTTAACATGTCTTATGATTTAAAAGGCTGAAATGTATAGTGTGTTAAGGTTATCTAATGCAGTTAAGGTTAATGTAGTAAAGGGAACCTTAATGTAAAGTGTTACCATTTCAATTATTATTATCATTTTTATTCTGTGCAAATTAGTTATGACGCGGTAAAGTGATGAATTGTCAAATTCAGATGTAACACACTGGATTAGCGGTGAATTCCAGTGGCTCCAGTAAAATATTGGGACCAATCCTATGGCGCAGGGTGACTGACGTCCCCCCAGTTCTCTATTATTAAGACTTAAGCTCTAATCTGCAATTTCATCTTTTCTATATTTTAATCACAACATTACAATGCAGTTTATACAAAAGTAATACGATGACCTGCATAAATCGAACATGCGATGCATAAACTGTAGATGTCATGCGCGCGGCTCTGCGCGTGACATAGCGAGGCGGTCGCATGTTTTGAGGTGTTTCCCTGTCACGTGAGTTACGTTAAATGTTCCTCGAAATGCTGTTCCTCGTCTGTCTCCCTGTGATTCGACATGTTTAAATACCCGCTTGTTTCCGTCCTGTGTTGTCTTCCGTTTTGTGTGTCACCACGCCTGTCACGGCGTGTATGGTTTTTGTTTAACCCCGTTTATGTTTGAAATAAAGATGATTATTGTTCAGAGCGGCTTCGTGTCCGTGTCCGCAATCCCGCGCTCACACACCGTGACCATAACCATGATGGCTTGCTAAAGACATGAGTCAGTACCCCCTTTATAAACCTAAGATAACCTAACATAAGCATCTATAAGCATTCTCAAATGCCTACATCTTCACTGACCTTTTGGTTTTTACACTATTGTGACTATTGTGAACTAGAGTTCTTGCACCTGTTCTGTCACTGGAGGTGACTTTGGCTCCTTAGCAACTAACTGTTCCTCTTTAAGTGTTTTACTTCAAAAGCTGTTTCACAGCTCATCAGGATGAGAGGTCCTTGTCCACGCCAAGGGCTCATATTAGCCAGACTGCTTTGTCCAGTCCAGAAAAATAGGCTGGTAAACGGCTGAGCTCATTCTCCCAGTAAAAGGTGTGGACATAAAGACTGAGAGCGGAGAAAATGCAGGGCGCCACGTCTTTCTCCAGTGACAGCTATAAAGTCAATACAATCAATCTCTAATGGCCTCTTCCCCTCTGATGGTCCCTGTTTAATCAGAGTAAGAGCAGGAGGTAGCCTCCGTGCCTGGCCGCTGCCATTAATTTTGCCTCCCCCATTGGTGTGTTTGTTTTTTTATTGCCTCTCCAGTGAGAAGCTGGCATTCATCAGGCATCTGATTGAGCTCTGCTCAATACTAAAGCAGTAAAGCGGGATGAGACGGATGACTCGAGGCCTACTGCATCACCGCTCACAGCAAGCAAAGAGTAGCAACAGAGCATAGCTCCCATCTGGAAGTCCGAGCATCTCCTTCCCCAACGTACGCTCCTTCTGCAAACTGCATGACTTTCATTCGATTCCTGTTGATATTGCTCACTAGGAATCTTAATAGTAGATTCAGAATGAGTGGGTCTGAGTTGCTATCTTTATACTGCCAGCAACTAAGTGATAGTGTCACTTTCCATACAAGTGCGCAGTTGGACTCAGTGATACACTCTCAGTCAAACGTTCTGAGGAAACCTGGGGAACAGTGGATAGGATCAGGCTTTGATTTCACCTCAGTGTCCAGCGGCGCGGCTAGCATGTGGTGAGAAGTGCATATGGGCTGATCAAAGGAGCTGTCAGGTCTCCAGTTGTCAGGAAAACAGCCCCTATTCCCCACACTCATTATCCATCGCTCACTTCTCCATGTCCAGCCAATAAGTGTCTACTGTCTCGTCTATGGGGTCCTATTGCTGAACCAGAAAACAGCCACTTACGATCCGGTCCAGTGAGTCAGGCAATAAAATAGAACTACTGTCCTTTCTGACACACAGAAGAGCTGCAGCCAGAACACATTTCTAAGCTGCTGTATGGAAAACAAGAATGTAAGGTTGAAAATATCAAATATGTCAAATTTAGTCCCATTTCACCCATTATTCATTGACGCTTTCTAGGATTTAAGCCTAGTATCCATTCCTTGATTCCTTAGTCTAAATGCATGAGATAGAGGCTGCAACAATAATAATAATGTTGACTCAAACTTGACCACTAAGCCCTGATTTACTAAAGGTTTGCGTGTGTAAAAACACGTGCAAACTTAATAACACTCGCAAACAACGTGGCTGATTTACTAACAGGGTCTACAGAGGATTGTGTCTTTTACATGAGCAAAATTGTACGTGTTGTCCGTTTTGCGTGTTTGCCTTAAAGAATATGCAATTTGGGGCGTTTCAACCTAAAGGTGCAAAATACAGGGCGGTGTCAATGCAAATCAATTAAATCTGCACCTGCAATGCAATTTACTAAGCCTAAAGGTCACTTCGGGGACAGCAATTGTGTGTGCAAGTTAGTCCGGAGACCATTAGGGGCAGTGGTGGCTCAGTGGTTGGGGCAGTGGTGGCTCAGAAGGTCGTGAGTTCAAGCCTCAGCACCACCAAGCTGCCACTGTTGGGCCCTTAACCCTCCCTGCTCCAGGGACACTGTATCATGGCTGACCCTGCGCTCTGACCCCAGTTTACCAACATGCTGGGATATGCGAAGAATTAATTTCACTGTACTTGTATATGTGACAATAAATAGCATTCTATTCTATGTATTAAAGCCCATTTCTGCCAGAAGACAAAATTATACCATTCACTAGGTTTTAATAATGAGAAGGTTTATCAAGATTATGCTTCAGTATATCAAAATTATCAAAAAGCTTCTTAAATGATGACTTATTATTACCATGTCAAAGTTGGTTTCATATTAGATATTCGCCGTACATTCGCTCCTCTGATGGGAACAGCATTTAAATAGAGCCTGTGAAAAGGTTTTCATTCACACGTACATGCACTCTTTTATTTTGCGTTTATATTGTATCTTGAACAGTTTTTTGACGCATCTCACCACCTTTAATCAGCGTTATACTAAAATGCCTGAAATGTTATGATAGAGAACCTGTTAATGATGATGATGATGATGATAATGATGATTATGCTGATGATGATGATGATGATGATGATGATGATTGCTTTTGTTGTTATTATAATTAGAATGGAGACAGTGATATAAAAAATAGAAAAATGGCATGCATTTGATAAACTAGTCATTTAAAATATATATTTACTTTAAATGTTATTCTAATGATATTTTAAGATTTCATGCATGTAAGGATGGGGAGCCTTTTACCCCAGTTGTGAGACATTTTCAGCCATTCCTGAAAACACCTCAGCCATCGTTGGGAAAGGTCCCACAATTAATTCTTAAAATCAAAATGTATCAAAATGTCCTTTAACAATGATAGCATACTTACTATAAATTATACCTTTTCGAACTGGCTTCATATTAGAGAATAATGGCACTCAATTACAATTCATCAATTGCATATGGAATACAGGTGTTTGGACTATTTGTTTTACCTTTTGTCATTTTGGTAAATCAGGGAGAGTGCATTCTGAAAGAGATTTCGCATGTTGGTTTCAGGACATGAAAGAAAGACAGTGCCTGATTCCAGACATGCTGCAAATTCTCTTATAACATGATGATCCTATTGCTCTAGTGCACCAGTGCATCCAGTTACATTATAATTAATATTTTTGCCATACCCCAGAGCAAGCTGGCCTAGCAAAGGCATTTTCGCTCAATAACTGACTGACTGACTGACTGACTGATCCCAATGATTCAACTCTGGACATCCATACAGTAGGTGGCAGTATACACCTAAAACATGGAGCAGCAATGCATCAGTAAACTTGGAGAAAAAGATCTGCAAGGAACTCCGCTACTACATTATTTCCCAGCTGTATTCCGACAAATCCTGCCTCTTTGCAGTCCAGAAAAACAGAGCTTGCGTAGTCATGTTCTTATAAGTATTAATGTTCAACTTTAATCCACCACTCTAGATTACTAAAACACTGAACGCATAACCAAGGCAAAAATTCCTGAGGCTGCCACTTAGTGTACCTGATATACTTGAAGGATGGGGTGGGGGGTGTCAAGCTGTGTCTGTCCATTCCACTCCAATTTGATTCTCTGTGCTGGTGCAACAATGCTGAACGTATTACCACATCTTTTAGGGTCAGCAGTTCTTTTATTATTAACGCTAAACGCTGCTGAGCCATCAACAACAATATTGCCAACCGAATGAAAAAACAAAAGCCTTCCCTTTCTTGTCACACTGCCAGTTCCATCCATAACACTTTGTCCTCTATTTCTGTTCTCTTTCACACCCACAAAATGACCTAGAAGGTCAGGAAATGTCTGAACAAGATGAATGTGGCCAAGTCATTGGTCTGTCCAAGAGGGTCAAAGTAACTTGTACACTTGGGTAGAGACTGAAATGCGTCAGCAGGACTGATGCAGCATCTAGTAATGCTTCAGACATGCTTTCAAGGTATATAAAATACAGTATGTTCACTTGGTAAGCACTGATACTATGAATTTATACTGTACGTGAGCCAAAATGAATCCTATTTATGCAGGCTCTCTGTAGATATAAACACTAAAACAAGTAGTACAGCCTGATCTGTAGTCGTAAAAGTCAGGAAATTTGGTGGACAGGTAGTACTACGCGTTTTACCCATCACTCCTACTTTGTTAGGCATAGAGACAA
The DNA here is from genome assembly GCA_028565825.1 of Olivaichthys viedmensis. Lineage (NCBI taxonomy): Eukaryota > Metazoa > Chordata > Actinopteri > Siluriformes > Diplomystidae > Olivaichthys > Olivaichthys viedmensis. The sequence goes on from JAOUQW010000002.1 coordinate 17,689,529, forward strand.
AATTCTTGCTGCTGCAGATTCACTGGCTCAAACCAGCCCAAAAAGCCTCAAGAACCATTAACTTCTGCCCATTTAGAGTTTGAAAAAGTTTGCAAGAGTAGGTTTAAGCCAGTTTGAGTAAATTTGCCAAACCCCTCCTAGACCATACATCAAATTCTCCCTAAACGTGGCAAACATAATATACTGAGCCTTTTGAGCAAAACAATGTATAAATAATATGGATATGGCAAACCATTTGTCTGAAATTGGCCAATAACATATCAGGGCATGGTCAAGTCAGCTATATATTTAACACACAGTGTCCAATTTTGATGAAACTTTACACTTAATCATCAGAAATTGCTTGCAAATATTTTACAAGATGGTTCTACAACATTCAAATTATTGTTTCACAAGAACAGCTTGTCTGATTGAATTGAAATTTAGTATGTTGCATTAGGGCTGGACGATATAATGATCTGATATTAATATCACAATATATTGCTCAGGGGGCGGAGGAACGTCGTCGTTCCCGAAGCCCTGGGGCGGCGCTATGACGTCCTCCCCTTGCTCAGGGG